>VZSC01001605.1:68344-129505 GCA_013398225.1 Steatornis caripensis | reverse complement strand
GTGGACCGGGGAGCCTGAGTCACGCTCACGAGCCACCGTGCAGACCACCCTGCTCTGCCTCGCCAGCAGCAGGGAGGGCTCAGGACGTGCCATAGGAGTTGTTCTGCTAAGGCTCGGGTGCTTTTTCTCTCTCTTCCCCCTTCAATCTCCTCTGCCCTCCTTCCCTCCCAGACACCTCCTCTGTGCCCTTACTTGCTCTCTGCAGGCTGAGCGCTGCCCAAGCTGGCCACCCCCAAAGTGATCTGTGGCAAACAAGCTGGAGATCACCCATCACCAGATTTTGCAGCAAAACCCACTACATCTACCAAAGCCTGCAAAAGGAGTGTCTTTTCAAGGAAAAAGAGGCATAAGCAAGAAAATAAGAGTATTTCTGAAAGATTCAGTTAAACCTACTCAAGCTTGATGCTTCAAATCAGAAAGATTGAGTGGAATCAAACTTACTCCAGACACCAAAGAGGACAAGAGCTGCCGTCTGAGGCTATCTCTGCTATGAGCCCTTTTTATACCATTTATTGGGCTGCCCACTGGTGTGTGACACCTTGTGAACAAGATCTTAATTAGCTCCCAAACACACAGATTACACGTCACTCCTCAACTCCTCATTCATGCAAACAATTTCCTCACTGTTAACAAGTATTACTCAGCCCAGGTTTTCCTCAGTGTGTCTCAGGTTCTTCCTTCTTAGAAATCACCCAGCTGTCTTCCCTAGGTTTGCAGGATGTCTATTTATTATTTTTTTCTTACACATTGCCTGAAAGATACTGAAGCTTCTGTTTACGAAGCTGTTTTCATACTCTATGTGCATGACAATGTTTTAAATTCAGATATATCCCTTCTTGGGGATCATTATTAAATTTTCTCTGGGAATGCCAAGGAATATGCAAGACTTAATCCCTTTCCTGTCCTGGTGCTAGTCAGTGTTGGAACACTGAATCACTGAGGACACTGCAAACACCGAGCCGCGGCATTGCAGCCGTCTCTCATAGAAGTTGGAGTTCCACGTTCAGCTCCCTCTGCTTTCTTTCCCCAGGCCCCTGGGGTATGCTCTTGCATTAGAGTCTCTCCTTGTGGAGAAAAGGAAGCATATGGGGCTAGACTGCAACCCTGGGTGTCCCGTAACACAAAATAAAGCATCCCACTCCCCTGTGTGGCTTTAAAGGATTGTGTTGCTACGTTCTATTCATATCCAAGTAAATAAAAACCTCACTATTTTAATAGCTATTGAAAGATTTTCCTCACATCATACACAGAGTCATAATATCACAGCCAGAACAATGTGCTAGCCTGCATAAATTGGCAATGTGATGTGAAGGCTTCAGAGGGACACGGGAGGGAATGTATAGTTGTGGGTTTCTGGTCAGAGGCAAAAGAAAATACAGAAGACCTGCAAGAGTTCACAAAACAAATCACCTCTGTGCTTTAGTGGTTTTTATCAGACCTACAGCGTGTAACTGGGATGAGGAACAAGGCAGATGCAGTAAATCTCCCATCTTTATTCCAAGTATAAGCCCTGCAGTGCTTCAGCTCAATATCAGCAGGGATTTAGAGAAGAAAATCAGCCCACAGCACATTACACTACTTGTGATACTGAGGAGTGCCTGAAAAATACTGCTGATGTAGACCAATTGCGCAAACAAGGTAGTTTTCCAATAATTTGTCACATTGGTAAAATCAGCAAAATGCTGCAGGAAGTGAAACTGCTTCAAAAAGGTTAAGGAAGAAAGAAGAGGGTGTTGGAAGAAACTAATAATTGTCCAAAGATGCATAAAACAATTATAGAAGCTTGGGGAGTGACATGCACTGTTGTGTTTTGTAACAAAATAAACCTGAAACACAAAGGATGTCTCAACTCCCCCAGGCAATCCAGGAGATGGTATATTAGGGATTCGGGCTCGGAAGTCCTCAGATCACAGGTCCTTGCTTCTCCTCTTCGTTGATCTGAGTAAGTTTGATCCCTTCATTAACTTTATCTTTAGGTGCAGTGGGTTTATGTTATTTTTAACCAACTCCTGCACATGCAGTCTGAACTGCAGTGGTGTCAGTACCTAGCTTTGCATGAAGACCTTTTTCCTTTATATTCTCACTAGCAAAGAAGGCAGCTGTAGATCTCTCCAAGCTGCACTGCAGCTACTGCAACAGGTCAGAGGGGATCAGCCAAGATGGGGCTCAGTCCAGGTGCTTTTACTCTTGAGCTCACGGTGAAGTGACTGGTGCACCTGGGCACAGTTTCTCAGCTGGCTTGGGCAGCACTCAGCCTGCAGAGAGCAAGTAAGGGTACAGAGGAGGTGTCTGGGAGGGAAGGAGGGCAGGGGAAAAAAAAGCACCCAAGCTGTAACAGAACAACTGCATATGGCACGTCCTGAGCCCTCCCTGCTGCTGGCGAGGCAGAGCAGGGTGGTCTGCACGGTGGCTCATGAGCGTGACTCAGGCTCCCCGGTACGTTGCAGATTCACCTCCCTGCCTGCAGGATGTCCTTCTTCAGCCAGCAGCTCAGCTCCCGCTGCTCCCCACCCTGCGAGNAGGGCACAGAGGAGGTGTCTGGGAGGGAAGGAGGGCAGGGGAAAAAAAAGCACCCAAGCTGTAACAGAACAACTGCATATGGCACGTCCTGAGCCCTCCCTGCTGCTGGCGAGGCAGAGCAGGGTGGTCTGCACGGTGGCTCATGAGCGTGACTCAGGCTCCCCGGTACATTGCAGATTCACCTCCCTGCCTGCAGGATGTCCTTCTTCAGCCAGCAGCTCAGCTCCCGCTGCTCCCCACCCTGCGAGATGACCTGCCCGCAGCCCATCGCCAATGCCTGGAACCAGCCCTGTGTCACCTCCTGTGGGGACTCCCGGGCCGTGGTCTACCCACCACCGGTGGTCATCACCTTCCCAGGCCCCATCCTCAGCTCCTGCCCTCAGGAGAGCATTGTGGGCACCTCGTCCCCACTGGGGCTGGGCCGCCCTAGAGGTCTGCAGGGCTCTCTTGTCTACGGGGGCTCCTTGTCTTCTTCCTCCTCCTCCAGCCAGCTCTGGAGCCAGCGCTATGGGGGCTGTGGGCCATGCTAAGCATGGCAGAAGGTCCAGATGACAGAGAAACAGCGGGGGAACAGACAGCAAGACCTGGATGCACAGCTGAGCTGAGGAGCACAGCCCTCTGAAGCAAAGTACAGGTGCTGCTTAGCACCCATGAGAACTGCTGTTCTGTTTGCCCTTCTTATTTTCTATTTGCTTTTAATGTCAGTTTTCTCAAAATGTGTGTTTTCCGTTCTTAGAAATCAAATTACTGGTTATGTAAAATCTGTTTCTCACTGTCAGAGCACAAAAGAAGTAATATCACTGGAGTCTGGTCCATGTACGCTTTCAGTCATTTGGGACCATGTACTTTTGTGTTTGGGAGCTTTTAATTTTGATACCTATATGTCTAATAGGATTCATAGATGTCACTTCACACTGTGATTCGCCCAGTCCATTTGAAAATTGAATGAAGACAGAAGAACGTTCTGCTGAAAATAAATCAGTTTGATGTAGATTATTAAGTTGTCCCTTCTTAAGAACATTGAACTCCATCTTGTATTTTTCCTTTACTTAAAATGTACACCTTTTGGTCCCAATAAACACTTATGATTGCATCCTAATAACGTTCATCTGTTTGCTTTCTTCTCTGTTTTGAGGTAAATGCAGCCTCTGCAAACCAATTGAGCCAAACCAGCCCCTTATCTCAGAGATCTGTAGATGAGTGTTATGCTCCTACAGACACTGTTTATACAATGCCTATGGATTCATTCATCAGGAAACTCTGCTTACAACATGCAGAGCTTGCCTGTGTGCCTGATTTAATCTTTACAAGGAATTAGGTGTGAGAGAACTGCCCAACCCTTATATAGAATTTTCAAGACCAATATGAAGTATGAAGTAGGCACTCCAAAAGTATTTTAATAGCTCATCTCTACTTCCCCTTCCTTTCTATTGGTTTTTACTAGAACTATTGTAATTTCATATAGCATGAAGAAATAAAAAGTGAATATTACATTATGCTATAGTTCTATATAACACAGAGAAGTAAAGAGAGAATAGTAGACAGTGCACAACAGCAGAGGGAACTTCCCAGACTTGTTCAGAGACAGAAAATTTAGCTAGTGATGAAATCCCAGTCTGAGATACAGGACAATTGAATCTGCTTCCCTACTCTGTACTTTCATATCTAGCTTTCTGAGATCATAAATGCCTAAGAGCAGACACCTTTTGCTAGCTTAACTTCTCATTACTGTGTAAAACCAGGGAGCCTTCTGGCAGAACCCTGAGAAAAAAGTAAGTAGAAATTGAAGCCTAAAGGAGGTCAGCAGAGTCACATTTTAAAGAGCAACTTAGATGACCAGAAGACAACTGCGATATAGGAAAGTCAATATAGACAGTTTTCAATAAACACTGAACAGTGATGCCGCAGTGCTCAGGGGCCAGCTGGAAGCAATAAAAAATTGTTTCAAGGTAAATAGAGCAATTAGCCAAGTAGCCCCCTCAGCTGTTGCTCACTGTTACATTAACCTTATTACCAGAGTACTGCATAGCACCTAGCCTTTCCTCTCAGCATCTTGTTAGAATTCCAGATCTGGACTGTTGAGTAGAGTTTTAAGAATAAGGAAAGGGGGAAGGTCAACTATGCAGTGGAGGTATAGACAACTATGTCTTTTTATGGACAGCTGAATATTACCTGTGCTGTATGCTGTGGCAGATGTGCTCAGTTAGGTGTGACTTCCCAGTAAGCATCCTATGCTTTTTTGTTATGCCCAGTGTGTGCATGTGTCTGGACATGAAAAGAATGGTAAGCCTCCCTTCTGTTCCCTGTATTGTTGTCTGGCTCCGTCAATTTTCTAGTAATGCAAACTGGTGCAGTACAAGGTCTAAAGTAGGCATACAACATGGGAAAACTCATTGCTGAGCAGAGGACTAACAGGGTGGTTCTGATCAGTTAATGTCTTCGCTCCCCTCTAACTTCAGGGCTTAACTAGGATGGAAGAACCAATGCTCTGCAAAGGAGATTCTCTCAATTGTATTATTTCATAAAAACAGACAGAAAGTGAAACCAGAATGCTAAAACATGATGCAGCATGATTTTTTTAATGGTTGATACAGGAGGAAAGTTTACAAAAGCAAAACATGGTCATACAGAAAATGAGGAATTTGAGGATTTTCCAAATGGGGTTTCATGTTTCGGGAGTCTTCATTTCAAGCACAGTGTTCTTTTCTTCTTTCATATCTGTAAGTTTGATGATGCAGTCCAGTTTTCATCCATTAACATAACCCTTGATTGAAATCTGGGAGTGTCAATTGGGAGAAATTGCAGTATACAAACTCTTCCATTATGCTTCTTGTATAATGTTATTACGTTGAATGTAGAAAGAGTATTAATGCATTTGAAAATATGGACCATAAGAAGAACAGAAGAACACATTTATAGCTAAGAAAGAAGTACACAAGCAAGTATGAGCATAAATACAATGTAAAGTGTTAGCAAGAATCAGCCTTTTTAAGTCAGCATCTTAAAAACCCATCTTACTCTTGAGTTTGGATCTTGCATTCAGTATCCTGACTGCTCTTGGTGCAAGTATAGTCCTGCTGGGTTTGGCAGGGCTCACACCTTCTAGAACGATAACCACTGAACCTCTGAGAACAATAAGGATATGAGAACTTGCTTTCCTGTAATCCCCCATAAGCAAAGGAGCCTCTGTAGCCATAAGATCCCCCATAGCCAAGTGAGGTCCCAATGGCAGTGGGTGCTGAGGATCCCACTACACTTTCCTGAGGGCAGGAGCTGAGAATTGGCCCAGGAAAAGTGATGACAACAGGGGGTGGGTAGACCACTGCCCTGGAGTCACCACATGATGTGACACAGGGCTCGTTCCAGGCATTGGCGATGGGCTGTGGGCAGGTCACGTCGCATGGCGTGGAGCACTGGTAGCTGCACAGCTGTCTGTAGGAGGACATTGTTCTGTAGTGGAGGTGGATCTGAAACACAGAAAGACAGAAGACTGTGTAAAGCAACTCAGTGGTAGGTCAGAGATTTATGTTCAGGCACTCAAGCATATTTGATGAGGAAGCTACCCACTTGAGCAACTTCCTGAACAGAGGTGATGTGGCTTCATAGTTTCTGGTTCTCTCTTCTACCAGTTGGTCACACCACTTGAGTTATATTTATCTTCTGTCCTTGCTAGGTTCTCAAGTCTTCCTAACTTGCCTGTACATCAAATGAACTACACTTTTGACATATCTATACATAATGTATCAGAACATATCCCAAAGGGCTACATCGTAAGCAGTGCTTGCTTCAGTTGTGTTCTCTTGTAAAAGAGAACAAATATTCCTGTACTTTATGAGACCAGTGGCCATCTCACCCAGCCTGCTTTTCTCAGTCGTTAACCTATAGGAGAATATTTGCAGGGCCACCTGTCAACATGGGGCTTCAAAACTGAGCTTCATTTTCTACTGGAGTCAAGATAAGGCTGCAGCTCATTTCTACACTAGCTTTAGGAGCTAAAAGTCATGAACCCTTGAAGCACTTAGTGAGGACTGCAGCATCCCCTTGAGAATCTGGATAATGCTAACCTCAAGCTCTCTGCAAGAAGAGTGAAGACATTTATGTAGGATTCAATTAGACTTATCATTAAAAGAAAGTATGGAAAAGGAACAAAGAATAAAAAACTTACTCAAGTCTCAGAGAAGAAGTCAGGAAAAGCTGTTGAGAGAAATGTGAGCAGCGCGTGCTTTTATACTGCTGCTCAGATAGCCTGGAGGATCTGAGACATCCTTTGCACATGATGTTTGATTAGATTCAAACCAGAAGCGATTACACGTAACGTCTCACAGCATATAATAACTTTGCTCACTGTTTGCAGTTATTAGGCAATTTCCAGCTTCCCTTTCCACCTCACTATGTCATCCCTCTCTAAACCTTTTGATCGCCTTCAGATTAATCTGATTTCAGCCTCTCTGAAACAATCCGCCTTCCGCAGTAATGAGAGATATTTCACTTAAGATAAAAACATCTGGTTGACAATTGTATTATATTTTATATCTTTTATATTTGAAAATCCACTCAGAGATAGGGGACAGACTGCAAATATTAACCTTGGAGCTCCAGGGTGCAAGTTTGCTTATTTGTCTGAGGAGAGGTTTCGCTCAGACTCTGGTAAGAGCTGCTGTTTATTCCCTTCCTTTGTTTCCACACCCTCCCCCCACCTCCTCTTTGCTTTACAGTTAGCTCTGCGTGTACTCAGGGACAAGTGTATTTCCAAACTTAGGTGCCAGACCCTCATCTGCTCTGACTGAATATGATCCCACTGAATTTAGCTGGTCTCAGTCTATGTTATGCTGTCTCTGATTTCAGCAATGTTTCCCTAAAGCACTCCAATGCTGTAAGTTTGCATCTAGCTGTCTCTCCAGTGCATGTCTCCAGACATGCAAGACTCAATATTTTTCAGAACTGGGCAATATCTGTATTCTAGGCCACAGGCAGCCTTGTTTTCAGAAGCCAGTGGCACAGAGCACTTTTCAGGAAGGAATCAGAATTTGTTCAAGATGTCTCAAATTGAGTGAGAAAATAAATGGTCATTCTAAAAGATGCCTTTAAGAAAGATCTTGGTGATCCTCAGAAATCAATAAATGTTTTAGCACTCAACTTTCCCTGTAACCGTACAGGAGAGTGTAACCAGCACAAGAGACACATATGGAGAGGAGAAACTCCATCTGTTTTTGTTATCACTGCCCTCTAACAGGATTCTCCAGGGCAAGACTGAAAGTAGCAGCTACCCGATGGCCATCAGGGCTCTACTCCTTAAGCAACACAGCAATCGGTCAGATTTACAGCTGTCAGTTGTTTGGGGGGACATGAAGAACTCGGCTTACAGACTCCCGACAAATAATGAATTACAGCAATACATTCCATTGAACATCACTGTGGCATCACAGACCATGAAGCCAGGTGCCTAATACTACTTAGGAAAGAGAAGGATGTAAAAGTCAAACAATCACAAAAAAGGAGCTTGATTCATTCCCACCCAAAACTAATGAAGGGAGTGGATTAATACCAGGAAGGACCTGGTCATCGAAGTTTTGAAAGGAGACAAACCATGAGATGTAATATTGTGTAACAACATGATGAAGTAGGGAACACCATAGTAATTAGGATAAGTCAGAAATTTTTTTTGCATCATCAGGATGAGCTGAATATGCAAAAAATATCAGTTGATAAAGCAGTAGAACCTCATGAGCAAGGTTGTTTTTTATAAATAAGGAGTTTAAGAAAGTGGAAAATACTGCCTAATTGTAAAATCTTTTCTGGACACTCCTCTTGTTATATGATCCCTGCTAACTTGGTAAGATTAAATTTACTCAATAGTTTCCCAAGTATTGAAATGCAGATAAAAGAACTTCCTCTAAAACCCTGGTTCTTGTAAGTTTGACATGAGTCTATCTCTAGAGAAGCCTTTTCAACTTGAAGCTGTCAGTGAAAACGTGTTTATAAATTATTAGGTGGGAACTTATATGACAGCAGAAGATTGCTTAGGGTACCCTATTGCTCTTATTTTCATGTGGGTTAATCTTTATGCATAATCTTTAAATAGTTTCATAATTCCTAAACCTGAAAACATTTTGCTGTAGGCGACCTAAGTTTTATATGTTCAGCTTTGGTATAAAGTTGTGAGTATTCTCAGCAAATTTCACCATCTGACTCACAGCTCATACAACCCCTGAATTTTCTATGTGAAGAATTTCGATAGGGCGATTTTGAAGTGTAACATCACCAGACTTTTTGTTTAACCTTTTACTCAAAATTCATACACTGATCAGAAGAATCAGAGGCATTAGGTGAGCATAGGCAGTTTGTAACCATTTAGGACCTGTCTGGGGAAAAAAGAAAATGTCACAGACCTCAGAGATGAGATGTCTAACCCATGCCATAGACTTGTAACAACTCCACTTGCAGATTTTTAGCTGTTGCTGAGAGATGAACAAGGAAAACATACATGAACAGTAGCAAAATGTGCATCTAAGCACTATTTCTCCAGAGGTTTCATGGAAAGATGGTGAAGGATTACAGCAGGAAATATTATTTATATCTTCAAAGTGCCAGGGTGGTTCAGCTGCACTGAGTAAATCTAAGCGGGGAGCCAGTGGCCACAGTCCTGTCCCTGCCCTCTACTGAGCTGTGGTTTTGTAGACTGGCAGGAGAAAAACAGATCTCCCTGTGCAAAGACTCTATGTTCTCTGTTTATTTTTCTTAATCTCAGTATGTTTATCTCTTTCACTGTGATTTCATCAAAGTATTTGAAGGAAATGCAGGGCAAAAAAATAAACAGCCAAGAAGAAATCCAAAACAGAATTAGCACCAGGCAGGAAGCTGGTGGAGGCGCAGACTGCTGGGATATTGAATGCTCTGCTCTGCTCTTTTCTTACTTCTGGCTTCATCCTGAAAGATTTTCTTGCTCTCTTAAATGATCCTTGTGGACTTAATGGTGACAGATCATCTCCCATGAGTGAGGCCTGCTACACGCAATGCTTGGCTGCATCAATGGCTTCTCTTTGCTCTTTGTGACCCTTCAGTAAGACTGTAGGACTCGCTATTTTTCCTTCCATGTCTATTTCTTTCTTCCATATAGAGACAGGTTTTCTACCTTTCCTCTGGCCTGGGAGAGTAGGACCTGCTGCTGGATGTAAAACCTACCTGGATTCTAACTGTACCGATGGCAGGAATAGACACACCTGTATTTTCCTTCCCAGCTCTTCCTCTGAATCAGAAACTGATGCAAAGACAAACACTTTGCCATGATGTCTCAATTGCCTTTCCTGTAACAACCACCTAGACCACAGGGGTGTTGTGAAAATGCTGTCTTTTAAAGTGAGAGCTGCATTCCTAACCACATAGTCTCCGGCTAGGGGAAACCACACCCGCACCCGCCTGGCAGTCGGCTTTGTGCAAGGCGAGGTCCCAGTGAGACCAGGCTCAGAATGCTTCCCAGTGGGATTCGGTCCATGGCTGGTATCCAGAAGACACAGATGTGTGTCCTGCTTCCTGCTTGCCTATGTTTTGCTACCCATCGTAGTGACACATAGGGCTCAGGATACCACCCTGGTTGTGTTTGGACCAGTGTACTGCAGGACTTTTAGGAGGTGGACAAACATCACCCATGGGATAGGACATAGAGGGAACAATAGATCTGACAAACCTTTGTTTGAGGAGATGCTGGGATTCTACCACCGTATCCATGATCTGTGCAGTGCACTACGCTTGGCATCGCTGCCTTGAATCTCCAAGGCCATATTGCATGCTGACCCCTTAAAACAAGGCTGCAGCCCACTGCAGCTTGTGATTTTTGTCTTGGCTGATAAGCATGGTAACATGTGGTTAGTTAAGCCCAGCTATACCAGGAGTTCACGCAATTCAGCATGTGGAAAACTTAGCATTTTCAAGACTGCACAGGTCAGACCACCACAGGGTCTGACTGTCAGGAAGAAGACAGTAATTCTCATGAGGCTTATTGTCTCAGGATGCATTTATTTCTCTGTTCAGAGGAAAAGGTCTCTGTGAGCTTGTTGTGGCAAGGAGCGACAAGAGAACCTTTTGCTGTACACTGAGTCCTGAAGTACGCCCGTGCCTTCAAGGCTCCCTTTGCCCTTGATTTTTTAGTAGCTGTGCCCAACCCTCATTTTCTTTCCTTTCCAATATCTTTCTGGGAGGTGCTGGGAGAAATGGTATGGTGACATGGGTGTAGTTGTTGCCAGGAGGGCTAAGGAAGGGATCCACAGATTCCTTACTGGCTTGTGAAGTGTTGAGGCTCACCATGCTTACAGGGACAGTGGCATTTTCACCACAAGAATGCAGAAAATAGGGAGCAAATATACCATTTACCATGTATGTGCCTGCATCAGATCTACTGTTGGATCCCAAGGCTATCAAACACAGCAAAATCATAGTACTTGTTTAACTATGTGGCTATGAAACATTTAGGATCCATACCAAGGTCTGGGATTTCCTTTTAATGCAAGAGACTTGGATCAAGGATTATTTTAGCATCAGTGGGCTATAGTTTTAGAAACCATACAAATAAAAGCAGAAAACGTGATATTGTGATGCCGAAAGGATTTTATTGGAACTGACAAATAGGATTTATCAGACCACAGCAATACTGCAGGGAACAATACAGAAGAATAAAGTTAAACTGACACAACAGTGAAGTAAAAAGGGGTTGAGCACAGAGCCAGAACATTGTAAGGAGAGATCTAATACAAATAGGAAATATAGTGTCTGAGCTTGTTTCTCAGGGTGGATGACCACGCTGGGCTCCTGAGGACTCTTGCTGCCCCTCTGAAAGTCATGTCACTCCACTCACTCACAGGTTGTGAAATTGCGCTTGTTCTTGCTGGGTCTTGCCGTCCAGGAAAACCTTGCAGGACTTAGAGGGGCGGTATATCCTACAGCTGCGGGAATAGCACGGGTAGGAGTACCTGCCACTCAGGGAGGCACCAGACCCAAAGGAGCTCTGGGCATCCAGGGAGCTCCTGTAGCCAAAGGAGCTACCCAGCTCCAGTGGGGCTGAGGTGCCCACAAAGCTCTCCTGAGGGCAGGAGCTGAGGATGGGGCCCGGGAAGACGATGGCCACAGGTGGTGGGTAGACCACGGCACGGGAGTCCCCACAGGAGGTGACACAGGGCTGGTTCCAGGCATTCGCGTATGGTGCAGGGCAGCTCACGTCGCAGGGTGAGTAGCTGCCATAGTTGCAGACCTGTCTGTAGGAAGACATCTTTCTGGCTGGAAGGAAGCCTGAAACACACAGGGTTGGGAGATCATGGGTCAAGGGAGGCAGTGCAGGTGCATTTGTAAAAGGGAAGCCCTTGTCTATTCAAACCAGTGGCAGTGAAAGAACACATTCAGAAGGCAAGTGTCACAGGTAAATCTGTGTAGAATTAAAGGTGAGAAAGAAAAATTGCATTTTACTCTAATTCCTCTGTTTCCTGTTACTCTGTTTCACATCTTGAAATAGTCCTTCCAACACTCTTCTGAATTTTTTAGAAGTAAATGGAAGTGACATGTCAGCTCAAACCCTCCCCTGTCCCCCAAAGAACATCACTTACTTGGTTGAACAGAAGAAGAGAAATGAGAATCAAAGAGAAGTGCTTGGAAGACTCTGGGCTGCAGGTGCTTTTATAGTTTCTCAGTTTACCCTGGAGGAAGTGAACCATTCTTGGCTTCATTTCTACTCATTGTCCTTCAAATACACTTTTTTGCATATGTCACTCAATCAAGGTAATTGTTTTGCATATTGTTTCTCCCAACTAAAAAACTCCACCTCAAATGCTTTTACATCTACATCATAACCTGTAGACTTCTTGCATGTCAAATACAGTGGCAGATTTCCATTTTTATTATAACTCTTTACTTTATTGGCAACAGAGGGAGATGAAGATTTACTTTGCTATGAATCTGCAAATTAATTTTTCAAATTATGTTTGTCTTAGAACTTAACCAATATCTCTGTATGAGTTGGCCATATATTAGCATCTGCTTATTTTTCATAGTGTTATAAAGACTAAATCAGACCTGGAGATAGAGGTCTCAGGCCTTTGTCCAAAGCCATAGTAGTCTGTTTGATACTTCTATTACTCTTTCAGTTTAAGTTTTTTGCTTTTTCTAGCATTTCATTTACAAAGAACATTTGAGTTTTGGAAGCAGTAATTGTAAATCCTTCATTTTAAATTCGAAGTCCATCTTCAGCATTGATCTGCTAGCTACAAATTGCCATTGTGGGAAATACTTTTGCAATACCCAGATTTGAGCACTGCCAAACAGGGTACTAGGTTGTGTCCTGTTTAATGACAGGTCTTAACTTTTACATACAAAACATAGAAAATAATATACAGCTCTCAGCTAATGTAACTGGGCTTAGAACCAAGGCAGGAGAATTGTCATGATGATCAGCCTTGACTAAGGTAACAGCCTTTACTAATCTTTAAGATTTTGTACTTCAAGAGGCATTGCTTACCATATTTGGGAAGAGAAGTGCAGAAATAATATAATTAAATCTCAGCAACCTGTGTTAGCAACCACATCCCTGTCCTATTATTTTTATGGACTGAGACATGCCAGAAAGTGTCAATTATGTTCAAGGGTACTGATTGCCTCAAATAGCCTTAATTTCCTGTAAATGAGCTTTTCTTCTGCATTGTGTAGACAGGAATTTTTCTTTCCATTATGTCTTGGGGATGTGCATTTAATTTGTCAGTGCCCTGGAGCTGGACAATAACCTATTTTGTTTCTTATAGTTCTCCAAACAGTGGTCCTTGACCCAGTGTCACAGTGCAGGAGACAAAAGAATGAGGACTTTGCGTGATGAGTGCTCCTCCCAGCTCTCCCACTGAATCAACAAGTATGGCTGAATGCATTACTTAGCCTCAGCCTTTTAATAATCCCATCAAGAAATCAACAATAAAAATTACCCAATTCATTTGGGTGTTGTATAAATTGGTGGTTGTGTATAAAGCAATTAAAAAAATGGAAAAGGATTTTGCATTCGCTTGAGATATGAAAAGACTAAGATTGAGAAATAAGGATGAGAGTATTAAAATGGGCAGAACTAATCTGACATGATCACAAAGCAAATGCGATTTCCCGGGAAGGAGTGGCTCTATAGACTGAGAGCATTTCCAGACTCTGAGGAGGAAGACTACTATTGGATGAGGACAAAGAAAAGAAGATAATGATTCAGAAGTCCCTGATTTGAAGGAAAAGTAATTAGCACAGGTCAGGCACTATCGGGTCACTGCTTTCCTTTTAGAAGGGAGACTGGTTGTTCCTAGCTTAGGAGACCTCTGCCTGATATAGACCTGTGCTCCTAAAGATGCTGAGTCCACAAGGCATGTGCTAGAAACCAGAAAATACAGGTTTAGTATTGCCCATACCCCACTGCTTTGCCACTCTGCAGTGCTCGCTGTGGCAGCAGGAAGATGAGACTTGGCTGTGCATGCTTCTCAGACCTTCAAGTGTCATAGCAGCATGGGTACGTAGCATCTTGAAGACTTGCGGATGGTCACTTTTCAGTGTCATTTCTGTAAGGTGATATCTGCCTTGTAAACACAGAGGGAAAGAAATTGTAGATGCACAGATTATAGACGTACCTAACAATCATTCATTCTTCTAGGCTAACCTGCTTTAGCAGGGGGGTTGGACTAGATGATCTCTAGAGGTCCCTTCCAACCCCTACCATTCTATGATTCTATGATTCTATGATTCCACCATCCCTTTGAGAGTACATCCTAACTCAGATGACCATTAGTGTTACATCAGCAAAGTTGACTATCATCCACCTGGCTTTTTAAGGAGTTAATTCCAGAGGTATTTCACATGAACAAGGAGAACACGTTGCAAGACTTGGGCAGTCCATTGGGAAGTCTCCCCACTACTGCCTTCCAAATCTGACAGATCCTGGGGCTTTGGGGTTTTGCCCATGAAACTAATTTCATTTAAACTGATCTTGTGGATCACTGTATACTTCAGGTGCACACCACAGACAATTTTTCATCTAATTTCTTCTACGTCCAAATTAGCCTCTTCCTTTTGCAGTTCTGTGCTATATTAAGCATTTTTCCCAGCAGGTAAAATACGAGCCTGTGTAACACCCACATGAAATGGGGAATTACTACTGATGATTTCTAGAAGAGATGAGTAAGACAGAGGCCAAATAATTTACCAAACACCTCTTAGCAATTAAGTGAGCCTCTGGGAGGAGATCTCGGGCATGTCTTGTACTTGTTAGTGTTATTATTTATAATTATAATTCTATTATCTCTTAGCTTATGTAAATGAGGTTGGCGCCCAGATACCATGAAAATAGAGAGGTCGGTCAGTCACTGATGTCAGGAACCAATAAATGAAACTGACTAGTATTAGGTATGGTGAAAGCAAGGACTACTATCCCCACTGGAGAGAGCCTACTGCAGTGAGTGCAGAGGGTGGGTTGTCCTCGCCCCAACGCACGCAGGATGATGAGGGTGTCTAAAAACCTCTTCCCAAATTCCTGGCAAAGGTTACGCTTGAAATCTGCTCCAGACCACTGTGCCTTGGCTGGGACATCTTTACCTTGTCCCTGGGTCTAGACTTGATGTTATTTTCTGTTTTCCATGTTGTAGTTTCCCTAGTAGGTTCAGGAGCAAGACCAAGATAATATCTCTCTTTATTATAAATACTGAAGAAAACAGAGAATTTCCATCCCACTGATAAATCCACAGGAGTGCAGATTACAGTTCCTAATAGGGCAGGGACATAGTTCCTTAAATGAGTTTTGCTGTCAGGAGGGAATCATCATGTGTAATCTAACTCCGCTCTCCAATTACTAAATGATGTAAGCAATATTTTTGACATGTAAGTCCTTTAAGATCATTAAATTTAAATGTAAGTGCAGGAGAATCCCCAGCATTTGACCACTCGATTTGATCTGTGGTCTGTTAGATCAGATGAGGGCTGGGCACCATTTTCCAGTTGTAAATTTGTTTATTACAAACTCCTGTATGTAGCTAGACCAGGATCCACTGTCTGAAAGGACCCAATATGATGTTTCAGAACAAAGAAGTTGTTGAAAGCAGTACATTTTGGAGTAGTTTCTGCATGAGAATAATTCCTTCCTAGCATTTCTAAGCAAGGTTTTCCTTGCCCTTTTTCATCTTGTTTTTAACTGGGCAATATATAATAATATTTTCCAGGAATTAAGTGGATAAGATGACTTTTGTGGCATGTAAGTCTCATTTCTCCTCCTTCCACCACCCCTTCAAAACAGGCGGTAGAAACTTGCTATTAACATCAGAAATTCCCTTATGTCACCAAGCTACTTCTCTGTAGCTGCAAACAGGATGATCACCGTAACTGAAGAACACAAAGGCTGTGGTCTATAGATATTTTTCACCTATTGAGGAAAAACAGAGTGGAAATTAAAAGGGAGCAGAATGGTATCTTGCCAAGGTTGGTATAAAGGTCTCCAAGTTTCATCTCCCTTTGCAACTAAAAGTTTTGAAAACCTTTACACCAAGCATGTCAAAATCAATCATTATTTCCAGGAAACAGTCTGTTTTGTCAAATCAGCAATCCTCTGTTTTACTGATCTGAGTTACGGGCTTTGAAGCTTGGGCAAGAGGAAGAAGGAAGGTAATTTCTGCAATGAGTAGAAAGAAACTAAGGGTGAATACTGTCCCTATTTTGAGATGAAACATTTCTGTAGGCTGCATCACGCATATGATACCATTCAACTAATAATTGCTTAACAGCAAACAATATCAAAGATTCCTCCACCCACCGATGTGACAAATGCAGGAAAGTTTGTTTTGTAACTAGGAAGAACTGCGTGCCCGAAGTGTGGCTCAGCCCCTGGAGCTGGTCAGAGGAACCGTATATAAAGTGCTTGGAGCACAGAGCTCTTCAAACCACTCTTCTTGGCTTCTCCTTGCTGGTGGACTGAGTAAGTCTGACTTCAGCTAAATCTGTTCTGTGAGTTAAAAAGCATCTTTAATAAGAGTTTTAATGTACTTATGTCTGGGCGATTAATATGTCTTTACCTATTATTGGAAGAATGTTATTTTCATAAAAAAAATTCTGTAACTTCTTCCAGCTTGACAGGCTTTGGAAGATATGGGTTTTATATGCAGAACATGGAGCTTCAATAGCTGCTTGCATGTTTCATAGAAAGAATGCTTGATGATTTTAGCTATGCCTGGGAGTGCTTTGCAAATGAAGACGATATTTTTAGGAACAGTTTTAAATAAATATTGCTAGCTTAATCCTCACCTGTCCTTAAAGAGGCTTTACAGACTTCTAAGGGGTTATCTAATCCTCGTTATGTCTACATAAGAATTGCAATCATGCTTTGTACTTAGCCATACAAGAGTAGCTTTCTGAATATTGTATAATATGAGGGCNACTATTTCAAGATGTGAAACAGAGTAACAGGAAACAGAGGAATTAGAGTAAAATGCAATTTTTCTTTCTCACCTTTAATTCTACACAGATTTACCTGTGACACTTGCCTTCTGAATGTGTTCTTTCACTGCCACTGGTTTGAATAGACAAGGGCTTCCCTTTTACAAATGCACCTGCACTGCCTCCCTTGACCCATGATCTCCCAACCCTGTGTGTTTCAGGCTTCCTTCCAGCCAGAAAGATGTCTTCCTACAGACAGGTCTGCAACTATGGCAGCTACTCACCCTGCGACGTGAGCTGCCCTGCACCATACGCGAATGCCTGGAACCAGCCCTGTGTCACCTCCTGTGGGGACTCCCGTGCCGTGGTCTACCCACCACCTGTGGCCATCGTCTTCCCGGGCCCCATCCTCAGCTCCTGCCCTCAGGAGAGCTTTGTGGGCACCTCAGCCCCACTGGAGCTGGGTAGCTCCTTTGGCTACAGGAGCTCCCTGGATGCCCAGAGCTCCTTTGGGTCTGGTGCCTCCCTGAGTGGCAGGTACTCCTACCCGTGCTATTCCCGCAAGTACACGACTTATCGTCGTGGGAGCTGTGGGCCCTGCTAAGCCCTGCAGGGATTCCCTGGAGCATGGGACACAGCATGGACCAGAGAAAAATCCCAGTCCATGAGCGAGCAGAGTGACATGACTTTCAGAGGGGCAGCATACCAAGCCACAGCGAGGGTCCTCAGGAGCTGGGCACACTCAGCCACCCTGAGAAACAAGCTCAGACACTGTATTTCCCTTCCTGTTGGATTAGGTATCTGCTAACAAGATCCTACCTCTGTGTTTGAGGGGACGTTTACTCGAGAAATATAAAAAAGACCTTAGTTTAAATTCAAGTGGTTTATAGAAGACTAAATATCAGTGCAAATTAGATCCTGTATATTCTGGCATTTCACATGGACTGATGTTTCATGGCTTTTGAGGTACAGTGGAAAAACTTCTCAAAACTCTATTTTGGTTCTGGTAACTACCTTCTTTCACATAGTGTGGGATTAAAACAAAAACAAACAACGGAAAGATGAAAACTAAACTTGACTCTCAAATGCTGCAAATGCAACGAAGACAGAAGATCATCTTACAAGCTTCAGCCTCTAAAGAAGACTATCACGTCCATCCTCAGCAAACCCTGCAAATGTACTCTGTACTCTGGATTGTTATGTTCTGCTGCTGCAAAGTCATTGTCCTGTTTCAATTAAAGTTTATTTTGCATCACAACATTTGCCTTCTGGTTTCCTTTTCTCCTCAGCTTAAAACTATTGGACAACGATGCCAGAACAATTCCTCATTTGAGACCCAAGCTCCTCTGGGTGTTAACAGCAAAGGACAAAGAGTCCTGGATGTTGTGTTGTCCTAGTTTGAGCTTTAAACCACTACGTGTGCATTGTCCGTTTACTTACAGATGTGGATATCCCTAAAAATCTTTTCTAAGGATGAGTGGTGAAAGGGGTAGGCTTAAACAACTGAGCCAGACTGTTGCATGAGAGGTTATCTTCATCCACCCACTAACATAAAGTGAAAGGAGTTGCCCTCAGTATCTTCACTAAGTTTTAAAAGCATATTTGCTGCTTAAAGTCTTCTGCTAATTGCAAATGCCAGTACTAAGAATAGATTCCCATTTCTATCCTGGGAAAGCCCTGGCTTCAGCTTCTGAATGGACGTGGACCCAAACAGTGTAGAAGCAGTGGTGTGCAGTATGCTGTGGTTGTGTATGGTTTTCTCTGGCTATTAAGAGCATTCTCTTTGTACTAAAACTGAAGGGCTAAATTTCTTAATTGCAAAGTAACTGAGTACTTGTTACTGGTAGAAAACTGCCTTTTGCTGACTACTGGAAACTTACTGTATCGTTTGGGGGAGAAATAAGGGAGCTCAGAAGGAAGAGAAGTCTTTTCATTGAAACAGAGATAAGTGGAAAACTGAGGTGGAGTGAACACCAGGGCAGTGCTATGCAATATTGCTTTGAATGGGCGTGAAAAGCAGAGCTAACAGTTGCAATAACACAGGTAATAAAGACAGACACTTCAGGACTCTTTATAGCACAAAGTTTTTGATATTAAGTATGCGTTTGGTATGAGAATTTCTACTTTCTTTATTACAGCTGTGTAATTTGAGTTATACAATCTATTTTTCTCCTTTGCTATATATTCATTTTAAAGCAGACATACTAAGGCAAAAGAGATTTCCTTTACTCTTGTACTGTAGTGCTGTGGAAAGCCACAAAACAATGTACAAATTCCTACTACACATTAAGCTAAATGTTGTTTAATCTCAAGGGCATTGAGAACACCAGAATACTTGCAGTGCATAGATCTTTTTTTGTAAGCGAAGCAAGCACATCCCCAGGAACAGTGCAATAAACGCATAGGCAGGAAGGTATAAACAGAAGATGTCAAAAGCCTAAAGTGCAAAATATGTTTATAGGTTGAGATGGTTATGTTTTTCTAATAAATAGCTCCAAGATGGAGCTTTGGGAAGACGAAAATTTTCAGCTAAAGTAATCTAAATGGGGAGAAAATAAGAGTTTGAAAACATAAGTGGTTAAAAACATTCTGAACTGTTTAACTTAGAGACATGTCAAATAAAAATTGCTTTTACTCTCTGTTTTAAAAATTTAAAATTGAGATTTTAGAAGGAATTGTTTTCCAGGTGTATTTTTTCTTCTTCCTTGGAAGATTCTTATTCTTTGCTAAACCCTCAGTAAATTTTCTTATTTCATCTGCATGTGTCTGTGTGTAGTTATACAGTTTGCCCGGCTCTACCTATGTGTCTGTTTTTCGGGGCACTGTTGAGAGCTCACAGTCCTGCTGGTTTCAGTCAGAGCAGTAAGCTTTCAGCTCTGCTCAGGCTCAAACTCAGTTTCCCATCCATGATTTTCTGCTGTATTTTTCACATCCTGGTTGCTCTGTGCAGTGAGCTTCCATGAATTATTTAACGTGGCCCACAGCTTCCTCGGCTGTAGGTGCTGAACTGGCGGTAAGAGCATGGGCTACAATTTCCCTTTCCTAGTGATGAGTATCCAGAATTGTAAGACCTGCTGTAATTGCATGCACCCCTATAACCATTTGAGCCTCCAAAAATAATGGAGCCCCTTAAGCCAACAGCATTTCCATAGCCCTCCTAACCAAAACAGCCTCCAGAACCAAATGGCCAATACCAAGCGGTCCACAGCTGCCCACGATGCTTTCCTGTGGGCAAGAGCTGAGAATCGGTCCTGGGAAAGTCAGGACAACAGGTGGCGGGTAAATGACAGCTTTGGAGTCATCACAAGGTGTCACACACAGTTCATCTCAGGTGTTGGCAAAAGGGCCGAGGGCAGGTCACCTCACATGGGCTGCTGCATGATATGCTTAGGTGTCTGCAGTAACACATCACTCTGGACAGCAAGCAAGTCTGAAACACAAGAGGGAGATCAAATAACACCTGAGCCCTTGTTATTGGTGCACAGCTTCTTGCAGTGAAGACTGTCACCCATTGGTCTCTTCCTGCACCTGGGATGAACGTACAACACAAGTGACAAGACAGGAGCCTTGGAGGGCGGTTGGGTGCTCTGCTAATGCTTGTGAATAGATTGCTTTCTGTAAATGGCTAGCCAAAAAAACCCCAAACCGTTAAATATCATCCTAATTCCTAGCCAGACCTAATTCTTTCTGTTTCAAAATATTAGAAATTCTGGCTACTTCAGAGCTCAGCAGAAGCACTACGCACAACTCTGACATTTCTGCGGTTGCATGTGGAGCCAGTGCAGAAGCAGGACCCTGTCCTCAGGAGCTCTCCGACTGGATGTGCTGTATCTATTAGGTGAGTTTCTGCATCCCTCAGGGCACTGACTGCAGTGCATCCTCTTGCCTCAAGGCATAGATTAAATACAGAACAAAAAGCTCCTTTCACAGAAATATTTGCAGTGGAGGAGCCCACTAAGCAAATATTAGCACAAATAGAATGGCAAATGGCATCAGACAGGGTCTGGAGCTAAAATGGCTTGTTCTATAAAGGAGGGGAGTGCTGCTATTTGAGCTCAGACCTGGACTTAGCCTAGCCTACTGCTTTCTCACTTACAGATATTCTAGTTTCTTCTAATTTCCTGTAAAAAATATTCAGTGCTGGTGTGTTCAGTTATGGAGTTATTTTTCCAGGACAAAATTTTTCTCTATCCTGAAAACTGAGTCTTTCTATGTATTTCCACCTGTCCAGACCTTAAACAAACACAGGACACATTAATCTATGTATGCATGAAAGGAGAAAAAGGGTTAACATTTTAAACTTCAGTAGCAGTATATGAAAGAATGAACATTTGATTAAACAAAAATCTGGCTAAATAACCTTCCTAATACATAATCTCCAGTATCAAAGTATTTTTATAGTGAGACTGTACAAAGCAGAAGAGATAATTTAGACTCCCATGTACTCAACAGAAAGTGTCTAAAACCCAGATGGGTATCTAAGTCCCACATTACCTCCCCAAATCCACACCTCTCAAAGCCCACAACAGACTGCTTGCAGTAGAGACTTGTTTATAGCAGACAGCTATAGCAATTCTGAGGGTAAGGAAGCTTTACGCTAAAACTAAAGATGCAACAGTCAAAAGTGTAAGGCAAATCAGACTTAACTTGATCCACTGAATAGAGAGAGTTAGGAGAATTAGGTGACTAAACAGCCTTGAGCTACAAGTGCTTTTATACAACACCTCCAACTGCCTGGAGGCTAGAAGACATATTTGTTGGTGATTATCTCATTTACTTGCAAGTCAGTACAACTACTGTAATTATCATTCTTAGGGTTAGTTGTTAGTTCTGAGCCCCATATAGTGTGATATCCATCTGAAAACTGACTTGGGCTTCTCGTGATCACTAGTTGTAGCTGACAGCACACAATGTTTCGTTTCAAGGAAAGCGTGCAAAATTCCTCATTAGATTTTGAAAAATTTGTCTTGAATTCCTTGTTCAATGTGTTGAAGAAATCCAAATCCTCCAGCTGGAAGCAGAGCTAGAGACTAAATAAATCTGTGGACTCTCCACTTCTGTGGAGAACTATAACTTCTTTACATTATGAAATAACAAGCAAAGTTATCACTGAAGAAGGAGGTCTTGTATCATTTGTACTATATATGTTTAATTAGGAGAGCTTAATGTAGCACACTACGAGGCTGGTTTTCAATGATTTTTTTAAACAACATAAGCCGAGATATTATGTAGGGTAGTCGCCTTAGGTATCTTTTCAATCGATAGAGCAAATTTACACCAGGTAAAGACCAGAAGGTTTATAAATTTAAGACTGTGATTTTAGTATTTTGGAGAAAAAATTGTCTTCTATGGCAAAGAAAATAACCTTGACCTCAAGAGCTATGAAGGGTCTGCTTCGGAAGATGATATCATCTTTTAAAGTGAAGCTATTACTTATCATCAAGACCTAAAATTGCAGCAACATGTCATTAATTTTATTATAGTTGAACTCTATCTACTACATGTCAATCACACAAAGGTACTTTGAAGTCCTTCATTCTGTGGAAAAAATTAGAACAACCCAGATAAGTGTTGCTTAGAGCTTCCTCATAACCATCCCACATAATTCAAGAATAATCTATGCCATAAAGGACAGGGCTTAAGTTGTCAAGGGTGTAAACAAGAATAAGAGAGGAATGAATTACAGCA
This sequence comes from Steatornis caripensis, assembly GCA_013398225.1. NCBI lineage: Eukaryota > Metazoa > Chordata > Aves > Caprimulgiformes > Steatornithidae > Steatornis > Steatornis caripensis. Next base: position 106,879 of record VZSC01001605.1, on the reverse strand, counting down.
AGGCATGTTTCTGCTGCCCAGCCTACACACAAAACACCGCGTTTCATTCTGCCAAACCAAATGGCAAAATGCCCACTCAGCTACCTTATCCTACCTGTCAGAGTCAGCAGCTCGCAGCCCCCATGGCAATGGACCTTATCCAAAAGTCAGGATAAAAAGACAGGATATTTTGTGTCTGGAGAATGGAAGATGTCTGTCAAGACCTTCATAACCATGGTTATCACAACCAAAGCCTCTGTGAGCATCTGTCAGTTTTGCAAACCAAGACAACTGTGAGTTTGTTATCACCCTTTATCCTTCTTTCATGGGGATGTTGCGTTCAGCCAGAACCAAAATAGATGAGGATGGTGAGGCACCATCTACTGTGCCGGGAGTGTCTTACCATCACCAATTACAAGAACCTAAGTGGTACAGCTACTGCCCTGGGCTCATTCCTATGGTGATCACCTGACAAATTAAAAGAGAATTAACCAAATGATCCACCACAGCAGGCAGAGAGATCTTTGCAACGGCAGAAGCTTGGAGGGGCTTGTGACATGTTGACCTAAAAACTACCAAGCTGGTTAAAATTTGGCCTTTGCAGCAAGTGGAGTAGGACATTCCTCAAAAAACTCAGAAGAGCAGCCAGAGATTGGAGGTCCCAAATCCTCCTTTTCTAAAGACTACAGAGGGAGTCTAGCTGGCTGGCTTAAACTTAAGTTAGGTGTCTAAAGTGAGTTTCTCCTACGTTTTGCATGGAAATGCTTTTTGAGGGGATGGAGAGTTGGATCTCTGAAACAGGCAGCAAGGGGCTGTTAAGACAAATCAGTAAAAATAATGGGTAGGGGTGAGTGAATTCCTGACCACTCTTTGACACAGTTGACACCCTTCTAGGGAATCAGCACTTAAAAATACTACATAAGCACTTCTGGACTCTTATTACATAGCCTGCAAATTCCAGTAATTGTTAGATGTTCCAGTTATATTGGACACCCTAAAGGGTCAGATACTGCACAAACACACATCATGAGACACTGCCTTTCCTGAGGGGTTTACCATATAAGCATAAAATAATAGCATGTAAAATTGCAGGAGACAGATTTATAGAACTAGTGGTGATAGTTCTGTTTAACAATTAATAGATGAAAGAACAGCAGTGACTGTTAAGAAACAATACTCACGCTAATCCTTTTAAAACTGACTTTAATATCATTAGCAGTGCCTTTACTGACATTTACCTTCCACAGTCCTACGTCCTCTGGTCAGTGGTTTGGTCTCCAGCACTTACGAGTCAGTAGCAATAACAAATGAATAATTTATAGCATGAAAATAGGACTCAGGGATGAATTTCCAGTAGCTTTGATGATGGTTTTCTGACCACTGCCAGGGGAAACTGAAGTTGATTTTATAAAAGGGAACATGTGCATTGCCCTTCTGGATCACACCAAGCCAGCTTCCCCTCCCTGACCCCTGCATGCCTTGGAAAGGACAGGATGGGCAAACTGGCTCAGGACTGCAGGAGTGTCCTGGCACACACCAATAGCTTGGGTTAGATGCTGCAATTTCATGTGGCATCAAAAGCTTCTAAAGAAAGCCAAAGAGCCAAAATTGACAAACTGTGTAATAACACTTTTTTTTTGTCCTCCAAACACCCATCAATTAGAACCACTGGGATGAATCCCAAGCTGTCATGATGAGAACCCTTCTGCCTATGACTGTCTCACAGCTCTTTCCCATTCCTCATTCCATTCCCAGGAAGATAAATTGTCTTCCTAGCCCAGCTTCAGGAGCAGTGCAGTGTCAGAGCAGCAAATGCCCTGGCACAACCCTTCAACAAGTGCTAGACAAAAGCAAAGTACAACGTTGAAGCACCCTCCAGGCAGCAGCTACATGCATTGCAATTTCTTCCACACCAGTGCTGGCTCCTGGCCACAGCCATACTCTCAGCTGCATGCCTAGATGAGAGCTTGGCCCGTGGAATTGGGGAAAATGTCCCCAAAACAAAGTCAAAAAGTTTTGGTTTAACTAGCAATGTGACTATCAATTCTAATGCTTTCGGTCATAACCTTCTTGGGGAAACATCACCAATGTTATGTTTTAGAGAGGAATGATTAGTCAACACTTGGGCATCTTACTCCAGCAATTACCAGAATAGTAATAACCCCACACATCACTGCAGTCAGAGAACCATTGTTGTTAACATCTCCTGAAATGCCTGTTCTGAGCAAGCCCAAGACTTTCCCAGGCTCTTGCTCCAGGGATCTCCGTAGTGACTCACCACAATCTAGAGATCACTTTGACACACTGGCAGCTAACTGGTCAACAAAGATAAAAATATGAGCAGATTAAGCACACAAACACAAATATTCTTTGTGACAAGGACTGATGAGTAATTCCAGGGCACAGAGCTCCATCCCGACCTTTTTCTGATGAAGTGCAGCTACCATGACCGTGACCTTTGTCACCATCCTGGCTTCTCGGCATGAATTGCGCAATACCTTTTTCTCCTTTCACAAACAGGCTTTGAACTGCACGTATGGAATGTGTTGTGGTTAGATATGATTTTGGATGGTGTTCAGCTCCAGATGTGCTTGTTCAAAAGAATGTTTTCAAGTTAGGTCTCTCTAGCTTTCTTATTTGGCATACCTCTGTTGCTTATGCCACTTTAGAGCCTAGTAATTGACTGCTGTAGGCTGGCATAGAATAGTTACAGGGAGAGAATAGTGGCTTGCATCATAGGAGGATCTACCTCTTATGCATTACCTTTGCAAAATAATATCTTTTGGTTTATTAGTATGTCTTACTGACTCAAGTTTTGGAAACTGAAGAGTATTGCCTTGAAGATTTGCAGGGCTGATTCATGCGCAAAGATTAAATCTTGATGAGGGATACAGCACTGTGAGTGCCGTGCTTGCCCAAAGGTGTGGTGAAACATTCCTAACTGCTTTGAAAATGCTGCTTGCTCAGAATAGAATAATTGTTGATACTTGCCAATCTTTTTAATACATTCGTAGCATTGCCCTTTTTATTGCATTTTATTTAGCTGTTCCGAAGAATAACCATAGGCATGGGTAACTAAGCGCATTGCTCAGGGCCAGATAACCCTGAAGGGGAGTGACAGGAAGGTGAAGGATTCTGCCCTCAGCCTATGGGGCTTTTGTAGGGCCCCACACAGATCTGCAGGACCTAGACTTTCCAAAGATTTTGCATTTAATAAGCTGTTTTGAAAGTCAGATGCTTACTGAGTGTCCCTACCTCAACTGTAAATATGAATCACTTTCCTCCCAACGATCTTTTTTTTTTCCATACCTAGTTTTTTCTTGCTGCCAGGCCAAAACTATCTGTTACTTCACTTATATTAGGGCAGCCAAACATTAAAACTTAGCTGGGGTGTTTAGGAAATACACTAATTTATGTTAGATGTTTCAAAAGATAGCAATAGCTGAGTTTAATTCAAGCTTCCCCATAGAAGACAGTAATTTAGCTTTAGGGCAGCAATTATCTTTTCTATAAAAAGTGACATAGTAACTACCTGCTTTCCATAAAATTTTAGCACTGACAAAAAGAGATGAAAGGCCAAACAGCTAGGAAACTGATAGGCAGCGGACTTGGAGCTGTCTCGTGGTGTAAACAGAAAAAGGGACTGGCAGAGGCCTGTCATTGGGCTGATCTTCATCAACAGGCATTGATGAAGACTCTGCAGAGGCCGTGGCATACCAGCAGCCCCTCTGGGCATGTGTTTGGCAGCAAGGGCTCTGGACACCAAGCCAGGACACTTTCATGGCTGGTTTATGATGAGCCTGGCCAGGAGCAAGCACCTAGTCTTGCAGCTAGATTTTGCAGTCCCTGCTGAGTTGCCTTTGTGTCAGGGTGTGAGTCAGCCCGAGCTGATTCCGCAGGAGGGCAGCAGCCCTAACACGGAGCTGGGCAACCAGCCCTGCATCCCAGCTGGGTCCTGCAGCGCCACCAGCCTTGCCCTGTCCCTGCAGAAGAGACCAGCCTGCCTCTGAGCACATTGCCCCAGGCTGGGAAGGGAGCTGGGAATAAAGCAGAACTTCAGAATCCTTTGCTGGAGACGTTTGCTGATTTCCTCTTCAGACATTCCTATTGCCCAGCATCTTTGCAATGGTAGTTTTGGTGGTTTATCTAAAACTGGTTTACTGCTCAGGTTTTCCCATTTCCCTGCGATTACCTCTCCCCTCAAATATATGATTTGTTTAACCTCTGGGTTTATTTGGGTTTGTGGTGGGGAGCTGGGGGGACAATGTTGCTAGTTGTGAATGCACAGCATTAAGTTTTTCTAGCCTGATAGCTTGGGGCTTGACAGAGTTGCTATCTGAGTGGCTTCCCTAATAAAAACAACTAGGCTGTGTCCTGGTTTGGGCCAGGACAGAACCGATTTTCTTTTAGTAACTTTGCTTTTTAGTTAAGTCTCTTCTGAGAAGCTGCACTCTCTGAAATTAACTGCATGTTTTTCCAGACAGTAGCTGCTTCTAGCAGTGATAAGACTTGGTGTTTATAGTTAATGCTGGAACATCAGAAGCAATGGTATGCAGGAAGGCCCTTGCTTATAGTTATCCCTATGGAGACCAAGGTCGATGCTTGCTTCTGCTGACTTTCTTGTGCGCCGGAACTGAAAGAGCAGAGAAGTCGTCACCCTTGCGACCCTGCGGTGGGGAGGAGCGGGTCGGACAGGTGACCCAAAACTGACCAAAGGGAGTATTCCATCCCATACGCGTCATACTCGGTATAAAGCAGAGGGATCACGAGGGTCTCGCTCTCTTCTTCTATGGCCGGCATCCGAGGAGGACTCTGTCTGATTCTTCTGCCTTCGATCCCGATCCGTGCATTCCTGAATCCAGCTCCTGCCTGCTGCTGCTGAGTACAGTCCGGGACTTTCCTGGGGCGTGCCCCGCAGCGTCCGGGTGACGTATTCGTCATCAGTGGGGGGGAGCTCGATATCGGTTTTGTACATATTTGTATATTTGTATATATTTCATTATTATTATTATTCATTATTATTGTAGTTAGATTAAAGCTGTTTTAACTTTTCTAACCCATAAGTCTCTTTCCCTTTTCTCTTTCCCCCCCCACTTTGGGGAGGGAGGGGGTTAACAAAGAGCGTCTGTCGTTCGCTTAACAGCCAGCCCAGCTTTAAACCGTGACAGGCTGCTAGATTTTTAGCCCTTTGAACTACCAAACTCTACTTAAAAGAGGAATAAAAACTGCCGTGTCTTTTTTAAAAGTTTTAAAAACACAGCTTGTTTTAAAAACACGGCTTGTTTTAAAATGTGGTCACATGGAGAGTGAACTTGCACTCCTGGAACTACTGGGCTGAGGGGTCCAAGTGTAATATGGGAGCCCCCATCTTAAACTTGGGCCAGTTGAAAACAGTCCTATGTCTTGGTCATTGGCTTGAAAAGCATCTTCATATAACAAAAGAAAAGCAACTTCATAGTGAAAATCATCAGTTTACTAGATAAAAATATCCTGAGGAGATATGGCTATAAATGTCTGTGAAATCATGACCTTTTCTTTTCCAAATCAGTTATTACAGAGTCTTGGGGAATGTAACCCAATACTATTAACATTATATTAACATACCATTTTACGTGTGTAATACATCAATGCATGTTTGTGAAGCAGCCTGACTCCCTTTGTTCTGATGAAGTCTTGGGATATTTCTGGGTGGGAATAATTGCAAGAATGACATGGTATTTCCTAGGCACCAAAAGACCGTGACTTAAATAAGCAAACACACGTAAGTAACCATTATGGAAGAACGAAATTAACATAATCTTTAGTATAAAATCAGCATCTGAAATTGCTTGGCGTGAGAAAGAGACTCCTGATGTCCTAAACAGCATCTGCCTAGAGGGATCCACTGCTGGCACCAGCCAGGCAGACGTAGGTACCTGCGGCTTTGACCAGGATATCCAGGAGCAAGTCAGAAACTGGTCCTCCAGGTCCACACGTGACTGTTAACACTTACATGTGAAAAAGAGTTCTTTGCAAAAGCAGGCCAGAAAAGTTTTGATGCAGACATACGAAGAATATGTTGAATCTGGCTCAGTTTGGTTTGTTTATTAACAAGGCGGCCTCCAAATAGGACTGGTTATGAGTCAGAACAGGACACTCTAAAGATGTACATTTTGCTATAACCTAGAGGTGTATACCTAGAAAATGCAGAATCACGTTTCTTTACAAATTCTGCTCACTGGTTTCCAGACTACAACCTGCATTACACGACTGACATCCCACTTCCGCACAGGAGCCCGCAGAGCAGAACCAAATCCTTAATTTTACCTGGGCATCGAGTTTTGAGTGGTCTAGGAAGAGTCTGCAGGCCGTCTTCTGTTCCTCTATACAAGGCTGAATGTCACCAAGAGAGCATTGCAAATAAGTAGCAGAGGAAGAAGGAGATTCAGAAGGCCAATGGTTGAATGCAGCAGCATTTTAATATAAATGCAAAGTGGAGTAAACATTTGCAGAAAGAATAATGCAGACTAGAAAGAGCATATTTCTAGAGACAAGAAAAGCTAAAACCAATTACCCATTCCAGTGTGACACATTTCATCAAGATGTTTTCTTTCCTCACTCTTGCTGACTCTGACATTCAAATCCCTGTGTCTGCTTTGTTTTAAAACCATCATCAATGTCAAACTGGATAGAGAAAGTTAAAAGCATAGACATAAGATGGAAAGCCAGAAGAATAAAGAAAGTATTAATCTAAGCTAAAGCACTATGTAGGAATTAAGTGTAGGGTCCTGGTTTTCAGAGGTGCTTCGCTCTCCGGTAGCCATGCCTGTAAATCACATGCCATATTCTTTCACTTCTTTGCTTGTTCTTTTCCTGTAACTATTCTTTGCTTTAAGTTGATTAGATCTTCTTACAGAAGCCCCTCTGGCAAGGATGCTTCCAGCGGGTGGAATAGGTGTAGGAGCACTCCGGCACGCACTGGGGAGCGCACTGAGGAACACATTGTGGAGCACACTGAGGAACACACTGGGGAGCACACTGAGGAGCACACTGAGGAACACACTGAGTCTCGCACTTGGTCACCGGCTGCGGGGCACACCGATCGATGCAGGCCTCCAGACACTCAACACCCTTCTGCGCCGAAGCAATCCCCACGCCCGACTCTAAAGAGCCAGCCAGCTCGGCTGACTCAGTGGAGCCCACGATAGTTTCCTGAGGGTAGGTGGTGAGGATGGGTCCTGGGAACGTCACGACTACAGGAGGTGGGAATATAATTACACGGGAGTCTGGGCAGGCAATGACGCAGGGCTCATTGCAGGCGGCAGCACGGGGCTCGGGGCATTTCGCGTTGCATGGGACAGAGCATGGATCACTGCACAAGGTTTTCTCGCAGGACATCTTTTAGTTGTGCTGTAGACCTGCAAGGTACGGGAAGGAGAAAATATAAAACCAAAGGAGCCAGTAGGACAGGATCAACACTTGAGCTAAGCCAACGTGAGCCCTGAAGAGACACAAGCTGGTAGACAGGTTAATAACCATCCTGTCCTGCTTTGCTTTGCCCTTCTCCTCTGTGGCTTTTCAGAGACCAATTCCTTCCTGCAGACACCAAACAACCTCTTTGGGGCTGCTCCTTAAATAACATCTGCTTTCTTTCATGCAATCTGGACTCTAGAGGTGGAGTTCAGTAAAATTAGGGTAATACAGCATCAAGCATTGCAGAAATGGAAAACACGTGAGAGGTTTTACTGTCCTGAACTGACATCTTCTCTGGGCTAAGCAGACAAAAAGAAGAAAGAGGCATATATAATCGCTATGTCGTACGTGAGGGAGTCAGTCCCGTAAGGATACCAAGTACTATGTTTTTAGTGCAGTTACTTTGCAACAGGTGGCTGTAGTACAACATATTTAGCATAAAGCCCACTTGAAAAACTGAACAAATAAGAGCCTTTCGTATGATCACAAGTAAAAAGCTGAAGAGCAGAAAAAACCTGAAAGCAGATCTCCTGAATTTACATTTCAGAGGAAGTAAAGCTGTTCACAAACCTGGACTGAGTTCTGCATCTTCTTTCTCTCTTTTGAAAGAAATTGATGGATGGGAGGTAATTCAGAAAATGTCATGAAAATACATTTCAGGATGACATTTCAAACTCACCCAAGTTCCAAATCACAGCACCAAATGAAGGAGCTAGTTAATCTGTTGTTTCAGATTAAATGGAATATTTTGATTTCGGCCAAGGTGAGTATTTATTTTTTGTCTAACTGAGCATATTAGAAAAACCTGGGTGGGGCTGAGTTTGACTCAAGCAATTTTCTCTGATTTTTTTTTTCTTCCGTTGTTTTGACACAACGTCAAAACACCCATTATTCACCTAAACTTCTCCTGACCTCTAACACTAACCTAATCCGGACACTATCTTCAAGTTCCTATTCTTTCATTCTACTACATCTATTAATTCTATGTTAGTGCTTTGACCTGCAAATTCCTCAGCAGAAAGCCAGAGAAAATGGATAGCTAAAAAACATACCTGAACACATAACATATAGTACAAAACATCTATGGTGGATAATATATTCTTACACAGCCTGTTGAATGTTTTGCATAAGACCACTGCTTTGCATAAACAGAAAAAAAACACTCAAAGCAAATTCCCAAGGAATATACACCCTAAGCAGACATTTTTTGGGTCCCCATTTCTTCTGTGTAGCACTGCTGACAGGTGCTTTAGCAAAGCTCCGTCCGTTCAGATTGTCAGCAAGCGCTCGAGAGGGTCCCAGGTGGAGCATTTCCAAAGTTGGTCCAGGAACCCTGTAGGGCCACATCCACAGAGACACTGTGTCCTAACAGCTGGCTCCAGCCTGAAAGGTGACCACAGCTGTCTCACCATCTCAGTCTTTGTATAGCCTACCTCAGTATTTACATGATACCTCTGTCCAAAATCAGATAAAAATTGGAAATCACAAGGTCAGAACAAGACTGTCAGATGTATACTGCTGGCTAAGGTATTTTAAGGCTACCTAAAGGTTATATGCATTAAATTTCCTTAAGGTAATGGAAGGAGATGTCTTTAATATTATCTAGATTTCATATGTATTTTTAAATCTCAATCCATCAGTGCCTCTGAATGAATAAACAGCAAATTACTCTTTCATGAAAATAAACTCTTGAATGTTGTACAGAATTGCAGAATATTAATCCAAAATACATCCCTGAAGTAAATGCAAAGATTTCAAAAAAATACTTCTTTTTTTTTTTTTAGGAAGAAGTTATATCAGAATCCAACTTACTCAGTTCACCGAGGAGAAGTCAAGAGAACCTGCTGAAAGGTTTCTGAATCATGAATGGTTTTATATACCTTCCTGGACCACCAGGCTGATGCAAGAAAATAACGTCATATTTGTGCATTAGGCTCCATTACTCCCCAAACAAAATTTGACATGTAATTACAGTAATTGTTTTGCTTACTGTATGTGTTGATTACCCTATTCTCACCAGCAGGTGACTTGCACGGTCGCATCCCTGGATTCCTTTCATTTCACAGTTTTAAGAATCAAACCTCTTCTTGCAGCCCTGACGGTGTGAAGGCAGCCCACAGGACTGAACTTGGGCTTGCATGGGAGCCCTGTCAGTGCTGCAGCTGGTCAGAGGCTCTGCAGGACTCATCCTTGCAGTTTGAGTTTGTTTTCCTTGCTTAACATCATGACCTCCAAGAATGCATAAGAACCTAACCTAGTATTAGTAGCAAGTGCGCTTGCTAGTTTAAAGCTTGTTAGGACGTGTTTACAGAAACTGTAGTCACTTCATGACTGTAGTGTCAGGATTGCCTTGGAGAGACAGCGTTGCCCATGGTGGCCTGGCTCTTCATTTGATGTTCAAGTCTCTTGCAAGGCAAGAATGTACACAGTGCAGGCTTGACGTGGCAGCCATAGCCCCAGTTGTGCATGAAAGGTCTCCTCCTCTGCAATATGATTCCTGGCCAAGCCCAGGAAGAAACGAGGGGAGAAAGCTCGTTTTGGTTAAAGTGGGATGGTGAGAGGGATTTGGAAATTGCTCAGTCTAGTTTGGAACAAATCACTCTACCCCCAGTCCCTTTCACAGTGGTTACGGTCACAGCTGCATCAGAAAAATTATTATGAGTGTGGAGAAGAGTGCTGTGGGAAACTCATGGTAAGTGAGCAGTGCTCTGGCAAAGCAAGCAGAGCTGATCATTCCGCATTTAACATACAAGTAGGCCAGGGAAAATAGGAGCGACCAATTTATTTAAGATTGCTCAGGAGGGCTTTGGCAATACAGAGGACTAAGAGTGACATTACCTATTTGTGCCCAACTTGCCCTGCTATGATGGAGCAGCATTTCATGCCATGTTTGAAGCACAGACCCAGCCCTCTGAGATTATATAATAGTATTTAAATCAGCAAATACGCCCTGATTTGGAAAGGTGAATATTTGGCCAACTTGTTTGAAATAGTATGATTAGGATAACTAACACAGAGCTGGCTTTTAATCAAAAAACCCAAAGGGATCCAAATTCCCAAGGTGTTTATCATTGCCTGATTCAGAGAATCACATGAGTGGCCCTGACATATATAGTTTAAAACGACGCTATGATTCAATACTGCAGATTTTAATACTGGCAGCCTGTTATTAACGTCATAACACTGCAATACTTTGCATGTATAAAACATTAGTGGATGTTTGCAAAACTATCTGAAAGTATTTCCTCAGAACATTTCCAGTAAGAGTCCTTGCCTAGAGGATCCTCCAAAATCACTCCGCTTCCAAGAGATAATTGATAGCATAGAAGTTGCAACAACAATAAGCAAATATGTTGCATATTTATGGAAATGAGGGAGGCAAAATGAAACTGTTTGATATGTGCATGTGCACTTCGTTTGAGCTGGCAAGTCCCAAGACCATGGTGACAACCAGAACTGCTACCTAGCCAGAGCTACACACCTGCCTTTTCCGCACTGTTCTGGAGCTACACTGGGGAGATGAGATGTGCCTCTGAGAGAGGATTTGAATCGTATCTATCAGGTTCTGTTCTTATAGGCGCAGCCAAACACATTAACCTCTGGCAGTTTTGGAAAAGTGTGGAGTGACTGGCGTTCACCTCCAGCTCCTTTCAGTAGTGTCAAACCTGCCAGGCAATTTTTGCCATGACTCCTCCTGCTTGCATGGCAGCATCCTCCTGTAGCTTTTGCCCTGTATTTGGCTGTCTAATAGGCATTTCCAGCTCCAGCTCTTCATCCCTTGCCATGTTTCTGACTCAGAGGCATTTCCCACGAAGCCCCATGGCAGGAGCAGGCTTGTGGGAAGAGCCACTCTCACCCTCCTGACATGAGCTCACTTACCCAGAGCAGCTCCAGAGGGAGCTTTTGGGTGAGCCCAACTTTCACATACATATACGCATTTATTCTCTTACAGATATTTATTTATTTACATGCATAAAATCAGTGATAAGGAAGTAATTGTACAATTACTGTTGGTAAAGGATTTCAGACTTCAAACTGGTGAAGTAACAAATGCTGTTGTGAACAGGTAAATTAAATTAATATGAATTGCTTGAGAAGCTGAACGTTCTACAAAAATGGTACTGAGCAATGCCAAGGGCTAAAAAAAATTATTATTTTGGAAAAAACAGAGTTATAGAAAATCATTGTGGAAGAAAACTGGTGAGGTTGTCAGTTTATACTCTAACAGAATCACAGAATCACAGAGTGGTAGGGGTTGGAAAGGACCTCTGGAGATCATCTAGTCCAACCCCCCACTAAACCAGGTGTGCCTAGAGCAGGTTGCACAGGAATGCCTCCGTGTGGGTTTGAATCTCTCCAGAGGAGACTCCACAACCTCTCTGGGCAGCCTGTGCCAGGGCTCTGGCACCCTCACAGTAGAGAAGTTCTTCCTCATGTTCAGGTGGAACTTCTTGTGCTCCAGTTTCTGCCCATTGCCCCTTGTCCTGTCACTGGGCACCACTCAAAACAGTCTGGCCCTGTCTTCTGGACATCCACCCTTTAGATATTGATCAGCATCGATCAGATCCTCTCTCAGCCTTCTCTTCTCCAGGCTGAACAGACCCAGGGCTCTCAGCCTCTCCTCACAGCAAAGATACTCCAGTCCCCTCATCACCCTCGTTGCCCTCTGCTAGACTCTCTCCAGTAGTTCCCAGATTCTCTTGAACTGCAGAGCCCAGAACTGGACACAGCACTCCAGATATGGCTTCATCAAGGCAGAGTAGAGGGGGAGAGTCACCTCGCTTGACCTGTTGGCCACACTATTGTTAAAGCACACTATGATGCCATTGGCCTTCTTGGCCACAAAGGGACATCGCTGGCTCATGGTGAACCTGTTGCCCACCATCACTCCCAGGTCCTTCTCTGCAGAGCTGCTCTCCAGCAGGTCAGCGCCCAACCTGTAGTGGTGCATGGTGTTATTTCGCCCCAGGTGCAGGACCCTACACTTGCCCTTGTTGAACTTCATGAGATTCCTCTCCGCCCAACTCTCCAGCCTGTCCAGGTCACGCTGAATTATTCCTGGAAAATCTTTGCCTCTACTGTTCTTAAAAGTGTCCCAGTACTGGGATTCCATCGTTCTACTTACAAATCTGTCAGTGCCTGTCTGCTCCTGCAATTGGAAAGGGTGTGGGGGGGGTTCCCCTAAAACTAATCTCAGTCTTCTTTGTTGCAATGTAAGATGATGACTTCATGTCCTGTTTTTCCTCTGAAAAAGGTGGATTTTATTGCCTTTCTCCTTGAAGTAATACTTTACAATTTTATATTCCTTCTTATGAGTCTTTCTAAAATACACAAATCAAATGTACTAGATTGTTTCTGTGAAATAAGACCAAGAAGAGACTTAAACAAATGCAAGCAACTGCAAGACGGGGGGAAGATTCCTCTAATTAGGAAACACTGTAATTAGAGAAGGAAGAGCATGCGAGCATTGAACTACTATTAACCATTGGAATAATTTGGCAGAGGTGTGATTCCTCACTGAGCTTAAATCAAAAGTGAATGTTCAGTCAAAATGTACTGGGAGAAAGTACTGGGAATATTTTGTGGTTCATATTGTCCAGAAGATCCCTCCTGGTGCAAAAACCTGTAGGTACGAGAACACAAAATATCTGTTGTGAATTAAGGTACGATGTGGCACCAACACCCAGCCTCAAAACCCGCCACTTCCGTGTTTTCATTTCAATTGATAGAATAGCACAAATAGTGAAGAAAGCAAACCCTATGTGCACACATGCCAGGAGAAAAGAAGGTATTGCAAGTTTTCTGATTAAATAAAAGAACCTCATCATTGAAGGCTATACAATTATGTAATAAACTGTACAGTAATACCTATATTGACATTAAAATTGTGTCTACCATTCACATAAACACAGTAGACCTAGCTTCAAGTTAGCTAATGTAGCTACTTCTGGCACTGAAAGAGTTTCCTTCCCTTATCTTAAAATCTGGGTAGAGATTTGTGATCCACCTTCCTCCCACTGTCGATTTCACTAGGCAGGTGAAGCCTATGACGACTCATTGCTTTTACCTTGCTTTTCTCTCCATTGCCTTTCCAGACCTCCAGAGGCCTAGAAAAGACAGTAGCAAATCATATTTGCTGTTTTTGTATCTCTGTTGTTGACTTTTCTCTTATTCATGTTTAGGTCTTTAAACCATGACAGTCTTACACAGACACATCCAAGTGCTTCATGTTAGTCAGCAGAGTAGTCCAACCAGTTTCATAAGGATGAGTCATGTTGTTACAGGAAAGTATCTTCATAACAGTTTAGAGGAGCAGGGAGCACTAAGTTAAGAGAGAGTTGAAGGGCTTGTATGCACACAAATCCAAATATTGGGTGTTTAAGAAAGATCTAAAAACCAGAGCCCTGCATGTGAATGAATTATTATGTTACAATTAGTTAAAACCAATATTGTGTGTTCCTGTTTTCAAGAGGAACGTGTCTGCCACTAGGTCATATTTCTAGGAAGGCATCAGCTGATTTACTCATTTGATTCTATGCCAGGTGACACTACTAGCAAATACTGAAGGATATAGTGCGAAATTTATATTCTTCCCATCAAACAAAATGCTATGGTGTAATAAAGGGGTCTGATTCTGCTTCAGGACACTCATAGATTTCACAGCGCTATTGATGAATCAACCTTAAGATTACTTGAAAAGACAGGTTACAAGGAAAACAAAACAGACGGTTGAGTTTGAATGCAAAAANATGGTTCAGCATTGTTTCTCTGTAGAGCACAGAGGTCTTCAAAGCTGGTCTCAATACTTTGTGCTGGTGTGTGAACAGATAGCAAACAGAAGCCACTTACCACAGACAACCCTCAGATAAACCACTTCTCATCAGTGCAGCTGTTTCATTTCATGTCAAATTGGGGATGAGATTTAAAATGTCACATGTATAAGACCTTTTCAGAAGACATCAGACTGCTTAATATTATCTCTCCCTGGCCAGTGGGTAAAAGTGTAAGGAAAAAAAGAAGTGTAAGGGATAAGACATGGTCAGCTAAAGACTGGAAATCCATAAGGTTTTTGTTTTTACTCTCTGTGGTACTCTCTCAGTTTGTTCATCCATTTTGTCATTGTATTTCTTTCAGCATCAGTTTATAGACATTATAATGGTTCCCTGGAGACATCTGAGGTTTGGGCACCTTAAATACGTTATCAAGAGCGCCCAAAGAATTCAAACCAGTATCAACATACATTTCTCTGAGGGTTGTGAATGTTAACCAAACTAAAACAACCACATAAGCCTTAATTGATTTCTGAAGTTGGTCACCTTGAACTTGCACTGTTAAATACCTGAAGACATTTAGGGATTTCTTTTGACTGTGACCCCATCACAGCCTGCATTTATGTGGCAACGTAATGTGTTTTCATATCACAAGGGTGTGCAAGAGAGACTTTCATAAGTGATAAGTGACACAAGACCAGAAATGATGCCCAGTGTTGTTGTTTTCTCTAGCTATAACTGGGATTAGAAATGCAAACAGACCAATGAGTGAGTCTCCAAGAGAAATATATTGAGTGCTAAAGATATGCTAAAACCTGGGTCTACTCCATTTGATGTTACTTGGAAAACACATGAGGGAGATCAGGAACCAAAAAAAGATTTTTAAAAATTTTTTTTTTGCATTTTATGTTGAACTGCAGAACCATTCATGTTTGGGAAGTCAAGAAGGATGAATTGAAACAAAGGGATTATTAGCAGAGCTGGAACACAGAAAGTCCCTTTTATAAATTCCTGGTCCTAATATGAAAATCTAACTTTTATCTTTTTTTTAGAACTAAGGTGAAGATAGCAATAACTGAAATTTTAACTGACTGCTTTTCAGGAGATAGAAAAACAAATTAGAGGATACTCACATGATTAAGAAACTGCTTAAGTTTCCTGTGTTTAAAGAAGTTAAGGAATTTTAATCAGTGATTTATTTAATGATTGCTGACAAGAAACTCATTAGCTCCAAGCAAAACTTTAATATGACTGAAGAAACAGGCTCAATTTGAAAACAATTAGATACTTTGTTTGCAATCATTGTGTAGCTCCGGAGCTAGGAGGTAAGATAATCACACATTATCAGGAAGCAGAATTCTAGTTTAGCAGCCTGAATCCTGAAGTTTGTCACAGAGTGCAACATTTTCCACTGCTCAATATTCCTTCTGTCAGCTCAAGGGTTCTGATGATCTCTTAAAGACTTAAGACAGAAAGTTTTCAGCTGTCAACTGATTTCATGGAAATGTGTTTCACAATCAAAGTGGTTTGTAGGTGAAAAGGTGAAGAAGAAAAGATAAGGTGAACATAACGATTCAGCATAGCTTTAATGACAGGGAAGCACAGGGTACATTCTGTGAAGACAGGCACAGAGAACACAAAGGACATTTCCCAGGGATTTGGGAAGCGATGCAACTCCACATGTGCCAGCGAAGTCGATGGCTTGGACATCAACAGGTTGCAGCTTCCCCTGCGAGGTTAGCACAGCCCAGGGCTGCTGGAGTGCGAGATGTTGCCCCTTCAGAAATAACCAGAGCTACAGCTTCCTGTGCCGAATCTCCTGTAACCAGAGTAGCCCCCACACCGGCCTCCTCCAAAGGAGCCCCCACCATAGGAGCCGCCTCCTCCGCAGGAGCCTCCAAAACCCCCACCATAGGAGCTGGAGCCAAAGGATCTTCTGCCTCTGCATGCGCTCCCAAATGACCCACTTCCTCCGTATGAGCCCCCAGAGCCAAATGAACTACTCCCTCCGTACGAGCCCCCCATTCCCAGGGAACTACCACCTCCGTACGAGCCCCCCATTCCTAGGGTACCTCCACGTCCATATGAGCCCCCCATTCCCAGGGAACTGCCACCTCCATACGAGCCCCCCATTCCTAGGGAACTGCCCCCACCATATGAGCCACCCATCCCTAATGAACTGCTTCCTCCATATGAACCCCCAGCACCAAATGAGCCCCCTGATTCAACAGAGCCCGTTGCCCCTGAAAACCCGCCAATAGGTGTCGGCAATGAGGTGCCCACAATGCTCTCCTGAGGACAGGACGTGAGGATGGGGCCTGGGAAGGTGATGACCACTGGTGGTGGGTAGACCACGGCATGGGAGTCCTCACAGGAGGTGACACAGGGCTGGTTCCAGGCGTCCACGTACGGCTCTGAGCAGGTCACCTCACAGGGTGAGGAGCACCTGCTGCTCATGAGCTGTCCTCCTGAAGACATCTTTTGTGGTGTAGATAAACCTGCAGCATAGGTTAAGGAGTAAAAGTACAATGTATATGCAGCTCTGTGCCTTCACACTGATACGTGCTGTATGTTTCACGATAGAAGGAATTATTTCCCTATGAAAATGAGAACTACTCTTGTGGAGATATCTGCCTTTACTCCAGTCTGAAATATTGTTCTTCAGCATGGTTAAAGCTAAATAATACAGACACATATACAACCTCTCTTGTTGTCCATTGTAGCTGCCAGTAAGGAATACAGTTTTCTAAAGCATCTTTGGTAAGTCTTCATTCTCAGTGTGTCTTACTGTCTTCCACACCAATCTCTACTTATGTTAAGGACAAATCACTAATTTATTCCTCTCATCTATGGAGTTCTTTTGGAAACAGGTCTGACAGACCCTCTAGTTATACACAGAACTCAGCGATGGTTCTTGCCTTGTATGTATGTGTGTGTGTGCTTGTGTTTACACACAAATTTTAATACATTCCAAACTATAAGTTGTTAAATTGTAACCTCCTTGTCAAATTAGCTTGATTTAATTGACTCACTTTGTGGTTTGGAAGAACACAGCCTCACCTTTTAAGACCTACATCTACCAATGTTTGCTGCTGAATGGCTACGAAAGCCTTATCTGCTTAAGAAATAAAACAAACCTGATACTACTGATCATTGCACAGTACTGACATAGAATTCATTCCCAAGTTAAACAAACGCTGACAGCAACATCCTGGTTAATATAAAGGAACTTAAAGAAAGAGTACTTACCAGGCTCACAGAGAAACGAGACTGAAGAGAAGTTGTTGGTGATCCTTGAGGAAATGCAGGGCCTTTATATACCCATTCAGTCTGCTACCAGGATAGGCAACATACTTTTGTACATGGGGCATAATAGTTAGGCAGTAAAACATTTTGCTGTCTAAGCTACTTCTAATTGTAATAATTGTTTTGGTAACTGATAATGATTAGTAAATCAACTCATCATACAATATGCGCAACACACTCTTTGTCTTACTTTAATCCTTAAATAGTTTTTATACCCATTTTGTGACTAGTGCCATCTCCTGACCTCATTTGAATTGCAATGGTAGTGAATTGAGCTGCAATTTCTTAGCAAGGTGAAGGCATCAATCTCTCCCTTAAGCAAGACAGAAACATCAGTTTGGCTTTGTCAGGAGAAATATTTTCAGTTCTGCAGAAGATTCCATTTAAATTTAGAGTTGTACAGAGTTGGGAAAACTGCAAATTTAGTCTTTATAGCTCCTGAGATGGGAGGGGTCAGTTTTTCTGCCTGCTTAACATTCACCTGAATGACTGCATAATCAAATGCCCACTATCATCCAAGTAAGCACAGGGAAGCATGGAGTAATTTTATTATCATCCTTCTCCTTTTGTCACCTTTCAGGAGAGCTGCAGTATTCTAACAAGACATACTGCTATAGTCCAGGAGGCATCATCTGAGAAAAATAAAGTTGTCTTGAATATGGAATGGATGTATGCAGAGTGTATAAAGGTGATGTATGCTGAAACAAAATAAAAGCACCTTAAGGATGTTAAGGACTGCTTTCTTCAAGAAAGCCACAGCAGTATTCCTGGACTAACACTTAAAAGCCTCATATACTAGGAGACAGACATACAAGTGCATAAACAGGTAGAGATATCTCTAAGGAAAATTTCTTTATCAATAACCAGAAACATAGTGAGAATATTAGATGTTTTTAATATTTTTGTGTGGGTGTAACAGACATACATCATCACGTGGATTAGTGCCAGAGATATCAAACTCCCAACTTAAAAGTTTTGTTCCTAAACTAAAGTAAACTAAAGTAATTCTGGATCATAGCTCCAGGAGGAAAGCAACTGCAGTCTGTCTCAATCTAAATGGTTGGGTTTTCAGGATATTCCACTTATTGTTTAATGTTTGTATCATTTATATCACCACGGATTTCTGGTGTTTTCAAGGCCAATTAGAAAATAGAGCTCAGGGAGCTTATATGGTTAAGTTCTTGCATCAGAATGCAAACAAGTCCTGTCAGGCATCAGTCGGCAGCCCTTGATCTGGCAGTTTTGCTAGTCAGCAATTCTCTGTTATCTCCTCAGTTAATGTGAATCTTCCTGGTTTCCTACAGTTGGGTTGAGAAATATCAGTTTACTTGAACCCTGGGCGCTGCTGCTGTTTTTCAAATTTCAGTACCACTGGCAGGAGGTCGCACTTCTATTAATCACCCAACTATTTGCAATGAGACATCAGCAGTCTAGTCCTTGAGTTGTCAATTTTGCTAGTCAGCAATTCTTTATCTCCACAGTTAATATGAGTCTTCCTGGTTTCCTACAGTTGGGTTGAAAAATATCAGTTTACATGAAGAACCCTGGGCACTGCTGCTGTTTCTCAAATTTCAGTACCACTTCTATTAACCACCCAACTCTTTGCAATACTGATTTTGAAGAAGAAAAATGGAATATTGTGTACACCACCTGTTTATCAGCTCAACATAACCCTAACATACATCTATACTCTTTCCAGTTTCAACTCCAGTGAGGATCAGGGACAGTATCAGCTCCTAGGTAACTTTATCAAGGCCAGAGTATAAAATAAAACACGAGGTGCATAATTCTTGTAACGTGACTTGGAATTAAGAATGAAATCGTGATCACATCACTTAAGAGAACAATTAGAACAATTAAATAAATAATCCATTCAGCAAAACATAGTTTGGCAATGCGTAGGAAACTCTTGCACAAAGCATGGCTCACATCCCACTGGTGGTCTGAAGAGGTATATAAGAGCAGTCTGAATGCTTCAGTTTCATCAACGATAGCTCTTCAGCTAGACTTCTCCAGACCTGGTGAGTTGAATCTCCTTTGTTCTCTATACAAACCATCAGGAAAATATTTTCAGTATTTAGCTGAGGACTTAGACTTCTGCAGAAAGTGTAATGCTATTTGCCATCTGTCATACATTAATTTTTATAGTCATTTAAATATATACCTTTGTAGACACAGTTGATGAATTATGAGACTGGATTTTCACAGGCACTTGTATCAATTCAATATTGTCAGTTAGTTCCAGAGCTGTGTATTATAATACAACAATATCTTGAAGATGAGCTACTTCCAAAGACACATGGACTTTGGCTTTGCTCTCCATGATTACCAGTATTTCTAGAGCAGCAGAAAGTACTTTGGGAAGTACCAGATGTTAGTGCAGGCATGTTCAGAAAAACACATAGTAGAGGTAAATCTGAGTCTTTCTAAACACTCTGCTTCCACCTATTTTTCGTGCTTGTCAAAGACACCAGAGGAAGCTTTTTTTCCCTCTGGCACTTGGGCATTGTACTTACACTTTGTCTCCTACTGCAAGTTTATCTACACGACAAAAGATGTCTTCAGGAGGACAGCTCATGAGCAGCAGGTGCTCCTCACCCTGTGAGGTGACCTGCTCAGAGCCGTACGTGGACGCCTGGAACCAGCCCTGTGTCACCTCCTGTGAGGACTCCCATGCCGTGGTCTACCCACCACCAGTGGTCATCACCTTCCCAGGCCCCATCCTCACGTCCTGTCCTCAGGAGAGCATTGTGGGCACCTCATTGCCGACACCTATTGGCGGGTTTTCAGGGGCAACGGGCTCTGTTGAATCAGGGGGCTCATTTGGTGCTGGGGGTTCATATGGAAGAAGCAGTTCATTAGGGATGGGTGGCTCATATGGTGGGGGCAGTTCCCTAGGAATGGGGGGCTCGTATGGAGGTGGCAGTTCCCTGGGAATGGGGGGCTCATACGGACGTGGAGGTACCCTAGGAATGGGGGGCTCGTACGGAGGTGGTAGTTCCCTGGGAATGGGGGGCTCGTACGGAGGGAGTAGTTCATTTGGCTCTGGGGGCTCATACGGAGGAAGTGGGTCATTTGGGAGCGCATGCAGAGGCAGAAGATCCTTTGGCTCCAGCTCCTATGGTGGGGGTTTTGGAGGCTCCTGCGGAGGAGGCGGCTCCTATGGTGGGGGCTCCTTTGGAGGAGGCCGGTGTGGGGGCTACTCTGGTTACAGGAGATTCGGCACAGGAAGCTGTAGCTCTGGTTATTTCTGAAGGGGCAACATCTCGCACTCCAGCAGCCCTGGGCTGTGCTAACCTCGCAGGGGAAGCTGCAACCTGTTGATGTCCAAGCCATCGACTTCGCTGGCACGTGTGGAGTTGCATCGCTTCCCAAAGCCCTGGGAAATGTCCTTTGTGTTCTCTGTGCCTGTCTTCACAGAATGTACCCTGTGCTTCCCTGTCATTAAAGCTATGCTGAATCGTTATGTTCACCTTATCTTTTCTTCTTCACCTTTTCACCTACAAACCACTTTGATAGTGAAACACATTTCCATGAAATCAGTTGACAGCTGAAAACTTTCTGTCTTAAGTCTTTAAGAGATCATCAGAACCCTTGAGCTGACAGAAGGAATATTGAGCAGTGGAAAATGTTGCACTCTGTGACAAACTTCAGGATTCAGGCTGCTAAACTAGAATTCTGCTTCCTGATAATGTGTGATTATCTTACCTCCTAGCTCCAGAGCTACACAATGATTGCAAACAAAGTATCTAATTGTTTTCAAATTGAGCCTGTTTCTTCAGTCATATTAAAGTTTTGCTTGGAGCTAATGAGTTTCTTGTCAGCAATCATTAAATAAATCACTGATTAAAATTCCTTAACTTCTTTAAACACAGGAAACTTAAGCAGTTTCTTAATCATGTGAGTATCCTCTAATTTGTTTTTCTATCTCCTGAAAAGCAGTCAGTTAAAATTTCAGTTATTGCTATCTTCACCTTAGTTCTAAAAAAAAGATAAAAGTTAGATTTTCATATTAGGACCAGGAATTTATAAAAGGGACTTTCTGTGTTCCAGCTCTGCTAATAATCCCTTTGTTTCAATTCATCCTTCTTGACTTCCCAAACATGAATGGTTCTGCAGTTCAACATAAAATGCAAAAAAAAAATTTTTAAAAATCTTTTTTTGGTTCCTGATCTCCCTCATGTGTTTTCCAAGTAACATCAAATGGAGTAGACCCAGGTTTTAGCATATCTTTAGCACTCAATATATTTCTCTTGGAGACTCACTCATTGGTCTGTTTGCATTTCTAATCCCAGTTATAGCTAGAGAAAACAACAACACTGGGCATCATTTCTGGTCTTGTGTCACTTATCACTTATGAAAGTCTCTCTTGCACACCCTTGTGATATGAAAACACATTACGTTGCCACATAAATGCAGGCTGTGATGGGGTCACAGTCAAAAGAAATCCCTAAATGTCTTAAGGTATTTAACAGTGCAAGTTCAAGGTGACCAACTTCAGAAATCAATTAAGGCTTATGTGGTTGTTTTAGTTTGGTTAACATTCACAACCCTCAGAGAAATGTATGTTGATACTGGTTTGAATTCTTTGGGCGCTCTTGATAACGTATTTAAGGTGCCCAAACCTCAGATGTCTCCAGGGAACCATTATAATGTCTATAAACTGATGCTGAAAGAAATACAATGACAAAATGGATGAACAAACTGAGAGAGTACCACAGAGAGTAAAAACAAAAACCTTATGGATTTCCAGTCTTTAGCTGACCATGTCTTATCCCTTACACTTCTTTTTTTCCTTACACTTTTACCCACTGGCCAGGGAGAGATAATATTAAGCAGTCTGATGTCTTCTGAAAAGGTCTTATACATGTGACATTTTAAATCTCATCCCCAATTTGACATGAAATGAAACAGCTGCACTGATGAGAAGTGGTTTATCTGAGGGTTGTCTGTGGTAAGTGGCTTCTGTTTGCTATCTGTTCACACACCAGCACAAAGTATTGAGACCAGCTTTGAAGACCTCTGTGCTCTACAGAGAAACAATGCTGAACCATTTTGTGCACTTAAATTTTGAATGCTTCATTCAATCATCCTTTTCACAACACCTTTATTACTTACGCAATTACTATCACATTACCATAAAAACACGTAATTGTTGCTCACAGGCTGTGTAACCAGCTCAATGAAGCCTAATGAACTAGAAAGGATAGGACCAAAACAGTCTTGTCTAGAAAGAAAAGCTGAACAAAATTTGATGATGCAGGAGGATTTTAATACAAACTGGAAATGGGATACACTGCAGAACGAGACGGCACACAACACGAAGCAGACACTTCCTCAGTTTCAGGGAAGGGCACAGAATTCACTGCCTACAAAGAGTCAATTTGCCACTGGTTATTCTTCTTCTGTCACAGTTTTATTGACAGTCTCTATATCAGGCCTTTCAATTTTTTTTTTTACCTCACATTGGCATAATGAAAATAGGGATCTAGCACTGTGAGATAATTAACAGAAGCTGTCGTTAATTATAGACAGAGTGAAAAATGGGATCTAGCACTGTGCGATGATTAACAGAAGATGTCATTAATTATAGACAAAGTGAAAAATGCAAGAAAGAGGTGTGGGCCCCGTTTTCAGAGGTACTGAGCAAGGGTGGCTCCCGTGGCTGATGCAACGGGCTTTCCTCATCTCTGAAAGCCAGCGCCAGCTGCGGACCTGGATTTTGCATTTTCATCTCCTATGTTGTTGCGTGGTTTGCAGGTACTCAGGCTGCCTTAAAACGAGCCACAGTTTCCAAGGTGGGATCCACGGCTGCTGTTGTAGGACCACCTGCTGTAACAGCCCCCCCAACCCTGAGGACCCTCCATACCCAAAAGAGCTCCAAGATCCAAAGGAACCCCCCATCCCTGACATGCCCCCAGGCACCAGAGGAAATCCCTATCCTGTAGGAGTCCCCACAGCGATATTGGGGTCAAAGCACCATAGGGCTGGGGAAACAATGTTCCCACAATGCTTTGCTGAGGGCAGCTGCTGCGAATCGGGCCTGGGAAGGGGATGACAACTGGTGCAGCGTACACCATTGCTCAGGAGTCCCCACACAATGCTACACAGGGCTCAATGCTGCTACTGTAGGTAGATCGGACTAGCAGAACATCATTACTTTTCTTGATAGGCTTCTTGTAAAGTAATGCCATTACTGCTGGATGATATAGTTCAAGAAATATTCTTTTAATGTTATGGTACAGCATATTGCATGGGTAAGCCTACAACATGAGAAGGACTATTTCATGATTTCTCCTAAGATTTTCTGATTGAAATGCCTGTTTCATGAAAAGACTTGCAGACATAGTTAGTATCTTGGAGATCTGTGTGAAAGATATCAATAAAAAAAATGTAAAACCAGATGCAAAGTTGTGCTGGAAGAAACTTTCTCAGGCAGTTCTGGAAATGATTGTGTATGAGGCACTTTATAATCCTTAATTCCAAGAGAGCATAAGGGCGTCCATGTAGCTATTGCCTGAGGGATCCCGTGGTGATGCTTAACAAGCTCAGATCATTTACTGCATAAATGCTTCAATTAATTTAACAAACCACAAGGATTAAGACAATCAAATAAAGGGAATTAATGTTATGCTTGGCACAGCAGCACTTCATCAGCCTACGCACAAGCCCTCTCTTTCTCTTGTCATGAACAGCAGCACAATCAAAATGGCTCCTAAGGAAAAATACTGATACAGCTGCTGGGTGGAATTTCTCAGCTTCCTTCAAGGCATGTCACAGGGTGCAAGACTTGTAGTCTGATTCTCAATTACATACAGATAACTTCTTCCCATTTCTTTTGGCCCTGCCTTCTTACAGTACTCAGATCTAGGCTAACCCATTTCCCGTTGCAGTCTGTAATCAGATAAAGCATTTTACCGCATTGACTAGATAAACTAGAGCACAACTTTGTCTTCTGATTGAGTCACGACTTCTGCAGTCATTTTAACTTCTGCTGAGGGTTAAAACAATTTCCTCAGGGATATTCAAGGAATGACCAGTAATGACCCTGAGTAACTGACCTAGCTTCAAAGTTACCTTTGCTTTGAGTGGGAGTCGTACTGGACCATCTCCAGAGGCCGTTCCAACCTAAATTATTCTATGATTCTGTTCCAATTATTTTGTATGCCATGGTATATATCAGAACGGGGAAAAAATTACTCTAATGAAGTATTACTGAAAAATTATAGTGACCATACAGAGGAATTAATTCCTCTCTGATAATAATCCCTGACTAATGCACAAGAATTGATCCACAGAGTTAACCTCCTTTAAACCAGTTTCTAACTAATAAGCTGCAGTAAAATAAAAGCCAGAAGACAGTGCTGTGATGCAGCAGGGCTTTAATACAAACAAGAAGTGGAATACATTCTTGCAGAATGAGGCAATGCAGAGACAAAGAATGTAATTTCCATTTCAACAAGAACTACAATCAATCAGTTGTTCAGAGGAGCATACGGCTCACAAGACATTCTTCTTACAGTTTTCATGATCAAGTCTCATTATTTGTTTTACTCTCTTCAGGTTGAGAAAGAACAAAACATAACACGCACAAATGACAAGGTGACACATTACATTGGGATCATAAGCCTTAGATAAAACATAGCGCAAAGACATCCCAAGCAACCCCAGCTCCTACTGACACTGGCTGGAGCAGAGGCTGCTTAACATGTCTGATTTGAGGTCTATATGTCAACTACTAGTTTGCATCTTATTGTTCCTTCAATCATGATTCTTTTTAAAGATTTAAAATGGCCCATAGCTTCCATAGCGATACCTATTGTAACCTCTGGAAAAAAAGGGGAAATAATTTCTACCAAATCCTGAAAAATATGAGTTTCGGTAAAAGCTTCCACAACGGGAGATTCCACCACCACATGAGCCCTCCCCACCATATGAGCCCCCTCCCATGCCACCATAAGAACTGCCTGAGCCATGGGAACCCATCCCGTAGGAGCTGCCTCCACCACAGGAACCACCAGAGCCCATTCCTCCGCCTCCTGAGCCTATTCCTCCACCTATTCCTCCCTCAATTTCAGGAATGGCAGCTCCCACAAAACTATCCTGAGGGCACGAGCTGATAATGGGTCCTGGGAAAGTCACAACAACGGGTGGTGCGCAGACAATTGCTCTTGAATCTCCACATGAGGTGACACATGGTTCATTCCAACAGTTGACAGGCGGTTGTGGGCACCACACTTCACGTGGCGGAGCACAGCGGGAGCTAAGCATCAGTCCATAGGAAGACATCTTTCCAGAAGGCAAGTCAACCTGAAAGGCAGAGAGTGCACTAGCCTGGTAAAGGTACAGCCAGAGGAATGAAAGGACAAAGTGTGTCATAGTAATGTGGGTTGTGTATATGTGTTGAATAGTATTCATTTGAACAGATGCAGATGAGCATGTCTGAGTCTTCTACACTAGAGTTAGTGATTAAAAATAAATAAAATAATAAAAAATAATCACCATTTCTAAGGCACAATCCATTCTACTCTAAAGTAGCCTTGTGCATTACAGATCTCATCAATGAAGTGAGATGAATTGCTGGGTAGAGGCATTTAGGTCTGTTCCTACTCCTCTCTAGTGCTCCATTGCCCCATAGCCTACTCCCAAAATGAGTTCTGGGAGGAACATCTCTCTGTCCTTTTCTTACATCATTGCCTTTGCTGTGCTTTATGTCTGGGAGCCAGTCCTAGCCTGATACTGGTTTTGGAGTGTCCTGTCTCCAAGGGCAGATGCTCAATTCCTAGGAATTTCTACCATCCACATTTTTGAAAACCCCATACATTTTTAGCCCCCCCACACAGTGATGTCTATATCCACCCTATTTGCAAGTTACAGTCTCCAAGTAAAATGTTTTTTAGAGAATAAAGTCCTACCCTAAAATAGGATATATAATCTCATATTAATGCTACCTATGCATCCACATCTATAATTATGAATTGATTCAGTTAAATTAGACTTACGCAGTCACCAAGAAGAGTAAGTCAGCAGAAGCAGCTAAAGAGACCTGAGTGACAAGCACTTTTATATGCTGTCATAGAGAACAGAAATTGGGAGATACCCTTACGCAACCATTCTCTACATCTCGTGAAACAATGTTTTCCCCTGCTGATGCCTGCCTTTGTTGCAACTGTTTTGATAACAGCTTATGATTATCAGATAATTTCCAATCCCACACAGCACAATGTGTGCAATTCAAACATCTTGTCTTTTCGTGGAAAATCTCACAACAAATTGAGGTTGGTTTTCTCTTAAATACTTGCTAATATTGTGAAGGTAGCTCAGACATGGATAAACTACATGTTCCTAGTAAACACAGGATTCCAGTTTACCATTTGTCATCTCAGGTAACAATAACCACTAGCCTTTTGAATTTTTTCTTTTTAAAGGTAGGAAATCTTTTTACAATAATAGCCGTTAGGGTCCATGGCCATTGTGTATTCATTCCAGGGGCTTTGGGACATGAGTTTATGGCTTGGGACTGTCCTTTGGACAGATACTGTCCTACATAACTATACCACATCCCA
The DNA here is from genome assembly GCA_013398225.1 of Steatornis caripensis. Taxonomy (NCBI): domain Eukaryota; kingdom Metazoa; phylum Chordata; class Aves; order Caprimulgiformes; family Steatornithidae; genus Steatornis; species Steatornis caripensis. Next base: position 79,806 of record VZSC01001605.1, on the reverse strand, counting down.
AATAAGTAGAAAGTAAGAGTTACCAAAGCAGTTCATGGACTCTCCAGTGAGCACTAGCATCAGGCACAATAATACAATTAGAAATTCAGCTAAGGAGAGGAACCTGTCCAAGCTTTTACAATTTATCTTCAGTTCCACATCTCAAGGAACCGTTCCCTTCCAAGGTGCCTTCAGAATAAACACTAAAAAATACTAATAACTATGAAGAAATTGAATTTTCCTTTCTGAGTGTGCTTTTGGAGGAACAATATCCATTACCTGTAGTACAGGTCCATAACCTCAGCTAGAATAAATTCACAAGGGCTGGTGAATGCCGATACTGTGATTCACATAATCACATTTACATAGAATAACCTCTTAGCTATGTTCTTGTGGCAAATTACTAAAACTAAAGATAAAAAAAATGCAGATTATTTTGTTTACACTTCATTACCATTAAATCAATATAATGACCAGAGGAATGTATGCAGCCAATAGAGATATGACAGCAAGCTGCACAGAATAATGTGACTCACATGATTTGCGGGATTGAGAAGTAACTAATAATTATAGCGATTGACAGCTGAAGCAATTAAAGGAGTTACCAAACCAAATATTTTATAAAAGTTAGTAAGGACCTCATTGTTTTTGAGGTTTTTCCAATGTGTAAAAAACTTGTTCAAAACACAGCTTCTTATCACACACACAGCAGAAAATCACACTGGCTTGACCATCCATACAGTTTGCTTTCCGTAACTGATGCTTTACCCTGGAAGCTTTAAGTAAGGAGAATTCATGTTTTAAATAAGGTAGGAAGGCATTAAGAGCAGATGAAGCCTTTCAAGCTCAAACTGTAGTCAGCCCTCATGTTCTTTTAAAAATATAAGATACAAAATGTAAAGAGATAACTGGCAACAGTCCAACATCCCTTTTCACATCACACAAACCTCAGCTGCCTTACATCAAAGAGTTCTTTTAAAGGTAGAGAAATAGATAGCCTCCCTCACCAGGTGAAAGCTAAATACTTCTGAAAATATGAAGAAAAAAACATCAGGGAGTATTTTCCTCCAAAGAATTTCTTGCTTCATATACAGAGTAACAAACTTACATAAACCAACAGTCTGGCCTGGCTGAGGAATCCCAGACTTGGTGCTTGCAGCTTTAGATTTAAACTCACCTCACATAAAGCAATTCTGAAGTGTTATCTGAAAGATGCGTCATCTTGTTTTTTCTAGCATGTTGTTGTTGTTGTTGTCAGCTTTATTGATTTTCTGGCTTTAGAAATCCCAGTACTGTGCTCTGATCCTTACAGAACTGCTTTGCATACTAAGATTAAATCTTAAAGAGGAAGCTGGTTTAATTGCTATTGCTCTAACCTATACCATGCTGTAATTTTCTAAATTGGTCTGAAAGCTCGCTTGCCTGCAAGGAAATAGCCTATAATATTATCATAGATTGTAGCAAAACATTATCCTTAACCTTCATTTTTCCACAGATTTTATCATAGCAATTCCAGGCAGACAGTGCTTGTAAGAGAGTAACAAACACCACCATGTAGCAAAACAAATAGGGTAAAATACGGCAATCAATGTGCAAGATGCAAATTTAAGGCTGCTTTGGATCCTGGACATCCACATTTTGGACTAGGTTTCCAGTGTGGTCTAAGAGCCGTCACCTGGAAACTTATTTCCCCAACTGCTCAAACAGGACGGTCAATATTACTGAGTGCTTTTTCACTGCCTCATTGCAAGACTGAAGATGAAATAAGGAACTAAAGGGCTAGATCACCACTGTCTGTTCTTTCATTATCTGTATATTCAGTGGTATTATATTGCTCAGACCATAGCGGTATCTCAGTTTTGTACTTTTATGTTCATTGTAAGTTGGGCATTACATTTACTTGATTCCCTTTGTTCATCTCTATTAAAAAAAAAAGAATATTTTTGTTGGCAGCCTACTCCTCTCTCTGTGTTCGGAGCTGCTGGAGATTATTTACTCAGACTGTGCTATGGTAAGTATAGGAAACCTTGTGGCTGTCAGCTGAGCAGAGCATGAGACAACACAAAAACAAAAGAAAAAAAAGAAAAAAGAGGCTAGATTGATGATAGAATTTGTAGTTTTCCAGAAAAAACAATGCTTCCACCAGTTCCCAAAATCAAACAAACTTCAGTTCTTAAAAGCACACCCACATCTGCCTTCCATTTTTCAGGCTTTATCTTATATTTATAATAATCTTCTCCAGTAACTATTTCTTAGAACCTAAAACCTCTGCTTGTTTGTCCTGTCAGTCACTCAGTAAAGCAAAACAAGTCATTGTGCCTGAAAGTGGGACTTGGTTGTGTAACTATGTGGTTGCTACAGGAGAAAGGAGGACATAGGGGTTAGATTCAGTTCCAGATCGAGATACCTACACTTAGGTGTCTGAAAATACATATCTGTGGTTCTGTTACAGTCAGCAGACACATCTGGTGAAGCCTGGAGATCTGTCCAAGCATTCACATTTCCGTAAATGTTTCCATTTCATCAACTGAGCAGTTCTGCCATCTCTTTGAAGTATTATCTAGATGTTCATTGAGGGCTCTGGGAGTTTAGAAAACGCACTGATATAGTGACCCTGTATTCAACCAGCACTGCGGGTTCCAGTTTCCACTGGTATTAAGATGACTTCCTTCTGGTTTTCCTCACTTAAACCACTTTCAGCAAAATTCACCCAGAGCCCAGGGGGAGTTCATAGTCAGAGACCTCAGTCTACTCATCTCCCGTTTGCGTCTTGAATACCTAGTCTCATTTTTAAGTAATTAATGGCAAAATGCATTTTTGCATTTTGTTATTGGATTTCCTTTCTTACAGATAGATTTGGTTATGTTTTCTAGCTACAGTGCAACAAAAAGTGGTGATTAAATAGCCATACACACAAATAATTCTGAAGCTGAAGAATTCTTCCTCATCACTAAATGAGATTTGCTTGGAGCTTGGGAATAGTCATGCTACTGCAATCTTACCGGGCACCTTTAATCTTAAAAACAAAACAGAACTAATGCTCTTCAATACATAAGTGCTGCTCTCCTCAGTAAAACCTGAGGGTATGTGAAATTACAGCCCAAGATCTAACTACGGCTTGCATGTCTGTATAATTCAGCTTTTTATAAAAGCTGGCCAATGTATACCTCTCAGGCTGCACACAACCATCACCCAAGCATGTTTTCCAGGTCAGAGGCACCTTGCATGACCAGCAACAGGGCTGTAGGAGTCTGAGGGTCACTAGACCATCTGAAGTCCTTAGGTGTGGGAAGAGCTGATATAGCAGCATTGATAAGGCTGCTGGGTTGCTCTATAAATAAGCCCAGCCAGCCCTGCCTTACCTTCCCCCTACCCCACAAGACCAGGCTCTGAGGAGGAGACTTGTACCTTCTCTTCTGTGTCTGAGCTGTTGCAGAGAGGTAAAGTACCTCTATAACAACTGAGAGGCTTGTAGAGGTGAGAAGGACATAGTGATGTGCACTCACTGGAGTGGCAATTGTGTATTCAGACAAAGACAGCCTGGTGTAGCACTTTAGTCCCAGCACAAAGGAGAAGAAAGGGGCGTGGAATTAGCTGGGTGTCCTTAAAATGCAGGTACGGTAGAGATAGGTATAGACTTGTTTCTTAGTAAGGTGAGTGCTTATGAGTTTGAGTTTTGTGTTGTTTAGAATGGAGTGCCTTAGAAGCTCCACCCTTGCAAATAATCCATTTTTAATACTTTGTTAGTGCCCATGGTATGTGCTGATGCTGCCAGAGTAGATTCATATTCCTGTATCACCTCATGGCTCATAGAGGTGTGGTGCTAATAGCCAATTTAATAATCTATTAATTCTAAAACTATTAATTAAATCTTCATTCTAGTTCATTACTTAATTAAGCCTATTAATCTCAGCCAGAAAAACTGGCAGCGGTCTTTCAGTTCCCTCAAGACTATTAGACTAAGAGTGCTGATTTGGTGGTAAAGAGCTCTGTTAAATGAGTTTATAGTTGAGCTTAGAGACAGAGGAGGCCCTTCTCAGAAAAGGGAAAGCAGATTTCTGCTACCCAGAGGAAATATCTGAATTACGGTGCCAGGTCCTCTTCTGCTGCAAATATCTCTATAGCACTGCTTCTACCAGCTCAGGTCAACAGGGCTAAAACCTCAGCTTGAGTAGAAAGCTGCCACAAAGTTAGGTGCACTCCTACCTTGCTCCTGGTAATTCATGTCACAACTTGAAGATGTATTTAAACAGAAAAAGCAGCACCTTTTCTGGGCATCCCATGCAGAGTTCATTCTGCCCCTTCTCCTATGTCTGTCCCATGCCTTGGTCCCTGGCCCATCATAAATTTGGCTAGTGTGCAATATTGGAATTATAATGACCGGTTATAAGTAATAAGACTAATAATAATTAGGCGTGTCTAAGATTTAGACCCACCCTTACTGATAGAGTGTCCTTAGACAGGTTAGGTGGCTTTTGGGCATCAGTTATTCTGTAATAAGATGATAATTTTCTGTGCCGTGTGAGAGTAAAGAGAAAGGTTTGCAAGAAGCAGTGAGAAGATTATGTGGCACGTTATAATGACAATGAAATGGAACATCCTTTATAATGACTGAAACAGCAGAGGAAGGTAGAGAAACAGCTGGGTTCCGATATGCAAGGTGATGTGGATGGAAAGCATTGAAACAAGCAGTGCAAAAGAAACAGGTGAAATATGTTTTGGGGGGGTCATTCAATGGCAGGCAACGGAGGAAAAACCAAAAGAGAAAGCCAAATTGGCAGAAAGATTCAGTACTATCAGAAATATTGGGGGCTTTGCTAGACTGTTAATCAAAATGTCTTGAGATATGGCTTAAGCAGATGAGTAGAGAATATTGAGGGTTCTTTGAAAATGCAATACATGTTAAATGGACCCAAATGATTTGCCTACATTTCAGACAGCAGAGCACTATGAGGCACAATATGGATCCTATACACAAATTTCTTCAAAAAGGATCAAGATCAAAGTTCCTGGGCTGAAAAGCTCATAGCTTTTCCCTAAAAAGCCTCAGCAAGGATCTTGGAGGACAGAGTGTCTCATGCAAGCTGCTTTATTCTCAAGAAGAACCAAGTTAGTGGTTTTCAGGAATGTAATTTTTTTTTTTTAAAGGAGTGATTTGCAAGTCATCTTCAGCAGGTGAAAATCATTTCCTGAATCCTGTTGCACAACTAAATTATTGTTAAACTCCTTGAACTGCTGGACTGGATGATCTTTTGGACTGGAGATTCCAGAGGGCTCCACCCTGCCAATGACCTCATTACCAAATTTTTCACAACAATTTTTGCGTGAGGCAGACAAACAACAAAGCTTCTATCTTTGCCCTGCCTCCCATCTTATCTAGGGTGTGACACCAAGACACAGTTCACAACCTAATCTTCCAAGATATAGTAATTACATCTTCATACTGGATTGGTAAACTAGGGCACATGCTAATGTCTGGAAGATAAACAAGCAGATTTGTAAGAGTTCCCATCTCATAAAAGGAAAATTTAAATATATACACACTAAATATTTGAGGGGTTCATTTTAGAAAAAGCAGGTTTATGGGGGGTTAGGGAGTATGCATGGGCTGATCGTCTCCCAGGCCCATGTCCAGGTGAGCTGGCTGAGCAAATAGCAGATCACAGTGAAGGTGAAAACCCTGGGGGCTGCAGCAGATGGACGGGCAAACTGTCTTCTCAGAGGCTGTCAGCTTCCCAGGGAGACAGGGCAGGGTAAGCAGGGAGACTGGCAGGAATCCAGGCTGCTTAGCATGTTTTCATATGATGTTTTAACATTGCTCTAAAGTTTTCTGCAATCCCTTTCTCTATGAAGAATTCTCTGGGAAAACAACCGCATCTGGATGTGACTGCATGGGCTGCTTGCAGAATAAGGTGCACACCCTGATGTTCATAGTCATCTGCCTCCACAGGTGAGGGCAAATTGTTAAATAGCAGCTCTCAAGATTCACCAGCTCGACAATGGGGAACTAGAGTTTAGCCAGCTTTCACGTGTCAGTTTTAGGGATGAGTTTACCTATGAATTTTATTTCACTTCTGATAAACTGGGCTTTTAGCTTGCAAAGACTGGCAGAGATGTCCAATTATAATTGCAGTAATAATCTTCTTGGGTCCAGAAGGGTAATGCTTGCACTTAAAATGCATGTTAATCTTTAGAGGAATAGAAGGCTAGAATTTGATGGGGGGAGGGCTGGAAGGGAGAAAGAGGGGAGTAGCTGGGGTTTTATTTTCCTGAGCTGAAGTGAATAACAAGGAAAATTTCTCAGGGTGTCATTCCTTTTCCTTTACTTATTGCATTTCAGCTGACGCATTAAGCCACAAACTCTCAAAACTGCAAGCTGTACTTAACAGGATGAGGAACAAGCGAAACCGGTGAGATGAAAGTGAAAATGAAAGAGTTTTGTGCAAAAGCATGTGAACAGGGCTGAGGAGTGCAAGAGGGAGCTGATTATTTTCTCATTTCATAGGTGAGTGGGACTGACAGATTTTGTTTTGATGTTTGCCACCTGAATTTCACTAGTAGGTACCTGAAAATCAAGAGTGGAAGGGAAAGAAAACAAGAAAACCAACATGATAATGCAGAATAATTTTAATAGGAAGGGAAAGGACAGAACAAGACTGCTAGAATAAATAACAGCATAAAGGGCACAGTTCCAGATGTAGATTCTGTCACTCTTATATTGCATTAACTTCTATATGCAAATGATACATTTCATCAAGTATTTTTTTCTTTTTCTTCAATATAATTAATTATAAAGAGTGGATCAGTTTCTTTTCCCCCATACTTCTTTCCTGCAGTGAAATTGAAAGCCAGAAACAAATGACATGTGTGTGTGTAGGTGTATTTGTCAAAAGGAAAAGTGAATTTCCTGATGACTAAGTCTTTTAAATGCTAAGACCAGTCTAATTAGGTCTAGCAGTGAAAGGGTTTGTCATGTCTCAGTTGACCACATTTGTGGTGTTTCCAAAACAGCTGTTGCCTTCGTTTCTCAGGAAAGCAATGAAGAAAGAACAAATTGTTCCCAAGAATCAGATACTGTTAAGTTTCAAAGGTCAGTTTAACACAAATTCGGATAGCGGGCATTTTATTACTCTAATCACCTGCCTGAGAGTCTACCTGAGGAAAAAACTATGAACTTAAAGTATAATTTAAAGAAGACAGAGGTAAGCCTGCTTTAGAGAGGTAGTAGGAGCCTACAAGGCCTTTGGACTTGGTCATTGGTGTTGGTATGACTATGTTATACTTCTGAGGTATCTTTGCCCTCTTTTACTGTATCTGTACTTTCAGTTTCTGGCTTCTCCTTTTCTGGAGCATGCTCTTCCCTCTCACTCTCAGATGGTTGGTAGCATCTGTAACTGGGTCTACTGCAAGGATGCATCCAGTGGGAAGAAAACACATAGGAGAACCGTGGTGCGCACCGAGGCACGTGTTTTGAGATGAATCTCTCTGCAGGTGGGTCTGAGCCCAGGACTTCTGCTCTCAAAGATGTCAGTGGGGCTGGCGCATCTCCCTCCAGGACTGCAGAACTTCTTACTACCGTCTCCTGTGGGCAAGTGCTGAGGATCGGCCCTGGGAATGTCACAACGACGGGAGGGGGATATATAATGACTCTGGAGGCATTGCAGGATACAACACATGGCTCATTGCAGCTGGTAGCAAGAGGCTGTGGGCACTGCACATCGCATGAGTAGAAACACTGTCCTGCATCCAACTCCCCACCGAAGGACATCTGGGAGAAACGATGGTGAACCTGCAGCACATATTGAAGACCACAGAACTGTTTCTCAGAACATTTGTAACCCGCATCCTGCCCTTCACCCTGCAGACCCCTGCACCTTCAGGGAGGACTCCTGGCTACTCTCCTGCTCTCCTTGGAGGGAGAGAGAGAGAGGCATGTGCCATGGCTGGGGATGTGCTGTGGTGGAAAAGAAGGTGCAAGTGGATAAGAGTGGAGTTCAGGTATTTTAGTGATGGGGCTGTGCAGGTAATGTAGGTGTTGTAGCAGAGGCAACATGAGCCAGTGATTTCATGAAATTAAAAGGCTTGTCCCATTGCTCCACTCACCCCATTCCCATCACCCTGAGTTCTTTTCAGTCTGCCTCCACCCTCCCAAAAAGGACCCTTAGGCCTCTGGGTTTAACCAACATCCCTCTCATTTTATCACTGCCATCCCTTGCCCAGAGCCATTTTCACCTGTGCCCTTGTGCAGTGACTCTTTTCCCTCTCTGTTACAGATTCTGTTTGGGCAGCCACCAAGGACAACTGGAGACGTACTGCAGCTGCAGCCAGTGACTTGAACATAGCCACTGCTGGTGCCGTAAGGCCATTGGTCATGCAGGATTGAGTATTTCATATCCCTGTACTGGAGAATGTCCTTGCCTGGGATTATTTGTTTGTGTCAGTGATAGAGCACACCCAGCCCTCATTACGGTAATCGTGTGTAGTAGGATTTCTGTGCCTCTGCTAAGATTGCTCTAGGCACTGTATCAGTGCAAAGCAGCAAAGAGGCTCTGTCCTGAGAGGCTCATGGAGATTAATGAGTCCATGTCAGGACGGGTTGGGAGGAAAACACATTACCCCAGCTCTGCAAGCTGGGTACTGCTGTGTGGGAGGTGGAAGGACCCAATTTCAGTGCCATTCTGCATGCTAGACCCTGAGATCCTAGGAAAATCTTACCTCTAGCTAACTCCACATGTTTTGCAGAGACCATTTGTGGCAGAGACAAGAATCTCATACAGACTTTTGGTGCTTACCTTTTCGCCTAAACCCTGAACCCATCTTTTAGGTCATTCAACTGGAACTAATTATGAAAATATATCATGGGATTTACCTGCCAAATTTAAAAACTTTGTGATGTAGATGATTGCCTATGAAGTAGCCACTTCATTTCTGTTCCAGGAGAAAAACAGCTGCTTTCTGAGTGCAGTTAAGAGGTAGGTGTTTAAATAAGTCATGTGAAATGCCTGTTTCTGTCCACCGATTGTGATGGGAAGTTTAAGGGAGATCCCATTACTTATCTTGTATAGCATTTCATATCTGTCAATGCTCAGCATCAGATGCTCTCATCAGAAAAACCCTGAAGTTATTGAGTATGAAAACAATTGTCCTTGCAGAGTTTCTTCTGCCTAATAGTGCTATGATAAAGGTGTCTTAACCTAGAGATGCTACAGCCATGAACAGACCTGCATGAATGAGCAGTTGAAAACTGGGGAGACATGACGTCTTACTGAAATGAACTCTTTGTTTTAGCCATGTTTTGGATGCAAACATGATGATTCTGGCAGGAAAGGAAGGAGGCAAGAATATTTTAGTCCTTTTTTATCCCTTTGAAAACTAAATCTTACTGATTTATGAATAAAAACTTTTGGAAAACAAATTTGAAGATCTCGTAACTTCTCCAATTTTAAAATGAAAAAATACTAACATTAATGTTACTGAGCAACTTGATCTAGTTGAAGATATCCCTTGCTCATTGCCAGAAGGTTGGACTAGCTGATCTTTAAGAGTTCTTTCCAATCCAAACCATTCTATGATTCTATGATAGTGTTATCTAAACACTACCTGAATAGACCTTAAAATGACTTTTATGTTGGATACCATGTAGCTATATACAGTTAAAGGTTAATAACAAAATCACACTGCTTTTTTTTTTTTAAAGAATGTTGGTCTCTATAGACATATTTTTAAGGCTGCACATGGTTCAAGCTTACAGTTAAATAATTTCTAGCAGACTTTTTGAGGAAGAATCTCATTAATATTTTTAGAAACCACAGAGTGGCTTGCTGTTAAACCTCAGCTCATGTTAAAGCAGCGTTTTACTCAATATAATTAGATTGAGGTGAATGGGACTTACCAGCTGTCCAGGAAGAAGTCAAGACAAATGGCCAGAGGAGCTCTGAATCCTTTGAGTTTTATATGCTTTCTTGAACTTCCAGGAAGATGAGACAACCTTTGTGCATGAGATCTTAATTACTGTCCAAACAATTTTTCCCGCATGTGTAACACTTATAATTGCTATAATTATTTTAAAATTGTTTACCAACATTATTCAATTTTCTGTGGTACACACTGTTACATTCTGTGGGGTTCCTTTCGTATTATATTTTTATGGTCTAAGTTAATTGCTGATGTGATTCTGTCACTTCTGTCTGTATTAACGTGGGGATGCAACTCACTTCAGTTTGTTCAGCTTTGACTTAAGTATTGACCATGTGAGCTGTGGTTTGCAGACTTATTGGCTCTATCTGCTGCTAGGTGTGGGATTTTAATTCATCCCCCTAAATCCACCATAGGGAGGCATCATGAGGTTCACCCCTGTAAGTGTCTTGGAAGATGGAGGAGCAGAGAAGAGAATTTTGCAGACTGCACATACCCCATTTTTGTTCACAATGAAACTGATTTGGTTTCATTTGTCTCACTGTCCTTTGTCTCACTGACTGTTGTCACAGCTTCAGATGGAGAACATCACTCTGCTTGGAGATCCCCATTCCTACTCTAGGTACTGACCAGCTGCCAAGTGTCCAGCTCCAATCGTCATGCATGATCAGAAGGTCAAGAAATATAACCTCTGAAGGATGCCCACTTATAGAAGAGAAGTTTGGAAGGAGATAAGGTAAGAATTTCTGCAGATAAAAGGTAGGTGCTAAGGTGAAAGAATTTAGCTGCCATTTACACCTGCCTAGGACAAGAGAAGTCATGAGCTAAAAGTGCATCAAGGGAGACTTAAGTATGGGGGAAAAATTGTGTGTAATGATGTACAGGAATTGCTGAATTTTGTGGAGCCTCACTGATTTCCCAAGGATTCAGGTGGATTCTCAGAGTTAAGAGTCAAGTCTTCAACTCTCACAAGCCCAGCTGAAGCCGCCTTTTAACCCATTCTGAAATGATTGCACTTGAGTGCAAACAGAAGTTCATTGTTTAATGAAAATGCAAAGCACCTTGAGCTGTCAAGGATCAAAACCAACATCTTGTTTATGAGAACAACTAAGATATGTCTATCAAAAAATGGATATTCTAAAGTTGCTATTAGCCCTGAGGTGTTTGTCTCAGATAACATGCTATTACTATTATAATGATCAAACACTTTGCATGCATAAACCAGTAATGAGTATTTTGAAATGTTTTGACATTCCCTGTTGTGTGGAAATCTCATCTCACCAGTCTGTAATTGTCAGGATAATTTTCCCCATCCTCTCTCAAAAGACAATGAAAAATTCACAAAAAGTTATCCAAAAAAGCCAAGCCTCAAATTCATAGCTCATGACAGAAGCTAACCCACTGAGCTCTCTTACTAAAGATTCATAGAATCATAGAATGGTAGGGGTTGGAAGGGACCTCTAGAGATCATCTAGTCCAACCCCCCTGCTAAAGCAGGTTTGCCTAGAGTAGGTTGCACAGGAATGCATCCAGGCAGGTTTTGAATATCTCCAGAGAAGGAGACTCCA
>VZSC01001605.1:27514-67766 GCA_013398225.1 Steatornis caripensis | reverse complement strand
CCCACTCTTCCTGAGCTTTCCTATGAGGATGTTGTGGGAGACAGTGTGAGAAGCCTTGCTGAAGTCAAGGTAGACAACATCCACTGCTCTCCCCTCGTCCACCCAGCCAGTCATGCCATCATAGAAGGCTATCAGATTGGTCAAGCAGGGTTTTCCCTTGGTGAATCCATGTTGACTGCTCCAGATAGTCTTCTCCTCCTCCATGTGCTTAGAAATGACTTCCAGAATGATCTGTTCCATCACCTTTCCAGGGATGGAGGTGAGACTGACTGATCTGTAGTTTCCCGGGTCCTCCTTCTTGCCCTTTTTGAAGATTGGAGTAACATTGGCTTTCCTCCAATCCTCAGGCAATTTAAGTTAAAAAAACATATTTCATATTCTTTGATAATTTCAGGTAGCTTATGGATCTCTTGGTGACTTCTGAACCAATTTCTGATCATACACGCCTTCCTTAAAAATAAGAAAAGTCTGGAAAAATGGAAAATCCTATGTCTATACCACTTCACCTGCAGAACATTCAAATACCTCAAACTGGAAACTCATGTACACCTCCCAGAATTCCTTGTAAGAAGAAAAGACAGCAAGGTTGTAATTTAATTTATAGAATTTACTACACCTTCTGCACGAAAACACCTTTGGAAATGGGAGTAGAAACACAACCCTAAATATCTTACGTCTCGTAGTAACATGGGCAGTGTGGAGTTTGTCCAGCTGGGGAATCCTGCACTAGAACTGCTTTGGACAGCAGTTGCATGGGAAGGCTGTGCGAAGTAAGCCCAGAATGGAAAAAGCCACTTTGTAGTCTACCCTCTCACTGTCCACCTCAGAGTGGAGCCCATCTTTGCTCTAAAGACTCATTTGGTGGGTGAAGGTAGTAACAAATCGTAGCTTCAGTGTTTTCTTCTCCAGAGCAAACATACCCACCTCTCCCAGCCTCTCTCTTCTTGCACCCAATTCCCGGACCATGCTGCAGCCTCCATCAGACCTGCTCCTGGCTGTCCATGGCACTTGTGCTAAGTACCCAAAACCGCACATGGAGGTCTGGATGTGGACTCCTGAATGCCACCTGGAGGGGAATCGACATTTTTCTCCTGCTTCTGGCTATGTTCTGGCTCAGGCAGCCCAGCCTGCGGTTGCATGTCACCGCCACAAGGATGCAGTACTGCTTCATGTCACCTTTTGGGCTACGGGGTCCTTTTTTTTGCAGCGCTTGTGACCTCTTCAGGAGCAGATCCCACCTACTAATCCATTTGATGAGGGAGAGAAGGGTTTGCTGCTAGAGCAGGTAGTGGGAGGAGAGAGGAAAAAAGAGAGCATAAAAACCATCCTCACACAGGGAGCCACTAAAAGTTCAGGCACCCTTTAGTGGTTGCTTTGAGACAGCAAATTATATTATCATGTCAGCGTAACCCCTTAATCAGCAGCAAAACCACAGAAACAGAATCTCAAATTTTTACAAAGAAACCCTTTTCTACTTGTCAATGCCATCTTCCCCATGCTAACCTTTCAGGACCAAGAGTGACTGAGATCTGCAGAGCCTTTTAAACCATTCAAGTGAGATAAATGCAGGTAGGAGAGCTTCCTCTGGGCCTGGGCTGTGCCACTTTCATGCCTTCATTGTGAACCTCCATCTCCCTCTAATGGCTACAGACCTCTGAGCCTCACTGCTCATCCTGAGTATGCTGGTGCCTGGTGTGAGTGAGAGTAGAGAGGAGCCAAGTTTTTAACAGACCTGGTGTAAGAAAAGGATTGATCCCATGTGAGGTAGTCAGGAGGGAGCTACTTCCTTAGGCTTTTCCTCTCTTTCTCATTTAATTCCCCAGGGTTAGTGATTTACCAGAAGTTAGAATGAATTCTCTTTTCCCATGGATAGCAAGATTCTTCCTAACCCTGGAGGACTGCTGGTAGCATTGCTCTCTGTTTTTACAGGCAAATCTATCACTTTATTAGAAAAAGGAGTATATAGAAATCCTGCTTGGTCTGTTCGGGGTGCTGTAGAGGAAGCCAAGGAGATAGGAGGCAGTTTTGCTGCTGGGATTCGCTCAGGGAGCTGGCTGAGCAGAGCAAGGCAGCAAAGCAGTGATGGGAGGAGCTGCCAGGTCTCCCACTGCACCGATAGATGGTGGCAAAGAGCTTCTCCTTCCTCAGTCCTGACCCATCTCCCACTTCTTGGGAGAGACTGTGTGCAGACATGTGCTTTGGGACTTTACCCCTTACATACATATACTAGGAAATCAAAATATTGACTAAGCATGATTGACTATTTCCTGCTGCCTAAGAAAATGCTATCGTCAAGGAACAGCTAGAATTGAAAGTTAGTTTTCCCTCCAGTTGCAATTTCATAACCACAGACTATTGATGCTGATAACCAGCCCGATGCAGACAGGGCCAGCTCAGGGTCACAGCATCAGAAGAGACCTTCTGCAGCATCCCCTCTCCCTCCTGCTATCCAGGGACTATCCCACACAACCTATTTCATAATCTGCTCAGCAGTGGTTTTTCCAGGGACAAAATTGAAGGGCAGGGGAGACCTGAGGAAAGCTTGTCCTTGTCCCAAGGTGCAGGATTGAGAGCTCTTCTATGTGACCCACGTGCAAAAGGGGCATGCTCCCTTGTGATGCTCGTGCGACCAAACTAAGCCTGGATAGACAGTAAACTCCCGTCTGAGGGCTGCTAATGAGTCTCAAACCTTTAGTCAAGCCTTCTTGTAAACACTACCCTGCGCTGCTTCTTTTACATCTCTGGGTAACTTTTCAACACTAAGATCTGTTCCCACAGATCTAGTACTAAAAGCGTGATTCCTGCTATTATTTTACACAACGGAGTGGTATAAGAACAGGGAATAGAGTTTGGGGGTGTTTTTTCAGTAGTAGGTATTAGAAACCTACTCATTCATTTAATTAGGAATTAAAAATTCAAATAAATCAGACAGAGAGCAGGAATCCAACTGCAGCCTGAGTTTATTATGAGTGGTACAACCCGTGAATGTAATTGATCCAGTAACAGTAAAAACCTCTCAGGGTGCAAACACTGTAACAGTTGTATTGGTTTGAAGTTCAAAGCCTAGGCACCTGCTCAGAGTTAACTTCTCACTAACATCTTTTTTGTTGCAAGAATAACTGAAGTGTGGCCAAAATAGAAAGGCAATGCACTCTATGAGGTTAACATGGATACAGTAAGGGGTAAAATAAGGCCAAAGCTTCTCTAGGGGTTAGGAATGGGAACAGGGGGTGGGAAACAGCCTCAGACCTCAGCTACACAGCTTGCTGTTTTCACATCTACTTCTTTATCTCCTTTAACACAGCCATTTTGAAGCACAGCGACTCTTCTTGGAGTGGCTTGAACGTTTCACTCCCCCTGTGTGATGATGTGTTGAGTGCTGAGTGGCCCGTGGGTAAAGGCACTTGGACTTGCTTAGGTGCTGTGCAGACGAGCTCTTGTGCTTGGCTCCATCCTGCGGCAGCGAGCATTTGGCTGCACGTTGGTGCGAGGAGCACTCCTTTATTCCCTGCCCAGGGGGGCACTTGGACACTTGTGGCTGCGACGAGCACTTGGTTACACACTGCTGCGAGGAGTAGGTGGTGATGCACTCCTGCGTCGGGTAGCCCTTCATGCACTTCTGCTTGGGGAACCCATTCACATACTCCCGCTGGAAAGACTGTGTTACACACTGCTGTGGAGGGCACTCAGTGACTCCTTGCAGCGGCGGAGAATAGCTGGTCATCCCCTGCAGGGACCGGAGTTCCGTGCCGTAGCGCTGCGACGAGCATTTGGATATCTTCTGTGACCTGCATTCATCCTTGCATGAGGATGAGTATTTGATCCCACATGGTGGGAACTTGAGTTTGCCTGGCTCTGGACACCTGGGTGCACATGGTGGGAGGCTCTTGGCCACACGCTTTTTCTCGGGGCGACTTGTCTCACAGGGCTGGAAACTCGGTATTGTGTTCAGCTTCACACTGGGCTTCCTGCAGGGCAGAAGACGAGTGGTCTCACAAGGCTCAGGGTACAGCACAACACACTGCTGTACATAGGGCTGACAAGACAGCAGAGGTGTCTGGGTCACGCTTGGCTGTGGGCACACGTATGTGAAAGGTTGGGTGTAGCTTTGCCATTTTGGCATCGGGCTCTTGATCACGCTCACTGGGTGACATGTGGTACTGCACGCATCGGTCTGGGGCGTGCACTGCTGGATGGTTTCAGTGATATAGCCCGATCCCGGCAGGTACAGGTGTTTATACCGCTCCCCATAATAGTGCATTGTCATGCAAGGTGCTTATACCTGAAAGAAACAGGAAAAAGACAGACAGTTCACATAGGCATTGGCTAGTTTTTGTAATGTAGAACTTGGATTTTCTGTGTAGCCATCTCTACATGGTGAGCCCATAACGTAGCTCTCCTGAAAGTCAGAGGCTCTCGGTGACTCAAGACCAGGCTGTCATTACCCAGATGAGGAGTAGAGAGGCTGTTCTCAGCTCGTGCCCCTACGCCCTTCTCTTAAGAGCCCAAAAACAATCAAGGATTGGAGCCAAGCAAAATGGGGAGTATTCATGCTACCATTCAAAGACCAGCTAAGTGTCCATCAAAGCATTTCACCAAGGAGAAGTGACGTTATGACCTTCTGTCTTACTTCCTGGGAACCTCATGTGTCCCCACTGGGACGTCTGTTCAAGTTTATGTCCTGCAACTCCCAAGAACTAGAGATAAAAGGCAAACCAAAATTAAAGGTGTGTCCATGCTGTAATACTCAGGTGTGGCTGCAGTTCATGCAGGCAAACCCAAGATGAGGTTAAATTAGCTAGCTGAAGGTAAGGATAGGATTGTGGCAGCACGGAGCTCAGCACGTATGACCTGCTCGCCTGCCTGCCTGCCGATTCACGGTCCCGCACTGGCAGTGTGCAATTACAGGCTCTGAGCTTGCTACCATAGCATCAGCTTCACTGCCTCTGCAAGCCTTGCAGTCCCAGCTTCGTACTATTGTTTACACACCTTCAAGAAAAGAAAAGAGGAGATACAACAGGATTGTTTCTAAGTATTTGGTGAAACCACAGCAGGAAAAAATGAAGACAAAATCTCAGCTGGTGTTAACTGATCAAGTTTCACTGAGCTGAGAGGATTATACCCATTTAAAGCAGTCTACAATCCTGGACTACAATCATGCCAAGCCATAGTGTCCTGGTTTAGGTATGGTAACTCAAAGACCCACTGTCAAAATGCCTGGCATAGCAGCTCTGATAGTGAAACCTCATCTTGGCAGCCTCTGTGAGAGCAGCGCAAAGGGGAGTCTAGCTGAGACCACATCCCTGGGGAAGGGACCAGGTGGCACCATCTGGAAGTCCACACTTTCCTCCTGAAACCGTTGTAAAATGTGTCACTTTGCCTTGGCCCTGGGAGTCATAGGAGAAACCATCCCGCTTCATTCCCCACTCTGGAAAACACCAGTTTCAGGGACTTTTCTGAGATTTTAACAGGATTATTTTGAGCACAACAGGATTATTTTGAAACAACATGTGACAGGTGAAAGGTACTCCTATCAAAAATGATTTTTACATTTCAACATTGGCGATTAAGGCATATCATTAAACAACTGTAAAGAAACTGCATTTTCTGAACACCTCTGGTTCTATCATAATTACAGTAAGGCATTTTATCTTCCAAAAGCCTATCACTGGGTCACAATTAGCAATAACAATGCTGTGTGTTACTATCATTAGGAAAACTTATTATCACTACAATTATAATAATCATCGACTAATAAAAGCAACCCATTGAAAAACAATGATAGCAATTGCTACTACATGTACAATGCTAAAGTATCTGATGTTGCTCACCAAGATAAAAAGCTTCTAAAGCAGCGGGGATTATTTGCTTCCAGGGTGGTGTTTGCATCTCAGACTTATTGTTGTCATTGTTAGCCTAGACAGAAATTTTAACGTGTTCAGACTCAGCTAGAGAGTCTCTCTGCTGACTTTCACATTGGCACTGAAGTTGGTCAGCTTCTTACTATTATCTGGAAAGTTGCTTTGTTTAAAGTCCTTAAAATGGCAGCAAATTTCTCCACATCACTTCCTTTAGAGGAGTTGTCTTTTTCGCATGCGAGCTCGTAACTGACTCCTGCCAGCACTGAGCTGTAGTCAATAACCTCCTTCCGACTAGTACTAACAGAAAGTGCAGAAAAGCCCACAAATCCCACTCCTGACTTCACAGTCCATCTGGAAGTGCTTTCCCGATATTCTTCAGTTTAGCATGGAGGAGATGCTCCAGCTGTCAGAGCCGCACATGCTGGTGCTGAAGGCAGCATCCCTCAGAGTATGCTTCTCCACGAGTATACAGGCAGGACCACTGCCTGCTCCGGCCACCCAGGAATAAAATAGTATTTCAGGAGCTCCATTAAAAGCCAGACTTACCCACTTCATCAGTGAGAACAACCGGAGAGAAGTGCCTAGGAGAGCCCCACGATGGCAGAGCTTTTATACAGTGAATAAGTGCCCTAGGGGAGTGAGGTGGTTTGCCTGGGTGATGCTCTAATTGCCTGCCAGTCCTGGCTGAGCCACGTGCAGCTTCATGCCGATGGGAATGGCTGTCCTCGCTCTGTGGGGTTGCCATCACTGCCTGGCACTGCCAGGACATCTGGGTTACCTGCGATCTCTGTGAGGGGGAACCTCCTGATCCAACAATGCCAAACCAGTGAAACCCCAGGCAGGCCAAGGACAGCCTGTGCAGGGGCTGCTCGTGGCCCTCACACCTCAAATCCCCATGCATGGTGCCAAAGCATACCTGCTGCCCATGGCAAAGTCAAGCCAGCTAAAATGCAACTTTCCACCCAGAACAAGATTGCAGTTCAGACCTCCAAAGGGACTGCCCAAGGGACTCCTTACTTCCGTGCATAAGTCCCCTTGGTAACTTTGAAAACACCATCCAGGAAGGACTCTCAGTGACTTTTTGCAAACCATAATTACTGTGGCATGCAGACTTCCTTCACTTACACAGGGAACCCGAGGAAGAGATGGATGATTGGGACTGAGAAAGCCTTGGGCTAAGGGCAAGACGGCTACTAAAAAGGACTTGCCGTGAAGTGAATAACCTACTGAAAGAGGTGACGCTTTTCCGGCACAACAAAGGGCAGAGGGGATGAGCAGGAGTGCTGGAGTGGCCTGGGGAAAGGCAGCTGAATCAAACCAGCCTTGTGTCCTGAAAAAGCGAATCACATTTCCTGCTCTGCTACACAGTCTCTTCACCAGTCATCCCTCCCTTTGTTCCCTGTTTATTCCACGAATAAACCGAAGGGAAAATTAACAGTGGCATGAGCATAAATACCAACAGGGAATGTATTTTTACGTAGTCACATCTGCATAGCAAAGGCCTTGCTATTGTTTTTCATTTAATGTGAAGATGACAGCTATGAATCGGGTTCCAGCATGCTGGGAATTCAGGTGAGGTCCCACACATTGAAATGAAAAGAGGTGAAGTAAGTTAACTTTTAATGGCGTAGGTGGAAAATTTCGCACCGATATGAAGCACCGGGGATGTTGCTGTGCTGCCACCCGTGAAGGTATTTAAAGACATGGATGTGACACTTAGAGATGGTTTATTGGTAGACTTGGCAGTGTTAAATTTACAGGTGGATTCAATGATCTTAATGGTCTTTTCTAACATAAATGATTCTATGATTCTATGATTTGAAGCAGAATATTGATCTCCAGCTTATGAACCACTGAGTAAATTTGCAGTTTCTGTTTTCATCAGAAAATCCAGAAGCCTGAAGGTAGGTTTGTTATTTACATTTCTGATTTTCCAACAAAAAATGTCTCCTTCAGTATCATAGAAAAAAATACAAAGTGTATGTTTTCCCAGTCTACGCCAACATTTCGAGAGCTAAGAAAAACAAAGGGAAGAATGCTTTCTCTAGGCTTATCTTATTTTTCACAACTGAAGACAAAAGCACTCCATCCAACTTGGATCCCCTGAACTACAACGCCCTTTTTAATGTTAAATGATCTGACGTAAGATTTTAGGAAGCAAGCTGGCGTCAGAGAGCGGGTAAGCAGATTAATACAATTTTTATAAGCTCCATAAATCCAGTTCCTGGGCAAGACCCAGATAAAGTAGCCTTCAAGTAATGCTAATATTCAGTTTAGTGTTTCCAGTGCAGGTAGCAAAATATTAACCCGATGATAACATCATGCCCTGTCATCCGAATGTTCTTAATTAGCATCTGTGAAGTCCTTTCATCTCAGAGAGACGCACAATGCCACATTGTTGTGGGGGCTATTATTATCCCCAATTAAGGACAAGGGAAACTGAGGCACGTTGCTCTGTGGTCATTTGGTGGCACAGCATGAGCCAGAGCCAGGGTCAGAACCAGACTCCATCACAACCACCTCCAAACTGAGCCCCATACTTTGGCGGCCAGACCACCCTGGTGAGATGAAGTCCTGCGCCACCCAGCTACCCACCACCCAAGAAGATTTTTCCTAGTGATCCTCTGGGCTCTGGCTCCTATAGGAAAGCCACAATGATGTGACAACTCAGAAGGCCATACAGTTGCTCATTTCTTGGTTTCAAAGGGGACACAAAACGTTGGGTTCTGAGAGCATCCCTTGCTCTGCAAGGTGGAAGGCAGGTGATGGTTGCTGATGCTTTCGCATGCTGCCTCTCTGGGCCAAAGCATGGTCACTGAACTTTGAAGAGAAGCTGTGAGAAGGGTCTGCTCCTCCCATGACCCACTGGGCACCCTGGGGAAGCAGCCAGAAGCCGCCTTGACATTGCTAGATGCTCAGGTCTTGGACACCTCCTTGCCTTCAGAGGGCAGACCGCGGTGGCACCCCAAGGTCACCAAGCAAGGGTGGAGATGGGCAGGATGCAGGGCAGCGTCCTGGCCCCAGTCACACCCTCTTATTCTTCTTGTGACACTTGTTTTTGACCTCCAAATATGCATGATCTGCTTAGTGTGAACTACTACTCATTTTCCTAATGATAGGTCATACTACAGGATTTTTGTATTTTTCAGACGGGAGTTCACTATATTTAATAAAGAAGAACCACCAGAGGGCCAAAAGACAAGATATTTAATCTGAGGTCAGACAACTATATTTATTTAAGCATATATATGTATAAGCATACATATATATATATATGGTTTGTTTTCAATACAGTGTAGAGTACACATCTTCAGGCAGCATAAAGAATACAGTTAATTGCTCTTATAGCTCAAACACTTATAAAATAGTCGTGCTACATCTTTCAGTATTATTTCAAACACGTTCTTTTGTTTCAAGTTGTGTTTTCGATATTAATTACAATAACCAAGCAAATAAAAACTTTCACGCATAAAATTTCAGTAAGGACCAACTTCACCAATCCAGAAATCCTGTCTTGTTTGGGGACTCTACTGAAGTCAACGCAGAGTCAGTATTTTAAAGCGGCAGAGATTCCTGGCCACCTTCTGAAATGAAGGCCACTGGAGTAAGATTCGTATAGCGTTTGCTTAGCAAATTTATGTTTGGCTTCCAAATCTGGGAGTGAAAACAGCTGTTTTGGAGAACTTGCAGCCTCGTGGAATCCAAGTTAACAGAACATTGTCTCCCAAGGCCAAGACTAAACTCGGATCTGGGCACGGGCTAGCCCTCCACCGGCTGCACTGCCAGTCCCCTTGATGCCATCATGATCTGGACTCCTTAGACATTTCTGTGTTTGGGTTTTCTTTTTTTAAAATTTTTTTAAAAACCGCTATCCATTTCAATTAGGTGAGATTTTAATAGCATCCCACTAAACTATGCTCTGTAGCAGATTAAGGTACCAAACCACAGGCGCTTGGAGTGCAGACATGGAAAGAGTATTGCACCCTGGCCCAAAATGGAGCTGAGCTACAGGGGAAGTACTTCAGAACAGAGATAAAACAGATTTAAGCAATAGGAACTAGTTGGCAGGTGGTACAAGGAGATAAATAACCCCTGCCCCAAAGCTGTACCTCATTTTTTTTCCATGCTCTGTTTTCCTTTCCTATGCAATTTTTTACCAGGGCCATTTGGATGCAGAGCAGTACTTTTTAGAGTGACTTGAAATTTTTACTCCACCCGACTGACATTGCTGTGGGACACCCTTGGTCGCACACTGCCGCTGTGGGACACACTTAGTGGCACACTGCTGCTGTGGGACACCCTTGGTCGCACACTGCTGCTGTGGGACACACTTGGTGGCACACTGCTGCTGTGGGACACCCTTGGTCGCACACTGCTGCTGTGGGACACACTTGGTGGCACACTGCTGCTGTGGGACACCCTTGGTCGCACACTGCTGCTGTGGGACACACTTGGTGGCACACTGCTGCTGTGGGACACCCTTGGTCGCACACTGCTGCTGTGGGACACACTTGGTGGCACACTGCTGCTGTGGGACACCCTTGGTCGCACACTGCTGCTGTGGGACACACTTGGTCGCACACTGCCACTGTGGGACACACTTAGTGGCACACTGCTGCTGTGGGACACCCTTGGTCGCACACTGCTGCTGTGGGACACACTTGGTGGCACACTGCTGCTGTGGGACACCCTTGGTCGCACACTGCTGCTGTGGGACACACTTGGTGGCACACTGCTGCTGTGGGACACCCTTGGTCGCACACTGCTGCTGTGGGACACACTTGGTGGCACACTGCTGCTGTGGGACACCCTTGGTCGCACACTGCTGCTGTGGGACACACTTGGTGGCACACTGCTGCTGTGGGACACCCTTGGTCGCACACTGCTGCTGTGGGACACACTTGGTGGCACACTGCTGCTGTGGGACACCCTTGGTCGCACACTGCTGCTGTGGGACACACTTGGTGGCACATTGCTGCTGCGACACACCCTTGGTCCCACACTGCTGCTGTGGGATGCATTTGGTCGCACACTGCTGCTGTGGGACACCCTCGGTCACACACTGCTGCTGCGGAACACACTTGGTCACACAAGGCTGCTGCGACACACCCTTGGTCGCACACTGCTGCTGTGGGACACACGTTGTCTCACACTGCTGCGGGACATACTTGGTGGCACACTGCTCTGGGATACAAATGGTAGCAGACTGGGTGGCACACTGCTGCGGGATACACTTGGTCACACACCTGGTTGCACATTGCTGCGGAACATACGTGGTGGCACACTGCTGCGGAGCACAAGAGGTCACAAACTTGTGCGAGACCCACTTGGTTGCACGCTGCTGCGGGACACATGTGGTGACACACCTGGTCGCTTGCTGCTGCTGTGGGGCGTATGTGGTCACACACTGCTGTGGGACACACTTGGTCGCACCCTGCTGCTGTGGGATGCCCTTGGTTGGGTACAGCTGCTGTGGCACACAAGTGGTCACGCACCTGGTCGCACACTGCTGCTGCGGGATGCACTTGGTCGCACACTGCTGCGGCGCATCCTCGGTCACACACTGCTGCTGCGGAACACACTTGGTCACACAAGGCTGCTGCGACACACCCTTGGTCGCACACTGCTGCTGCGGCACACAAGTTGTCACACGTCGAGTTACACATGGCTGCTCTAGGATGCACTGGGTCACACACTGCTGCTGCGGCACACACTTGGTTGCATACTGCTGCCATGGCATGCACTTGGTCACACACTGCTGTTGGGAGAAGCTGGAGGACATGATCCGCTGCCGGGGGATGCAGGGGGTCACATACTGTGGGCTGCACGATGTTGAGTGCCAGGTGGGCACTGATAGGTGCCTGGCAGTGTACATCGGCTGGCACTTGATGGGGATGGGTTCCTGGTAGAATGGAGGGAGGCACTGCTGTACGTAGCACGACATCTCAGTGAGGCTGCGGCAGAACTGGAATGACACGTGAGAAAGAAGAGGCTTTAGACAGGCACCCGGCTGTGTTTCTCATGATCCCGCTGCTGCCCATGCCGCAGGACCGGCTCGCTTTAGAGCGCTGGAGACACGTCCTGCCTATGCCACAGTCTCAAAACCACACCAGAAGCAGCTGAGGACCCAACCCATCATTTTGAACTCTGAAACACAGCACTAAGTCAGTCAAACTGGGGAAATTCACATGGAGCACTAAGTATCCCCCCAGACTGCGACTCCGTCCCCAGCAACTGGACCTCTACAAGGGAGAACTGATTTTGGCGGTTAGCAGAGGAATGGCTGACCAATCCTTAAATCAGCTCCAATCATTAAATCCAGTTTTCTCCTCCTGCTTTTGGTTGATGACTGTCTCTGATCTCTTGTTAATGCATCAAGAAAAAAGCCCGACATGGAAACAAGCTCTGAGCCTCTGGCCACATCTGCCATAGCTGTAGAAGGAAAGAGCATTTAAGGCACGGCTCCTTGGTGATCCCATCACACCGCGGGCAGACAGAGGTTCACAGCTCAGTCCCAGCATCACAAAGTTCATGCTCATTAGAGAACCAAAGCCAATTAAAAGATAGCGATACCATAACTGAACACAAACCTGCTCACAGCTCTTGTAGCATTATGTTCCCTGATACACCAAAGTTGCTCTGACTGTTGTCAGGCACCCCCAAAAGCAAACAACAAAAGCAGCACCTTAATTACTGCTAACAACCTTTCCTCACATTTTTCAGGAGTGTCTCTGGGACTCAGATGCCTGGCTGGAGACACTACAAGAGAGCGTGCTCCCACTCCAACACAGCAATTCAAACTGACTAGTTTTAAAAACTTTTCCCTTAGAGCAGTTTTAATATGACAAAAAGCAGAATTAAATCTGCATTTCAGTAGCTACAGAGGCTCAGCACAAGCCGGACTTACCCAGCTCCCTGGTGAGAACAGCTTTGTGATGTGACCAGTGAGAACTAATAGAAGGAGAGCTTTTATATAGCTACTAAATGTGCCTTGAAGGTATGAGGTACCCATGACATATCCTATTAGCTCCTATGCAAAAGCTGTCCTGTGTGCAACACTCGTAGTGACTAGCATCAGTGTACTCATCCCTGAGGATGAGTAGTGGAATGTCAGCTCCCCATAGTAAGAGTAATTACCTTTTGTATAATCCTTCCTGGCATGGTAAGACTGAATGGTATTTGGAGAGGCAGCAGCAGTGGCACCCCCTCCCTCAACAGCTTTACAAGGCAGAAGCGCACCCAATAACATAATGTTATGGCTCTCCAGAAGCCTCACAGTCCCTGGAAATGTCCTGGTTGTTCCCAGAAATAGGGCCATTTCATCACTTTGCCTCTTTCCGCTCACACGTGGCATTGGCTTCATGACGTGAGAGCTGCACTGTCCCCTCCATGTCCTTCTCTAACTTTAGTTCTTGGTTAGAGCTGGCAGGACTTCTTATCTGCCCTATAATACCTAGGAGACGGGGTCAGTTGTGTGTGCAGGTTGGACACAGGGCACTGGCTCCTCTGAGGAAAAACAGGACCTCCTAGTAAAGTTCGAACCACCCCCTTGGGTGGGTGCAGTTCATCATCAATACAGAACTTCATTTTTAGCTCATGGAGCTCTGGAGAGCACCTGGCTGTTGGTGTCCTGATGCTCCCGTGATCCCAGCATAATCACCTGTTATCAGAGCCATGGGAATACGCCATCCAGTGACTGTCAGATGAGCAGAGAAGTTGAGCTACAGTCACATTTAATTGGAGCTCTTGCACAATAAGCTCAGCTGTCAAAGCTGTGACCAGCAGCACGACAGGTCACAAAAAGCACCAGGAGTAGATAAACTTCCTCCCTGTCTGTGGGTGACTTTATCAGTGAGTCAACTTATCACACAGTGCGCCCAGATTAAAGAAACTAGCTAGAAAACTGGGATATTAATTTTTTGAAGTCACTGACGATCTAATAAATGCTTTCATGTGTATGTTTTCACATGAAATATCCCCCAACTGTGACAATTTATTCCTGCTGATGACAAGGAGAGCTGAGGGGGACCAGCACAGAGTGCTTTGCCCCCCCGACAATGAGCACTGGCTGAGATGAAACCCGGTTCCTAAGTATGTTTATTAAAGACTGTGGTTTCTTGTGAACTAGAGAACCGGCTCTCCCCAGGTGGTTTTTGAGGTGAGGAAAAAAGTCCATCAATACTTTTGTAATGAAAATAAAGTTTAGGATCTCTTGGACAGCTGTACCCCATACCCCACACCAGACAACAATCACAGAGAGTGAAACTCTCCCTTTACCATAGGCTTCTCCAGGAAGAGTGAATCCTGACCGTTCCTGGTCAGCACTGAGTGTGCTCATCTTTGCCTGAACCACAAGAAAAGTGGCTTTGTTGTGGCATCTCTCCTGCAGAAATTGGTTCTTTGATCCAAAGCCATAACTCTTCATTGCTTTTTAGCTCCAAAGACCGTAGGTATGATCCTCCCTGTTAACCAGAGTGTGCAGTTCACTTTTTTTTTTTCTAGTCTGGATGCAGGCACTGCCCCAACCTTCAAAGAAATCCTTATTTCATTCTGTGCTTGACTGAAACTCCATATGTACCTGCCTAACTTACTGAAACCCCAGGTGAACTTTAATTTTTTGATCACAACAACGACTTGTCTTTCATGTTAATACCCAGTAATGTCTGTAAGACTATGTATCTAAACCCTCTTAACAAGTACACTCAAAAACTACAGAATCAAAGAAAGAAAAACCCCAGAAACCCAATTAGGCTCTGTTTCAACTTTGGCAACATAGTGACTTTGGATACTTTCACTGTGTAACAATTTAACGGGTGTTTCACTTTCACATGATAATGCCTGTCAAAAATGTGTGCTTCTTTTGTCATCATCTGTGTATATCCTGGTAGTATCCACCTTCTCCCCACAAGCCAGCCCTGCCCTGCAGTCGTTGTCAGCTAAGAATCTCTCCTGTGCTTCTTTAACATGTCTGAAAACCTGGAAAAGAGCATGAGAAGAAAGTGGGAAAAAGAAGTTAAAACAGGGCTGTGGCACTGAGAAGTATGAAGAGGGAAGCTGAAAAACACCCTGGAGGAGATGTCAGGTGAGATATTAGGGAATCCACCACCCTCCCTTTAATAAGTCAGGAATGCAAAGGAGCACGGTCACAGTGCAGGAATTTTGGAACATGAGCCAATGCACCAGGAATGTAAAGCTCCCTGCCTGCTCCAAATACTGACAAGCCAGTCAAAAAAAGAAGATAGAAGAAGCAAGGTAAATCAGCTAGGTGTGATCTGGGATATTGGGTTGAAACCTCAGGTGATGTAAAATTAGTCTTGCTCCATTAATGGTAACAAAAAAATACCAATAAACCAGGCAAAAACCTTTAAAGCAGGAGGGAGCTACAGTGGGGAGTTATTAAGCTTTAAAACTACAACACTACATGTGTTAGGCTACAATAGCAAAGCCAAGGAAGAGAGTCCTCCCTTGAAGAAATGGATACACCTTGAAGAAGTGCCTGCATGGGTCTGGCATGGCCATTTCCTCCAGTCTCTGCAAGACACAGCCATTTCCTCCAGCCTCACCAAGGCATTAACATTTCTTCCAGTCTTGCCAAGGCATGGTCGTTTCTTCCAGCCACGCTAAGGCACAGTAATTTGTTCCAGTCTCACCACGGCACGGCCATTTCCTCCAACCTTGCCACACGTGGCCATTTCCTCCAGCCTCACCAAGGCACGGACATTTCCTCCAGTCTCTCCAAGGAATGGCCATTTCCTCCAGCCTCATGAAGGCATTGCCATTTTCTCCAGCCTTGCCAAGGCGTGGTCATTTCCTTCAGCCTCACCAAAGCATGGACATGTCCTCCAGCCTCAACGAGGCATGGCCACGTTCTCTAAACTTGCACGGCATGGACGTGTCCTCCAAGCTGTACAAGCCACTAGAGTGCAGCATTCGCACACACAAACCCCTCCTGCCTTGCAGAACCTGATACTGCAGCTGGGAAACTGCCTTGAAATGCCCTCTGTCTCTCCAGGAACATAGTTTAAACTGGCAGCCTGTGAACCAGACTCAGCCCAACACCTTTGTGTCGTAGGAGCCTGATGTCTAAATGTTTCTTGTTGCACTGAGGCACTGGCATGAGGTTAAATCCGAGTCGCCAGCACTGTCTGCAGTCCAAAACCGGTTGCCTGGTCCCACCACTGTAAAAGCCAGAGTGCCTTATTCCAGTTGCTCGCACGTACATATGCTTCTGGGCATTGAGAACATGCACTGAAATGCAGCTGGGCTGCACGTCGTGCTCTTCACAGGGGAGTGAGTGTGTGCAGTCAATCGCTGCAGGGCAGTAAGGTGTGTGCAGGGAGCGAGGGAGTGGAGAATAAAGGAAACGTGAGAGAATAAGGAGAGATCGCACTTTTTTTTTGTATCAGACTTGTAATTAGAAAGCAGCAGACAGGCCATAGATAATAAAACTTAACATATTATTAGCCCAGCAAGCAGTAAATTTGCAGTCTCGCTATTTCAATGATTTAACAGCACTGAAGGCAAAATGCTAACCCCATCATGCATTAGAATGAAATGCTCCTCACTTGGACTCCTTGTTTCATTTTAAAAGTGTTTGATTACTTAATGAACTCCTGCTGTTCTGCAATTAGTAGCCCCACACACCTCTTTGTTCTGGTTGCTGCCAGGCTCAGTGGAGGTTAGACTCCATAGAAAATCTGACTACATGATCATAATAGACCTGGTGACTTTTAAAATACTTAAGCTGAGCTGTGGAGTTTTCAACGCAACTTTCTCTCTCCCCAGCACCCGTATCCATTAGCTACGCCATCTATTAGCTGGGCTTCCAATGGGAGAGAAATCTAGGCGCCGAGGTTTGAACTCAAGGCTTGATCGCAGTCACAGCTGTCCGCGCTGCAGCAGCAACAGATGTTAATTCATAGGCATGAACCCCCACCAGCAGCACGGCTCCAGGGACTGCCAGCACCTCTGTTCTGAATGGCGAAGCAGCATGTTGCTACCAAGGCACTCAGGTGCACAAGATGAAGCTGTGACACATACCTAGTGGAGCCTCTATCATACCAGCAAGGAGAATGTGAAGTTAGCATGGCATGCCCCAGATTTTGTTCCTCTGCCATCACTTTCCATATGCAGGAGCTACTTTCACTTGGGAGGCCATTGACTCATCTTCTGGTTTTGCCGTTGTTCCAGGTGTGGCACAGAAATGAGAGCTTGTGGTGCCTTGGCTGGTTGTGGGCATTTCTTCTCTTCTGGTTTTGATGTTAAAAGCTCCATCTGTGGCTGCTCCTCAGCTTTCTTTTCCTTTTGGCTCTAGCTGTGTCTGGCTCTGCCATTGCTGGGTGACTGCTGCTGGCTCCAGCATGGCTTTGCTTACTGCATGTGGCAGAGGGGCTGGTTGCTTGCACTGCTACTGGTTTAGCTGGGAGAAAATCCTTCCTGCAAGCTAGGAATTGAGAAAAATGTTATACAAAAAAAGAAAATCCAATGGTTTTGAGGAGACAAAAAAATGCAGTATTATGTTTTTCTTTTTGTAAAGAAACAAACCAAGAGAGGAAAGAAAAGCAGCAGCAGAAGCAGCACTTTTCTATTGGAAACACTGGTAGCTTCACTTTCATCCAGATACAGGTGTTAGAATGAAGCCTACTGTGAGAGCTGAGGATTGTTATGATTTTAATGACTGACTCAGAGCAATGGAAAGGAGAATTTTCAAGATAACCCTCTCTCTCTCGAGCTTGACGACCAACAATTGCTGCTCTCGGGCTACCTTCCTGCTATGTATTCATCTGCTCAATGTCCCTTTCACTACTCAGACCTTGTCAGTTGATCCCTTTTCCAGCACTCGACCATGTTAGTNGACGACCAACAATTGCTGCTCTCGGGCTACCTTCCTGCTATGTATTCATCTGCTCAATGTCCCTTTCACTACTCAGACCTTGTCAGTTGATCCCTTTTCTAGCACTCGACCATGTTAGTATTGGTTTGCAGTCCAAAACACCCCTGAGGACACCACGGTTGGATCAAAGTCTGTTTTGTCAGACACAGCATTCGTGCAGGGCTGTGAGGCTCCTCAAAATCTTCCCTGTTCCTCTGGGATTTACCCCTTCCTTTTCCACCCCAGGGAGTTTGTTCGATCAGCCAGAACATGTTATTAAATCAGATGCTGAGGACATACTAGGCTATTAAAATATCCTCTTTCCATAGCAATTCAGCTAATAGAGTAGTTTTAGGATTACAATGCTAGGCATGTTTGTATAATCTCCAAGTCCTCTGGGTCTGATTCTCTTCCTATAATCACCTTGTGCAACTGCGTGATGCCATCAAAGTCACAAGAATGGCATAGGTATAACCAAGATTATCTCCATTAATCGGTGTATTACACAGATGCGGAAACAGTTGGAGAAGAAACAGTTTAATTCCTAGAGCCTGCAGCTTCTGAAATTTAATCTCAATTAATTCCACTTGCAAGTGGAAGAGTCTGAAATTGCCATCACCAAACTCTAATCCTACAGTAAGTCATATTATGGAGAATCTAATCAGCAGTATTTAATAGATTCATCAGAATCAAACTTACCCAATCCATCAATGACACAATGAGTCAATGCAAAACCAGTGTAACAGACTTGGGAATCGGAGACGTCCTTATATACCCCAGGAGCTCTACCTCCCAGAGAGAAGGATCTGTGCTGTACATGGTGTACATTTTTTCACAGCTCCAGAACTGCCCAGTTTGCAGAAACAGGTGGGTTTTTCCTGACCTTTAGGAGAGAAAACTCACCATTCTTAGGTATTTGCTGTTTTAGCAGCAGAAGGCTGTGGCATTGGCCACACCTGAAGCATGAAAGCCTGTTCTTATTCGAATGCTTTCCAAATGCTCTGCTCTAAAGCCCCACAGCTTCAGTCCTGCCAGAAACAACAACAAAAATAACACAGGCAGAAAATTCACACAGAAATTCAAAATGCAGGTCCTGAACCTCAGGGACATTCAAGGTCTTTTCTGTCCTCTTTAGAGGCATAAAGCAACCTTAATCTGAACGCAAGCGGTGCCCTGGGAACCTCCCTGTTGCACCACGCGCCTACTTGGCCACCACACAGCTGTTACTCTAGTAAGCTGGTATTTTGTCCCCTTCCAAAAGTACAGGAAGCCTGAAACACAGCCCTGTATCCCAGCTGCTCCCTGTTCCCCAGCAGCAGCACTGCAAAGATGAGCACAAAGCTAAGGTGACCCCCAGGCTGCTCTGCTTTACAATTGCATGTCCTGGTGTACGGGCTAGCAAAGGCTGATGACAGGCTAAACTCCAACAAGTTCATTCCTGAGCTCAAGTGAGTGAATGAGGCAGTTGGGAATTAAGTTCTTTGATGTGATGGCCGACTGGAAAGTGTTCCTTTTGTATCCAATGGGTTTTCAATAAAGCAATCTGTTGTATTTGAGAAGCCCAGTCATTCTGCAGAAGCAGTGGGGAATAAATTTAGGCGGGTAATTACGAGATTTTCAAGCAGCAGTGCAGGGAGACTCTGGAAGAGGCTGCCAAATCAGAAAACTGGAATCAAAATGTGTAATGAGTTTTAAGATGGAGGATGGTGAATTTATGGAAGAGGTTATATAACTACAAATGCAAAGTCACAGGCATAACACAGTGATTCAGCTATGCACATCTCTTGAGAGTTGTTAAACTTATCCATTGATACAGGTCTAATAGGAAAGCCTGGTTCCTGGGAAGCTCAGGTGCTGGATTGCAACAAAAATGAAGAGGAATCACTCATGGAATAAGACACAGGAAAAAAGTCTTGAAGCATACTTCGTATCAAGTACTTGGATACTTCCGGCCATCCCTGTGGGTGAACATCTCTTCTTCTGTAGCACGACTTGACTCTCAGTCTCCAGCACTAGGCGATGCTTTAGTGACTGGACTCACAGGCAGACAGACCGATACTAGGAAATTTAGTAACAGGTAATTATGTCCTTTGTCTTGTGAGATGAGTTAATCAAGGTGTCCACCCTAAAATGGTGACAGACACAATAATAAAGAACAAGATGGGGTGTTAACAAAACAGTGTCTAATTAAGCCGTCAGGGTGAGCCATGTCTTGGGAGATCCAGTTCAGCAACTTCTGAATCACGCCAAGACATGAAATCCAGGAGTAAAATAGTTTCCTCAGATCGTTCTCTCTGTGCACAAAGGTTCAAAGTACAGGATGGAGAAAAATCAAAGAGCATTCATGCAGACATGAGGTGAGGATCACAATGAACATTTCACATCCTGAGCTGAGGTTCTCTGCAGTGGTCTTCATTTCTAAGAAAGCCGATTCTTTTTTTCAGACTGAAGCAACGCAGTTTCAGGACTCAGATACTGAGACAGTCATCTCAATGACAAACCAGATAAAGTTGACAGCCACAGACTTCCATTGATAACTGCTGCATACCTCGCAGGGCATCTTAGACTTTTGGGGACTTGATTACATGATTAGCATTTGCAAGGCCACCAATGGGCTGATAGCAGCACAGCACCTACCCAAGCCGTGTGGGAGCTGGACTAACATTTTCTGTCTAGGAAGGATGACACGTGTGGTGTTACGTTCCCTGGAATTAGTGGTACAACTTCAGTATCGACTGGGAGCTGAGCCGGGCTTCACCAGGTGAGAGCTGAGGAGCTGCTTAGCTTCATGTTCACTGTAAAGTCACCTTACTCAACGCACGTTTCTCCCGTAGTTTCCCAAATGTTTCAGTAAGGCAGGTTTCACTGCATATAGCATTTGTCTAAAAATAGTCTTTGTGCAATTCACATGGAAGGGGAAAGCAATTACACCTCTACTATGGGAAAAACATTCACTCCCTTTCCACGGGCTGACTTCAAGGCTTCTTCGACGATAATTACCATCATTTTTTCTGCTGAGGTTGCTAACACGGAGGCGAAGCGACCTCCCAACCCTCTCCACACCTGGATCCAAACCAGTGTTTAAGGTCAGGCTGGCCCCACCTTCTGATGTCCGGACAGGGCTCAGGTCGTCTCCCTTCCAGCTATAGAAAGTGATTTTCTTTAATCACTCAATGTTGCAAGTTGAGGCTGGACATTTGACATCTAAATATTCCAGAAACCTCACTGCTTGCTTAAGTAAAAGCAATGTCTCAACACAGAGATGTGGCTGTACAGCCTGTAACAGTCTTTGCCTCAACACTGCTCCACAAGTGCTACGTGCCCTGTTTCTCTCAGGTGCTCTAATTGATGGACATAACAAAGGTTACTAAAGCTCTGACCTGAAGATGCATATTCACTTGTGAATATTGCACAAATTTTCTAATGCAATGTTTGGTCTAATGAAATGCTCTGTCTCCTTTCAAACCCACCTTCTCTGTCCTCTTCAGGCCAACAAGTGCAATGATAAAAACCACTTTTTTTATGAGTGTGAGCATATTCCCTCTATCTTCCTGCTTTGAAGGGCTATGTTCCAGGAGCATATCTAAGCAGAAGGGCTATTTTGATAACCGCAAAGCATGATGCTACCTAGAAAGCAGACAGGCAGGTTCTCCACTGCTGGAAAGCGTCCTAGTTCCTGCCTTTGGCAGAGCTACGACTGCAATTTGTACCAGCAGAGCAGCAGGTGAGGCCTGAGTCAGGGTTAGGTCTAGGACTGGGATATTCCCCTCGCTAGCAAGGGCTGGCAACTAAAACTAAGCAGCTTCAAGAGTCAGGGAAGCAGCAGGGCAGGGCCCCACCTGCCGTGAGATAAGAAAGGAAGTTGCATGGATGAAGTCACACTATAGGAGAAGAAGATGTGGTGTAAAATTCAGATGTTCTGTCCTTCAGTTGCTAAACGATTATTAACAGAGGAAGTTACACCACAGCTAGAAACACCTTCTCACATCTGCAGCCCAGGAATCCCAACCAGTGATGGGTACCAGCTCAGCCTGTTGCAACGATTGCATCTGGAGTGCGTGCTCTGATAAGAGCTCTGGTAAAACGGTGGAGACAGGACAAAGATAGTCCCCAGACAACCAAATATGATGAAATTCACCTCTGTGTGGGACATGTCATCTCTACTCCTGAAAATAATCCTACCATCAGAAATGAGGACTGTTTGACTTGTATCCTGATAGCTCCCTGAGATTTTGAAAATAATAATCAGTGAGATATTTTCACTCAATAAACTTCTTTTTACATGGAATAATGCTTACAGAATACACTGTATATGCTAAAAGCTCTCTTTACTTCACGTGTAGATTGGAACACCTTTTCAAATGCCATTCTGGCACCTAAATGAGACCAGTGTCCAAACTCCAATTGGATGTGATAAATCTTGTATACTATTAAAAAAATCCCTTTACTTTTCACATGATACACAGAGATAAACATAGTTCCCCTCTTCTGTCACATTTAGATGTGTAGGAGTTGCATCTTCTGTACCATGGAAAATAACATGCATCCAAAATGATCTGTTCTGAAATGAAAGAAGAATGAAATCTATGAAGACTTTAATGGGAAGAAAAATAAACCCATCCATCATGACTTTATAGAATCACAAGAAACTCACTTCAGAGGATTCATTGATGAAAAGCAGGTGAGAGAAGTACAGATTAGCCCCCCTGTCTTAAACTACAAATACATCTTAAGAAGTGGGGGCATTAGTTGACATGACTCATTCATGCGTTGGTGTGGAACCATGCAGGCTGACACCACACCAAGACCCCTGATGTTGATGGGGTCTGCAGTGAAGGTATTGACCTGAGGGTATGACCTTTATTCACACAGAAATTTTTTTGTTAAATCAGATTAGTCAGAAAGGAGATTGAAACACATACTACACTAAAAGGCTCTCTTCACAATGCCTACGTGTAAAACAAGTCTGTGGAGGAAATGCACAACAGCAGTTGTGAAAGAATGAGCTCATTACCTAGGAGGACTCATTCCCAGAAGGCAGGGCTTTCAAACCATATAAAAGTTCTCAAATCTCCGTGCTCCACCATCCACTCGACTTCGTGCTTCTCCCTGTTGACTGGTTGGGTAAGTCAGAGAATACTGATACTCTTTTGTGATGTCTATAACTTTACTGCTTGGCTTAATGTAGGCAGACTCTTTAAAGAAGTGTTTTATTTGATACCTTTGAATATGCAAATGATTCCTGCAAAGAAGAGAAATTGTGGGCATTGGGGTAAGACAAGCAGTCTTGGCACAACTCTGCAAGGCAAATTCAGATTGTGTTAAATGTAAGTATAGTTAAGTGTTAAATTAGACCCTTTCTGAAGAAGAGATTAGATAAAATTATGTTGGTTTAAGTATAACTGTTCCTGCCTTCTGGGAAGGAGAAGATCTAAATGGCCTCCTAAAGCTGCTTCCAAATCTGTTTTCTGTGATTCTGTAATTTATAACAAGAATATTTTTTAAACTTCAATTTCATTAAAGAATTATTTTGTAAAAGATACAATTGGAAGTATGAGGGACTGTAGGGAGCAGAAGGGTGAAATTATTCCCAGTGTTCTGCCTCATTCATGCTAACCATGTCAAGAGAAATATATTAATTTGGCATAAGACCATATCAGGTCCTTATAAAGAAAATAGCAAGAGACAAGTGATATTAGTGTGGAGGATCTATGAGGATGTAGATGAGAGGAATGAATTTGCTTTGAAGACATGCTGAGAAGAGCAGGCAACATGAGGAATGGAGAAGGGAGTTGCACACTCTCACATGATCTGTGTTGGTGTTAGTCCTGCATTGAGGGGACTTAAAAATGCCCTTCCCAATCAACACTTCTGTGATTCTAATCTTTTATTTGTGCCCTTAGATTGTCTTTAGAGAAAGAGCAACACAGGCTTTACCAAAGACACAGCACCAATCCGGCTAAGCCTGGTGCCTGTCTTCAGCAGTCCACAAAACAGACGCAGTTTCATAAATTGTTAGGAACACCCATTTGGCCTGTTGCACATTACTGGCCCTGGGAGAATAAATCCCTCCTGATTATTCTGATTCATGCAAGCTACGTGTATTATTAGTGGCCATGATAATCCAGAAGCACATTACCACTGCTAATTCTTTCCATGACAGTTGAAAGGACTGTGCCACAGGTAACCTCAATCCATTACATCATCAATGAAGTCAGAGTGAAACCAGAGCAAGAGAAGGAGCTGGCCTATTGTTACTATAAATACTCTTAATACTACAGGAAGATATCAGCTTACTAGTGAGGTCCACCTTGAGGCTTTGGCATCTCAGGTTTCTAATTCCAAGTAAAAGCTGGAAACCATTTTAAAAGGGGCAAAATCAAATGAAGTATTTCAGTTTTGTCAACATAAAAAACCCTGTTGGGCCCAGATTTATACTCTTCTACTTTTTGATACACTAAATCCTTTCAAATGTTTGCCTTCAGCATTCATTATTTTCTTATTTTTTTGACTTTCTGAAACCACTGTCAAGCCAGCCGATCTTTTATTTGCCAGCTCCTCTCATCAGTTCCCTAGGACAGAAATGAGAGGGAGTTAACATGTTGGGAAGAGCTAAGCAACAGGAGGAAGAGCTCTGAAGTGTAAATCAGCTCCAAGTTCAAAGGAGTGGCTCTACCTCAGTTAGACCTGACAAGATTGTCCCACATTGCAGAACAGAAAGGAGCAACAAGATAAGACAGAGTCAGAGCAGGAGCTGAAAAGCAGCATGAAAAAGAAAGAGCAAATCATAAGACTTTCTGAGCCAACCTGCCTTGGGAAAGCAACGGAAAATCAAGAGATCTTTACTCTCGCAGCTGATTGATGTTTCTTATAATTGTTTCACCCTTATCCCAATGCAGTTCATTTAGCAGACAGAATAACACTCTGACATTTCTTTCAGATACTCTTGTTTCCTGCAAAGATGTCTTTGAATCAAATGCAAATCAAGCAGGAAATCACCCTCCCACCTGGCCTGGGCAAAACAATTCCAAAGGAAAGCCAAGAGCCTGTGCAGTGCACTGAGCCGGTCCCATGTCCACAACAGCAACCTGAAGTCCAAGTTCCAACACCTTGCCCAGAACCAGTTCCAGTAGTAGTGGTACCATGCCCAGAAAAAACAATGCCATTGACAACACCAGTGGTGGAACCAGGCAAGGGAGAAACACCAGTTGTCGTAATACCCAAGTGCCCACCCCAGGAGCAGCAGCAGCAACAGCAATGCAAGCTACCACCAACTTTCACACCTGTATCATGCCCTGAGCCTGTTTCATGCCCTGAAGAGAAATCAGGATGCAAAGAGCTGCCTGCGCCAGCCCCCATTCCCTGCTCTGAACCAACTCCATGCGTGCTGGAGAAGCAGGAGTGCAAGGAGATACCTGTGCCAGTTCCTGTTACCTGCTCGGAAGATGCAACATGTCCCCAAGAGAAGCAGCAATGCAAGGAGATCCCTGTGCCAGTCCCTGTTACCTGCCCTGAACCTGTACCATGTTCCCAGGAGAAGCAGGAGTGCAAGGAGACCCCTGTGCCAATCCCTGTTGTGTGCCCTGAACCCACACCATGTGCCCAAGAAAAGCAGGAGTGCAAGGAGACCCCTGTGCCAATCCCCGTTGTGTGCCCTGAACCCACACCTTGTGCCCAAGAGAAGCAGCAGTGCAAGGAGATCCCTGTACCAATCCCTGTTGTGTGCCCTGAACCTGCACCGTGTCCTCAGGAGAAGCAGGAATGCAAAGAGATCCCTGTGCCGATCCCTGTTGTGTGCCCTGAACCAGCACCATGCCCCCAGGAGCAGCAGGAATGCAAGGAGATCCCTGCACCCACCCCATGCCCTCCAGAGAAGCAGGAGTGCAAGGAGATCCCTGTGCCAATCCCTGCTCCCTGCCCTGAGCCAGAGAAGTGTTCACTTCCAGAGAAGTGTCCTCCCATCGAGCAGCAGCAGGTGAAGCAGCCCAACCAGTGGCCACCCAAGCAGAAGTAACTTTCAGCTAACAAGGGAAGCCCTGAAGAGAGAAGATTGCAAGCTCAGATCTCCTCTCCACGTGTCTCACAACCAGAGGTCATTTTCCAACACCCGTTTATTCACTGCAGAATTTCTGTTAAGAAGCACAGCTTCCAACTCTCCCCCAGCTAACGCTAGAGTTATCCTATACTAACAGCCATTCGCTAATTGACACGTCGGGATCGTCCATAGATAATAAGGCTTCAAGTGGTGTCATAGGCATTGTCATAGGCATGTGCGTTCAACTTCCCAGCGGCCTGAATTTCTGCGCTCTCCCAAACATCCTGCTGCCTTTTAAAGGCCCAGAGAGAGACCAAAGAGCATGATGGCACGCACAATTCAGGGTTCATTAAGTTAAGTATTCAAACTTAAGCCAAATGCAGTCAGGGACTTAGACCTCACCATCCAGACTCACATGCTGCCTCCTAGTTTTCACGCCATCCTCCCCAGCAATTAAAGAAATCCATGGGGCTAGAGGAAATAGAAAGATTTTTACAAAAGATCCAGCACCTCTTAATTACCTGCTTAGCTGAATTGGTAGTAATCAGTGCTTTCCTCAGAGTGCTCACCTTGGATTTTCTAGAATGCGTAAAAGAACAGCTCAAGCAGAGATTATTTATGGAAAAATATACAGATAATTAAATCCAATCCAGACATGTTTTGAAATAGATTAACCTCAGGCGTGGCTTCTATCTGCTAGACAGGATAAAGGAGGAAGCATACACAGTGCTGTTTCAATTACACCCTGGAACATGTTTCACCACACAGCTTTGTCGCGTATGTATTTGGTACTTATCTCTAATTATTTTAGGCTGATATTGTATCCAGGATTTATTTCACTGTGAAAATCAACAATAAAAAAAGACTTTGAATACCAAGTTGTGGAGATTTCTAATAGCTTCTGCTTAAAAAGATAAAAAGGAGCCTCAGCTTGCAACAATCAGTCATCTTTTTATGCTCAAACTTGGGTGAATCAGGACTCAGAAACTTAGGTGCTTGCAGGGGACCCTGGGTCCCACGCTCCTCTCCAGGTGCCCAGGTTAGAGAACCTGGAAGAGTCTCTGCCCTGCTTCAGTCCATGGGCTGATAGTACTGAAACACTAGCTGCAGTGAAACACCTCGCAGCAAGCCAGCCCATCCCAGAGCATGGCACACAGCATAGGCTAATAGCGAGCTGTCCTCATGGTCAACCTGCCCAATTTAAACATATCCACAGCCACTCCGTGACCTTCAGCAGACATAAGGCATGGGCATGTCTAGGACACAGGTTGCAAACTCAAGCAAACAAATTTTTCCCACGCTCTAAACGAGCCAGAAGTGATGTAATCTTCACCAGTTTGGCCCAGTACCTGCTAGATGGTTATTAGATACACCCAACCACATCTTCTTATCACACAACCGCCCTAGACACACAGCTTATGGTTTGCAGAGCAAGCTTATGTCTCTCTGCCAGACACCAGTATCACATCACTCAACAGTTTCTGTATTTATAGTTTTCTTCTTTTACTTTGCCATTCAGCTGACTGGAAACCAATTAGCCAGCACGTCCTGCTGAAAAACCAAAACATTCTGGATCCTCTTTCTTTTAAAACAGGAACTATTCCTGTTTTGACATTAAAACCTTTCAAAGACTATTTTCTTTTCAGTAGTTATAGTATAGTTGAGACTCTAAACCCACAAGAACATACTTCAGAATATTACATCATGTAGAAAACTGAGTTTCCCCAGTTTGCTCCATTTCAAGATGAAAACAACTTCCAAGATTGCCCTGAGATGGGAAGCACATTGATCCTGAGCCAGTTTTGACAGCCAGGTGGCAGCTCTGCCCCCAAAGGACCCTGAATTTAAATGGTCTTTCTAGAAATTGGGACCACTTTGTGTCCTGGTTGCTCTAGACATTTCACATTTCTGGTCTACTTGATCGTCATATTAATAGCTGTAGGTTTCCAGATCTACCTGAAATAAAAATATGGACAAATAATTCTTTGGGAAATCTGGAGGGCATATGTGCACGGGCCACTGCGTATCTGTGCCTTGTTATACAAGTGTATGGCTAAAGGTAAGTCTTTGGCTAATAAAACAAAGCGCTAATAAAAGAAAGCGAATGAATGACTCTAGCAAAGTGAAAAAATATAAGGATGCAAGTAATGAGGTTACTTATAATTTTATTGTAGCATGCCCTAAATTAAAGATCAAAACAGACCCACATTTTTTTTATATTAGAGGATGAATAAAACCATAAATAAAATTAATGAATTGTATCTCTTCGTAAAGTAATTTCTGCTTGCAAACAAAGGAGGCGTGCTGCAATTTTCTAGCTATTCTGGCAGAGCCAGCAGACAGGAGAGCTTGGAAATAAGCATCTGCATCTCTCGTGGCACTTTGTGGCCGTTGCTGTTAGTGCTACTTCTGCTTTGGGCATTGCTGCTGCTGCTGCTGCTGCGGGATGCTCTTCACGGGACACTTGGCTTGCCCTTTTGGGGGCTGGCATTGCTCCACGCACTTTGGAGGACACTTTTCCTGGCATTTTGAAGGTATTTGTTGCTGCTGTTTCTGCTGGTGGGAAGACATCTTTGCTAAGCCTGGAAGAAAACCAAGGTGCCGTTTCAATTATTTTAAGCCCTACACACTTCTCCTTTCTGTATATTACAGTTTTAGACAGTTATTTGGCCATGATTCCAAACCAACAGTGAAGAGCCTTTAAAAGTTAATCCTACTAGCACAAACACAAACACCCCCTCTCCCCCAGAAGTCCCTGAGGATGCTGCTGTTCGGACCAAATTTGTGTTTGTTACTCCAGTTTGCTGCAGCTGTCCCATATTTCTTTTCTGAGCTCCCATCACAGTTAGTCGCTATGGAGATCAGCCACTCTGCTGAGGCCTCAGGGCACAACTGTATGTAAGCATAAACGAGTATAAGAGGCAAGCCCCATCCTAACATAGTTGTGATCCAAATAGGTAAACGGCTACAAAATTGGAGGAAAGAGACACGATGAGAGGGGTTTCCTTCTTTCCCTCTGCTCACTATTTTTGGAACATTTCAGCTTCAACAAGCTGAGAAGCAATACAAATTCTAATGGAAGCATGCTTAGTTCAAGGAGAACCTCAGAGTAATATTTAAAATGAGTCGAAGAGGAGCAGAAACCTAGAGGCACTTCAGCATTGCCATTAGTTTTGAGAGAGAAAAATCATTTGATAACAATCCCTTCAGGCAACAGCCACATCTCTGCTTAGCTCACTGAGAGCCTCAGAGCAGGAGCTGTGTCTCTGGCCATTAAATGCAGGTTAACCGTCCTCCTGCTCAGTGATGATATGATTTTACACAAAGAAGTGAATTTCAGAGCCCTGGAGATCCAGGAGACTGCAGTGATCAGCCCATGGTTGCTTGACCAATGTAAAACAAGCTGCTGGTGGATGCCATCCTTTGGCAGCTGATACTCAGTACCTGATGGTTATCCATAAGAATTCTTATCAGTCAGAAAAAAAAAAAGTGATGAGAGTTGACAAGGGGTTTGCTGACCTAAAGAGTCAGTAAGCCACTGTCTGGAGCCTCAGAACGGCTCAAAATAACATAATATGGCTTTCATATGAGCAGAGATCAAATTGCCTGAGAAATGAGCCAGAACTGTCACTAGAGAAACAAAACAAAGAAAAAAAATCACCCTGTCTCCAAAGAACAGGGCACCAGAAACCCCCACCTACATAGCTAAATGTGCATAGAAGGACTCACCTGGTATCTCCTACTGTTGGAGGGAGAGAAGAAGCCACCCAGGTTAATGAGCCTCTTGAACGCGAAGCTTTTATACGCTTTCTGAAGTCAGCCCCCGGGAGCTGATGACAACAGATTAACTTGATGACCAGAATCTTTCACAACTAGAACCTGCTCCACTGACACCTCCGTACACCTGGACTTCAGTCAAGGTCTGTGAGAGATACCTCCTCTTTCAGGTGCGGGGGATTTGTTGTTTTTAATGCAAGGCACACCCAATCGGGTAATAACTGGCTAATTTATTAATAATTCATCTTGTCTCGACCCTGGGCAAAGATCCCACATCTGAACTCAAATTTCAGAGATGGCTCACATCTGCTCCAGAGTTAGCAGAACATGTTTGCATACAGTTTAGGTGTTTCCTGATCGTTTTGTCTGTGATCACCAGGACAGATCTCCACCTGACATAAATCTGAGTGGAGTGAGGGAGTTCTGTGTGCTTCATCCCAGGTCCTGGGAAGGGCAGCAGGCCTGAGTTTGGCAGTCTGTATTTTTGGGTTTTCTTCGGTGCTTCTCTGTTTTCCTTTCCCAAAAGGGGAATGAAACACTTTATATTGCCAAGAAATTAGAAAGCTTTCCCCTTATTTTTTCTTGCACTTTCACATAGCTTTTCACTGAAGCAACTAAAACTTCTTTTTTACAAACATGAGTTTGGCTTGTTGAAGTTATGGCAGAATTTCTTTTTTCTGAGGATGGATCTGTGTTTCAGAAAAATGTTGTTCCCCTTGAAATTTTTCCAAGGAAGGAACACAGAAAATATTTCAACTGAAACTTTGTCTTTAGCTCTAATGGAAAAGGCAGTTCAAGCCTCCCTTGAGTATTCCTCAACACTATGGCATGTAGGGTCATATTCAGCCCTATGAATTACAGCCCAGTCTCCATTACAGAAGTGTGATACATGGAGACATGACATGGCTTCCACTGGATGCAGGAGAACAGAAGATGCTAATGGAAACAACATCGTCCCCTATGTTAAAATCCCTCACTCATACTTGATTTGCCAGGGGTCTCAATGACTCCAAGGTTGGCATGGAGCAGATGTCACTATTGTAAATATACAGGGGAATCTTAGCAATGCTCAGAACTAACCATGGATGCATAGGAGAGCAGTGTGTCAGGGCTTTTGCAACACCTTTTCCTACAGGCACAGGAAGCATGATGAGCGCAAACCAACAGGTCTCTTCTGCCACTTCCTCTGGGGTTTTCAGTGCTATGTGCCTGCTGCAATGCTCACAACAGAGAGGGAGAGAAGAAAATATTTAAGTGACTAACACAGCTGATAGACATGGATGAAGATGCTTGGAAATCAGTCATAGGTGACTAACCTATGGGATCGTTCTCATTAGTAGCTGCATATGATTTCCTGACTAAGACCTTTTCCATGCCTGAAGGTGGGCACTGATGCTACACATGTGGCAGCAGCAAGCAGTTATTAGCAAGGCAGAGTTTATTGCTGAATCCTCAAAGGTTTGCATACAACAGTAGGAATTAGAGGTGCATGTTCCTAGTCTCCCCTTCCATTTTTTGTGCTGTTGAATATCTGGTCCACCTACCCCTGCTTTGTCTATCCGAACTGAAAGGTGTGTTCAGGTGCAGAATTTGTTTGCCTTACTGAGACATGTTTTGCCTATTATTATTCCTGTTTGATAGTGTCACCTTTTGGTGTTGACAGAAATAACACAAAAAGGAATCTACTGTCAAACTCTACACCTGCACACAAGGTTTCATTAAAAGCTGATTTGGTAACAGTGTTTACACACACCTAAATATAACTCTTTTCTTTTCTAGATTAGATGTTCTCCACCCTTGCCATAATGATACGGTAGGTGGATAGCAATTCTCTACATCCCAGACATGGAAATTGTGTGGCCACCAAGGAGACAGAGCTAAGCAAGTCACATGCACAGTATGGAAGACAATGGGAGTATTATCTCTGAAACTCAGCATTTAAATGGGTATAACGTCCCTTCAGACAATGGGCCTCCTTCAGTTTCAAAATTAGGACTCCAAACAAAGAAGATGCATTTGTAAGTGAATTAAAATATTATTGTATCTGCCAGACATTAATGAGCCTAAAATGCCAACCACTCTATCAGTCAGGGATGTGACTTCTCCTTGTTGCAGATGAGGAACGGATAAATAATAAGAGTAAGACCTGCCCGAAGCCACACAAAGTATCTGCAGCAAACCTGGGAAAAAAACTGCAATCTTGCAGGGCTCAGACCTGTTCCTGAAACACAAAAAGATTCATCTCCAGAAGCCAAATCCCTTACTTTCTATATTTGGTCTGTGAGGATCATGGGAATAATTCATCAAAAATACCATTTTCATCTCCATCAGAATGTTTTTAAGCAATAGCTAATATCTCTGCAAAAAATATTTCAATTTCTTCTTTCTTGGATTTGGGGCTTTCTTCCACTTAAATTTACCTTTTAACGGTTTCTAAGGTTTGCCTCCAAAATCTAGAGGTTTAAAGATCAATATTCTATCATTAATAAACTGAAAATTAAATTTCTATAATTATTTTCAAGTAGGACCAAGCTATTTTTTTTTTTATATCTGTCAGAAAAGTATTGACCAGATGGTTTTGTTTATGGTATTAGAAGACATCGCTCCACATTATAAATGCATGGTCTCTCCTTTTACAGCACTGCATTGCAGGCACAAATCCTCCACAACCATAACAGCTTTCAGAAGGAAAACTAAAGGAAGATGTTCTTGGGCCCAAAGACATGGAAGCAGTGAGATGAAAGAAAGACAAAAGACACATGCTGCCATCGATGGTCAATTTTTATTGCTGCACATAGACATTAAAAGACAAGATGACACACGTTAAAAGACAAGATGAGAATTAAAGAATAGAAGGGGAGATATCTTCCAACATCAACTGCTTACAGCACAGACATTGCTAAATAACTTCCCAACATGCCCAGCAGTATAATATTGGCCAACTGCAGTTAACAAGAAAAGGGTGCTCCAATAGCAGTAGAAGTATCATAGGAAGCAAAGATACAGGCTGGAAACATTCAGAAAATATTTTCCAAGACAAAGAAAGCATGGGATAACCAGGTCAGGAGAGGTCTCGGTGCATCGCTGGTGGGTCTGTAACCTGTTTTTCATTCCACAGATGCTCATGAGCCTATGGATATGGATATGGAGCAATGCACTGAAGCATCAGGGCTGCATCCAAGGCTCATGTGTTAAGGCCATTAGCATG
Source organism: Steatornis caripensis (assembly GCA_013398225.1). Lineage (NCBI taxonomy): Eukaryota > Metazoa > Chordata > Aves > Caprimulgiformes > Steatornithidae > Steatornis > Steatornis caripensis. The sequence goes on along the minus strand of VZSC01001605.1, from coordinate 35,013 downwards.
GCTTAGAGCAGACTGTGCAGCATGGCTCCAGGCACACCGTCTCACACGAATCAACACACTTGGTGGTGCACACCTCCACACACGGGGCTGGGCAGGGCTCCACGCACTTGGTGCAGCACTGGGTGACACAGGGCTCCACGCACTGAGTAGTGCATGGGGTTGGGCACGGAGTGCCACACGGCTTTATACAGACGTCAATGCACTCAGGGGGACAGACCTCCACGCACTGGGTGCTGCAGGGCTCCACGCACTGGGTGCTGCAGCACTGGGTGGTACAAGGCTCCACGCACTGGGTGGCACAGGGCGTTGGGCAAACCTCCACGCACGGGGTGGGGCATGGCTTCACACAGACGCTGTCACAGGGCTCCACGCATACCGGCTTGCAGGGGTCCACACACTTGGTGCATTGCTGCATGCAAATGGGAGGGGGCAGGCAGGGTTGTTTGCACTGCTCGTAGCAAGACATGTTTCTGAGGTGCTGACAAAGCTAAAGACAAAAAGAGACACAAAATCAGGACATTGGTTCTTTCTGCTTGAGCCATAATTAACAACTTGAGCTCTTGAAATATATATAGCAGTTAGCTGCTGGTCTGAGAAAAGGACTGTTAGAAAAAATTGCATGTGTGAATGATGTGTGGATTCAGACATATGCAACTATCACTGCTGGATTATTCCTTCCTTTCTTGGGAACCTGCAAACATCACTGTTAGGAAAGCTAGAGGCCTAAACTCTGAATTTTATAGAATTGCACTCAGTTAAACTTTGTAGAAGCCACAACATGAAAATGGTTCATTTCCTTATTTTCTTCATTAAATCAGCAGACATTCCAGGGCCCATCTTTTGCTTATCACTTCTCCAGTTCCTCACACACACCACAGAGCACATCGCCCTTTGTGTAGATGCTGAAATGCTAATTCCCAAAGATAAAGCCAAAATACCACAAATTCAGACACCATCTCAAATCCTCCAGCTGTATATCATGGTACGTCACTGGAGTTTTATCACAATTAATAGGCTCATCCTTTCAGAAAAGAAAGGTTGGTTGGCCCAGAGGTTGCAGCTTCTATTTTCAATTCACTTCCTTATCTGGACTTCTCCCAGATATCTCCTGCAGCTTTGCCCTCAGGTATTCTGCAACTTCCCTCTTCCAGCTAATGCTTCTTCCCACCCATCTCTTTTGAAGTCCCAAGAGTTACTCTGCACCATCCACTAATTTATTTAATTTCCAGACTTAATGAGGTATGAAAAAATGAATGAAGATAGAATATGAAGGAGGATGAGAGACAGTCACAATTTCTGAAGACGTGACAGGACATTTGCAAGCTACTTAAGGAAGAGCAAACTCTAAATTTAAAGTCAAACATCCTCTCCCCAATTCCAGCACAAATCCTGGAATGGCAACACCAGAAGCAAAGCTCTCCTGTGATCAGTGATATATTGTTTTGACCAGAACAATCAAGTAACACAGCCATTGCATTATTCCCTGATAAATCCAAGAAAGACTTACCAGTTCAGCAATGCAGGTGAGAGAGGGAGAAGTCAAATGAACTGGGGTGAGCATCAAAATGTAAACCTTTTTATATGGCTTGCGTGGCGTCATCTCCGGAAACAAGGGAGCCCAGGGGTATGGACACCTGACCACTAACTACCTGAAACAAGCTCCACCTATACATGCTTTACATATTTGTTTACATCCTAATTTTTGATGGAAACCCTCTTCCAGGAAAAACATGTGATCCTGAGCAAATTCTGCTTCCACCTAATACCCGCGTCATGTGGTTCCCAATGGGAATGACACAGCAATTAAAAAAAATCAGGTACCAGACTAATTGCTTTTCAAAAAAGATTTAATATGCTTGGATATTTTAATCTTATTTTCATAAGTATCTGAATGATACCTTAGGTTTTTTTCAATGCAGTGAGAATGGATAGCTATTATTAGGGAAGATGGACAATTGATCTGATTTACTATGAGAAATACCATGTCCTAGTTCTCATGGTAAGAAACAGCTAATCCTACAGTGGGCCATCAGTGCTTCCACAAACTGTGGAGGCATCTGTTCCTCTAATAGGTTTTTAACCATTAAATACACGCAACCCGTTCCTCTTCACCCTCTATTAACAACATTCATGCTTGGCAACGCCAATGGAGACACAGTTCCAGCTACCTTGAGGATCTCTTCAAGCCATTCGGGGCAAAGAAAAGGGGTGCTCATTTTAAAGGCATTTTTCTCTGCTAGAGCTGTGTGAAGGGCTTCAGTTTAAGTGGGATTTAGGCCCAGGACTTTGTATTAGCATATTGAAGCCTTTTGCTGATCATGATACCTCACTCAGCTCCACAGCACAGAAAATCTTTGTTTCTCTGAGATATTCCAATCACAGAAGTGGAACGTGATATCAGGCTACATCTAGGTGACCAAATTCCCCAATGAGATCACTTACACAAATGCTAAATGGACAATAAAAATAACAACTCAACCCGTTCAACATAAGCAGTGCATCGTGTTCACACTGCAAATCAGGAGTCCCGATGGAGAATTGCAGGCATAGGCACTGGCTCCTTTCTAGTGTTTGGATGGGGAAACTGAAATTGCTGTCCTCAGCCCATGTGAGCTGATGGATTTGCACTGCTCTTGACATCCACCCAGCAGTATCTCATGGTTCATTCAGTCTTTCCTCTCTTCCTTTGCTGGACTAAGTGGATTATGTGCAGTTTCTCTTCCCGAGACTCATACTGCTGTCCTGCTGGCTTTTATAGATGATAGGAAGAAATAGGGACTTGCACAGTGTGGTATGATTGTCTGAGATATCTTCTTCAGGGTAAGAAGAAACATCCATGACTGCATCAAACAGACCCTGCAGATCATAAAACAAACAGAGAGCAACTAGCTCAGGTTTAGGTGTCTAATATTCTGACAGATTAATCTCTCCCCATCTTCTCCTAGAGCTAACCCTGCTGGGTGATGCTGAGCAAGCAATTGTCCTCCAGTACTTCTAGGTCCTCTCACAGAAGCAGCCTCCAACATTTATCTTGTTGAGGAGGTTCTCACAGTTTGGTTTGTACAGTTCTTCAAGCTTTCCTAGGGCTCTAAGTTCACCTCTAAACCCAATGCTGAGGACCGGTCCTACATCTCCCTTTCTATAGTGGGTTATTGCACACCCTATTTTTATATTTGATTAGCAAGAAATTGTAATGACTTCTAAGAGAAATGGACATTTTAGGAGATATAAATTGATCTGTGTTTGTAATATGTGGGAACGTCAGAGGGATGGATTATTATTCTTAATTGGCACTTATTTGTGGATCTCTATTATAAACATTTATGAGCAATTTGGTCATTTGGCTAGTCAAATTAACTTCAGTGAGCCAGGACCCCACAGCAACATCCTTTCATGTCCATCCTCTTTTGGCAAAAGAGCTGAAAAGAAGTGATTTTTCAAAATCTGACACTTCTGGGATCTATTTAATTAAACAGCACATGTTAAAGTCTCTTGCAGAACCAGAGGCTGTTGTGACGGGTAGTTCTTTGATGAAAAGATCGTGACACAGTGCAAACCTGAACCAGAAGACATTCCTGGAGCCCAGGAAGAGACAGACTCCCCTACATAGGGGTTTGTCTGGTGCTGCAGAACAGGAGCCCCCCTGAGCACCATATTCTAATGCTTAGGAGTGTATTTCTGAAAAATTCAGTAAAAAAGAACATGGCCAACACTCTTGGTTCAAAATAACCCAAGAGACACTTTGTATTTCACCACCAAGAGCTACCAAAGATGGAGGCACTTCAAGATTGGAGCCATTTTCCTGCAGCTATAAGAATTTTCCCTGCAGACATGAAACAACACATGGTCAGGGAGAGATGAAACACCGCTTGGTCATGGAGACATGATTGTCAATATAAATACAAAACTTCAGGATGCGCAGATGTCATTATTTTTGATGGAGCTTCTCAAACTGAATTTTTACCCTGTTCAACTGTTTGGATACGCACCATTTGGGGCTGTTCCGCTCCAGAGANTTGGTCACTTCCTGGCAGCATGGATCCACGCACTTGGTGGTGCACCTCGTGACCCCTCCACAGCATGGATCTATGCACCTGGTGGTGCACTTGGTCACTCTGTCACAGCATGGATCCAAACATTTAGTGATGCACCTGGTGACACCTCTACAGCATGGATCCGTGCACCTGGTGGTGCATTTGGTCACTTCCCTACAACATGGATCAACGCATGTGGTGGTGCACTTGGTTACTTGGCTGCTGTGATTTTGGCTAGGAAAAAAACCCTATTTCATAAAATCCTGAACACTGCTTTAAAGATATGATACCTCTGGATTTCTTTGCATCCCTTGGTTTACCTAACAGCCTCCTAAGTAAGCTTTCTTTCTGTATGGCATACAGCACTGGTCGGCATCAGGGAATTCATTTTGTTTATATGTGGCATCCCATACAGTACACTACACATGCTTTGGTGAGCAAAGGATTTTCATAGAAATCAAGGATTCTGCCCATATTCTTAGCATGGCAAGGCCTTCCCAGTCCACTCTCCTGCACTTCATGTAATTAAATATTAAAAGTCTGGGGCTTCATTACACACAACTTTCCCCTCTCATCATTCCCCACCACAACTACCCAGCGAAGGTGCGAGGGTATGATCCAGCACTGAGGGCATCTTCCAGGCGGGGCTGGTCTCCAGGCTGCTGATCCATGGCTCAGGCTTTGGAAATCGTCGCATAGCTGAGATGCCAGAAGGCTGAGTATAGAATGCAATCAGCCTCACATGAAAACAAGTGGCTTGTCTAGTCCGTGCCCTAGGGACTATTTGATCGAGTAATTAGATCATTACTTCTGAGGCTGAGAGGAACCCAAATACAGCACTATCTGCCTCTTTTCCTGTTTACTCAGGAAGGTGAGTGTTCCATGAAGAATGATAAGTGAGCATCTGAATGCAATTAAATCTGAGAGAGGAACTAGATGTAGTTATGAAAAAAAAGCCTCATCTGTTTTATCTTTTGCCTTCAGACTATTGCAGATATTTGTTTTGATTTCCCAGTTTTTAGAACAGGAATCTAGCTTCCCTTAGGGTTTCTTACATAAATAAAACCGTGTCCTCATCTCTGATGAATACTTTTTAGAGCTCAGAGAACATTGCCTGACAGAGCAAGGACTACATTTACTTATAGTGAACAGCAATTTTCTGCTTAACTGTTATAACAGTTTCATAGATGTAGTAGAAACATTCAGGAGTTCAGGGAGGATCTCTGTTTCTCTTCCTACGGCACAATCTTGTGATGTTCATTTGGAAATGAAGTGTCTGCTCTCCGCTAATGATCTCAGCCTTTTTAAATCTGAGTTTCTATGTTGATATGAAGTATTAAATGTAACACAAGCATCATACCATCAGAAGAATGCTACCGAGAAATAGTTTAAGGGAAAATCTTATCTGAATGCCATTTTTTGCACCTACAGTTTCTCATTTCCCAGATTGTTCCATTTGATTTGGGAACAGGAGCAAACGAAATTTTTGTTTGCATAGAACCTTTTAATGAGGTTTAAAGGAGTTTTGGAGTCAAATCAGACCTCCACAGAGAGGCGATTAGGAAGTCTCAATTGGTTTGTTATTTCTATTGTTTATCATTTGTGCTTACGTCTAGAGCACTTGCCAAAGTCCAGACATTTACTGTGGTGAGAGCTTCACAACCAGTGGCAAGAGCCAGAGTCTGCCACTACCTGTTGAGAGAAGAGGATGGAAACAGAAGAGCTGTAAGGGTGGAACGATTTGTGTGAGACAGGATGTCCTCAGCACACGTGCAATGCCATGTCCATTGGGTATGATTTATCGTGTCCCATTATTGGCCATACTCCTCCACTAGAAAAAGTGAGACAGGTTGCAGGTTAGTCACCAGCCACATGCCCTGGGGCATCTTTAAAGAAGGAGCCAGTGGGTGCTCGCAGACAGAGCTGCACCCATGTCTGCTGCTTCAGCAGTTGGGCTGGCTTCCCCCGCAGTCTGTCTCCCCGTCTCTCCTCCCTTCAGCAGCTACTGCTAAGCCCGATCCCACTCTGCACTGCCTCTGCTCTGGAAACCTACAGAGTACTACCCTTGGCCTGTGTAACAGGGCTACTTTGAGTCCTTGAGGATGTTGCTTACTCCTGGGCGAGCAATTTGCAAACAAATTTGGTGCTAAGGAGGAAGCACTGGGATCCCATTAGCAGGTATTCATGTAGGGTTACCAAAATTGTCCAAGATATCTTGCTGATACTAACAATATTTCTGCAGGATTCAGCAGTGACTGAGTCTGTGTTGATCTCCCTGACTGATGAGACTTGCCCAATTGCCACCAGAGACAAGGAAATAGAAATCGATTGCCAAGACTGAGATAGGGCCTCTTGCACGTGGGTGACAGAATCACGAGGCACAGTCTCCTAGACCTGCTCATCTTCCCCTTGTTAGTGGCTTATTTACCCATTGCTCATAACAGAACATTTCATTTCTGCCTGCAGGATGCAGACACAGTTGGCCCTGAGCTCCTCGAGCTTCAGAGGAGCACTTCAGCAAATGATTGGGTTTTCAAAGTCTCTTCAGAACTATGGCAGAGCAGTGCTTCCTCACGACATAGAGCATCTCCTCTCCCAGCAAAGATCTGGGATATCTCAGGTCAGTCCCAGGTCTCTGGCTGTTGCCCTGTAGCTTCCCAGGCACTCTAGCAGGAGCTGCCATTCAACAGAGATCAGATTTTTAGGAAGAAATTAAAAGGAGGAAATGTGAGTCTGGGGGAATGCAAAAGTGATGCAAACACTTGCAGACAGCTGATGCCAAGATCTTTTTTTTTTTATTGCTTCATACAAGAAAAGGAGAAGAATGCAAGGAAGAACAAATGGTGAAATTTCTCCATCCACATCAGTGCAAAGAAGAACTACAGAATCTCTCTCCCAGGCAATATTCCTGGGGGCACAAAATCAATTTGTTACATGTTACAAGGAAAGGCATCATGCTTGAGGTAAATACAGCAGAACTGATGCAGAACGTAAGGATTTACTCTTCCTAAGACAGGAAGGGCACTAGAAAAGCAAAGATGTGAGGAAGACGTTGGCAAGTTCAGGGATCTGAAAACCATTTTAATTCCTTAATCTTTGGAGACTCCACAGGGCAATGGCACTGCATAGCGGGGTCCCCTTGCGGCTCCTAACACAAGAGCCCCCACGTGAAGCCCCTCAAGGAGCCATGCATTTACGACAGCAGACATCTGCACACGTGATGGAGTAGTGCTGGCCACAGGCAGAGGTGCACCCACACATGCACGACGGGGTGGCTTGTGTAATGCAGGCAGTGGGACAGGAATCCACACACTTCGTAACAGCCTGAACACCCCCACAGCAGGGATCCACGCATGTGGTGCACTTCGTTACTTCCTGGCAGCAGGGATCCACGCACGTGGTGGTGCACTTGGTCACTTCCTGGCAACAGGGATCCACGCACGTGGTGGTGCACTTGGTCACTTC
>VZSC01001605.1:0-26852 GCA_013398225.1 Steatornis caripensis | reverse complement strand
GTGACCCCTCCACAGCACGGATCTATGCACCTGGTGGTGCATTTGGTCACTTCCTGGCAGCATGGATCCACGCACTTGGTGGTGCACCTCGTGACCCCTCCACAGCATGGATCTATGCACCTGGTGGTGCACTTGGTCACTCTGTCACAGCATGGATCCAAACATTTAGTGATGCACCTGGTGACACCTCTACAGCATGGATCCGTGCACCTGGTGGTGCATTTGGTCACTTCCCTACAACATGGATCAACGCATGTGGTGGTGCACTTGGTTACTTGGCTGCAGCATGGTTCCACACATGTGGTGGCACATCTGGTCACAGGTACACAGCATGGATCTACACATCTGGTGGTGCGCTTGGTCACTTCCTTGCAGCAGGGATCCACACATGTTGTGGTGCACTTGAACACCTCACTACAGCATGGATCTACACATCTGGTAGTGCATTTGCTCACTTCCTTGCAGCAGGGTTCCACACACTTAGTGGTGCACTTGATCACTTCCTCACAGCATGGATCTACACATGTGGTGGTGCACTTCTTCACTTCCTTGCAGCAGGGATCCACACATGTTGTGGTGCACTTGGTCACTTCCTCACAGCAAGGATCTACACGTCTGGTAGTGCACTTGGTCACTTCCTTGCAGCATGGTTCCACACATTTAGCGGTGCACTTGGTTACTTCCTCACAGCATGGGTCCACACACGTGGTGGTACACTTGGTCACTTCCTTGCAGCAGGGTTCCACACATTTAGTGGTGCACTTGGTTACTTCCTCACAGCATGGGTCCACACACGTGGTGGTACACTTGGTCACTTCCTTGCAGCAGGGTTCCACACATTTAGCGGTGCACTTGGTTACTTCCTCACAGCATGGGTCCACACACGTGGTGGTACACTTGGTCACTTCCTTGCAGCAGGGTTCCACACATTTAGTGGTGCACTTGGTTACTTCCTCACAGCATGGGTCCACACACGTGGTGGTACACTTGGTCACTTCCTTGCAGCAGGGTTCCACACATTTAGCGGTGCACTTGGTTACTTCCTCACAGCATGGGTCCACACACGTGGTGGTACACTTGGTCACTTCCTTGCAGCAGGGTTCCACACATTTAGTGGTGCACTTGGTTACTTCCTCACAGCATGGGTCCACACACGTGGTGGTACACTTGGTCACTTCCTTGCAGCAGGGTTCCACACATTTAGCGGTGCACTTGGTTACTTCCTCACAGCATGGGTCCACACACGTGGTGGTACACTTGGTCACTTCCTTGCAGCAGGGTTCCACACATTTAGTGGTGCACTTGGTTACTTCCTCACAGCATGGGTCCACACACGTGGTGGTACACTTGGTCACTTCCTTGCAGCAGGGATCCACGCATGTAGTGGCACACTTCTTCACCTCCTCACAGCACGAATCTTCGCATCTGGTGGTGCACTCAGTCACTTTGCAGCAGCAGGGGTCCGCTTGTGTGGTGGTGCACTTTGTCACTTCCTCACAGCATGGAGGCACACACATGGCGAGTCCAAGGCAGCATGGATCCACACATCTGGCAGTCTGTGTCACACCAAGATTACCCAAGTTCACACAAGTGGTGGTGCCCTGACGAATCCCAGCATAGCAGCAGGGATCCACACATGAAGGGAAGCACTGGACGTTACAGACAGCGCCACGAGGATCTACACATTTTCTCACTGGAAAACTCTTCACCAAGATGGTGGGAGGTGGAAGGCAGAGCTGTCTCAGTTGGCAATCATTTTGGCAGCGCATCTTTGAGGGAGGGGTAATGTCTGAAAGCAGGAAAAGAATATACTTTGTGGCAGAGTCATTCGGCTTTCACGAGGCTATTTCATATACTGAGTTAAACCATACCTTTTCCAGTGGAATACTGAACAATTTACTGTGGAAATAGCCTGAAATCCACAGCAGGGCACTAACTGTGCATGAAAGCATTTTAGACAAGCTTGTAGCTACCAGCTGCATGTACATTTCAAACAACTTCTTCTCAAAACAGGGAAGAGAAGTGGTAATATTTAGACTCAGTTAGCTTATTTTGCAGGGTCTGAAGTCATGACAGCCCCCACCTGCCCACAGCTCCACTTGGTTTGGGATTAATTCTTTGACATTCCTTCCCTATTTCCACCCAAAAAGGAGGCTGCTAGTCTTCTGATAGCACCCTGTCTGCACACGGGTCCTCAGCTAGAGGACACGAGTGGAGGCTTCATGCCGGAAAATTTCCACAAAGGATCTGAGGCAGCTGCTTTCCCACCTCTCCCACAGAAGTCCTCCTAGCTCTTCTCATCCAGACATCCTTCCAGGCATCGCTTACCCTCGCAGCCTGCAAGTCTCCACTTCTTATCTTCCCTCCCACTTTTTTCCTTTGAAGTCTTAGCCTTGCCTTTTGATCTCTCTCAAACCCAATAATTTCCTGGTTAAAACAGGGCAGCAATGTCATTGGGGAAAGAGAGAGGTTAGTCCACTCTCAGCTACACTGAGTCGCATCTTGATGAAGAAAGCACAGCAATTGCAAAACATACAGCAAATAAAGACTGGTAGAAGATGGAATGAATATTTACCCTTAGCTCAGCTGTTTGGTAAGTACCATACACAAATTTCACTAAGCAGAAGCACTCATAAGTCTTCTAACTTGCTTCTGCAGATAATATTTAAACATTAAATAACCCCAGTCACTACATTACTTCCCAGTAAGCCAAGAGAGACTTACCCAGTTCACCACCAGCAACTACCAAACGAAACCAAAATGGTTTGAGAAACACTACAATATGAATCCTTTTATATGATTTCAGTGTCCGTGTCTCCGGAAGTGAGACACCTCAGGGGTATGGAAATAAAATTTTTAATAATCCAGACCTGCTCCACCTCCAGTCCTTAAATTACCTGCTTCCATTATAATTTTTAATGAAACCTAGCCACTGAGGTGGTACATGCGACACTGTGACTTCTGCCTGCAAGCTTGAATTCCTGATCCATGTATTTCCTATGGGGGATGGGGAACGAAGAACTGATGATACAGCCTGGAAACAATCCACCTTGGGATTAAACTTTGTTTTGACAAAAATTAATTTGGTATGTTTTCTTGCACCTTCCCCTGCGACAGTCATACAGACCAGGATTACGGATGGGATCGGACTATGTAAGTGGTTTTGTTCCACCTTACTTTGCAAGTTTCCTTCAGCCTCTTCCCATCCATCATCCCCTGGACCATCTTGGTGGCATCCACTGGACTCAATCCAGTTTGCTGGAGACTGTCTTGCACTGTGGGCCCCAAATTGGACACAGCATTCAGATGTGGTCTCACATGTGGCAGGTGGAGGGGATCACTCATCCCCCTGTAACTGCTGGTTTACTCTGGAGAGTGCAGCCGAGTACATGGGAGCGCTCAATTTTTCTGGGCAGCTTCATAACATCTCTGCTCCTCAACCAAGTGCAGTATGCCAGCATAACCAAAATTGGTTACGATTTTTGAAGTTAGGCAGCCAGGGAAGGCTTCACACTGTGTTAAGATCTTCAAGGTCACTTAGGCTCCTTCCAGGACTTCTGCAACAGCCATCTCTATGCAGTGACACTCCAGGGTAGTGAACAATCTGTGTGTGGTGCTCTGACCACAGTGTCCATGGTAGTGGCTCTTTTTGGTTTCCTGTGCACATTTCTATCCTATAGTGAGCTAGACTGAGACTGAGATACGTCATTCACGAAAGATAGCAAACTGACTGCCGCAGCATGGAGTTGCCATTTATGTCTGCCACAAGCGCAGTCAAGTAAAGATGTTCTTCTCCGAAAATCCCTCATTATAAGGAAGAAGGGGGAGCCAACAGGTGCATTGTCTGTGAGAGATCAAAGACTCTGAAACTTCTTCTCTCCTCACTCCGAACTAGCCTTAAGTCAGTTGGTGACACAAGCATCAAACCAGTATTACTTGCACGCAGAGACGAGGGCATGTATCATCCGAAGACGAAGGTGCATTCTTGTGTCTGCACACTATTCTCCCTTTAAACGTGCACGTCCATGCTGCTGAGCACAGTGGTGTCCAGTGTAATGGGTTTTGGTTATTTAAGTCGAAATAAATAAACTTGGAATGCATGACCCCTTGGGTTGCCAGTTTGCCGCTGACCACAGTGATTTGAATTAACCCTTAGTGTAATTCAGCCGACTTTGGTAAACCAGTGGGTTGAAGGGAAAACAGTGGTTGTCACTCCTCCTATCACCCATCGGCTCTTCAGGGGTGTACCTGCATGAAGATAAAGGCAACATCATGGCGATGGAATAGTGTTATGTAACTTGAGTCAGAGTTTAGCAGAAAATGCAAAACATCACGAGACTAGCGATGATATAAGGGTTTCCAGAAGCAATCCAGGACACTACCACAGCAGCACCACGTCTGAACAGGACAGTGGCAGTGACAGAAAGAGGTCAGATGTGGCTAAAAATAAAAGAATCTCCCAGATCCCACATCCTATCCTGCAGGCTTTAATGGCTCACATGATGTGTTGGGCTNCGACTTTGGTAAACCAGTGGGTTGAAGGGAAAACAGTGGTTGTCACTCCTCCTATCACCCATCGGCTCTTCAGGGGTGTACCTGCATGAAGATAAAGGCAACATCATGGCGATGGAATAGTGTTATGTAACTTGAGTCAGAGTTTAGCAGAAAATGCAAAACATCACGAGACTACCGATGATATAAGGGTTTCNGTGGGTTGAAGGGAAAACAGTGGTTGTCACTCCTCCTATCACCCATCGGCTCTTCAGGGGTGTACCTGCATGAAGATAAAGGCAACATCATGGCGATGGAATAGTGTTATGTAACTTGAGTCAGAGTTTAGCAGAAAATGCAAAACATCACGAGACTAGCGATGATATAAGGGTTTCCAGAAGCAATCCAGGACACTACCACAGCAGCACCACGTCTGAACAGGACAGTGGCAGTGACAGAAAGAGGTCAGATGTGGCTAAAAATAAAAGAATCTCCCAGATCCCACATCCTATCCTGCAGGCTTTAATGGCTCACATGATGTGTTGGGCTGGAGGATGTTTCACCGTCACAGAAAAACTGATCCATGACTGGCCAACTATTTGAGAGCAAGTCAAGAGTCCATTCATTTCCCAAATTCTTCTCTGACGTCAGCCCCCGTTGAAAGGACACATGAACTTGCAAGCCGTCTTTGCTCACTCGAGGTTATGCTACAGCCATGGAAATAGCAGGTTTCCTTTAAAAATAATTAGTCAAATAATTCCTCACAGGGCAGAGGCGGAGCAGGTCCTGGTTAGCAAAGGGTAGCTTGTCTGTGTGCCTGAAGCACCTCATCTCCGGAGGCCAGGCTCTTGAACATACAAGGCAGATCCCAGGTTAAAGTTGCCGAGTCTGCTCACCGTCTTTATTTGCTGATACCAAGCTGGGTAAGTATATTTGGGATTGTACAGATCTAAGCCTGTTAGTGCTGTTATTTTTTGACTATGATGTGCTGAAATAGATTACTGCTACCAGCTGTGTAAGGGAAATTGTTTATTGGCTCTCACACCTCCGTGGTTTAAGGGTTTGAAAGAGTAATAATCTTCCTTTGCACTTCTTTTGCTGTAATTCCCATGGATGGTCTGCAAAATGCTTCCTGTTGTTTCAGCACTGGATTTAGAGGGCTAAAACATTGTCCTGGTCACTGAGCACTTACACGGCAGGCAGGAGCCAAAACTGCTGTGCATGTAGTTATCATCTAAGCGGCGAAGTGACTACAGCATCGCATACAGCAGCGGTCAAGGTCCCAGGTAAGACTGCCTAGCCTCACAGTAAACCTGAACAACAACGTCTGTCTTTCTTACCCATCTAGCCTGTTGCTGCTTTTAGCCATGGTAAACGTAGGACAGTGATAGCTGCACCTCTTGCAGCTACTGTGAGATGGGTGTTCTCCTGCAAGGGAGTTTCAGGACAAGGAGAAAACAACGGGAAAAGAGAGGGGATTAACTTGAAGTTTATAAACCTGCTAAAAATGTTCATAGAATTCACTGCTATCTGCACAAGAAAATGCTGTTATGGTTAATTTTTTTTTTTTTGGCTGAAAACAGATTTTAATAAGAAAAGCTGAGCTTGGAAGTTATACAGAAAAACAGAATGAACAAACTTATTTTCATAAGGAGTGGCTGCAGAATTTGAAAAGAAAAAAACCAGCACATCTCTATTCCTTATTTCATGACAAAATTATGGCACAAACTGCAAGCCTCTTGCAGAAGAACTCACCAGCCAAGAAAATTAATTGTCTGATGCTTTGGGTTAGTAGACACCAAATTGATCTTTTTTTTTTTTCCAGGCTTGCCTGCAGTACAGAGAGATGTCTTTCCAGTGCAAGCTGCCTTGCCTACCCCCTTCTGCCTGCACAGGGGAGGCTGTGCGCACCGATACTTGCACAACACATTGTGCTGCGGTGGACTTGGATGCCTGCCCTGTGCAGGACATGCAGCCCTGTCCTGTCCCGGACCCCTGCCCATGTCAGGGTGCAGCCACCTGCCTGGATGCTTGCCCTCAAGTTGGGCCCACCTGCCCACCTCCTGCTGTCCCCACGCCTGGGGACACATGCTGCCCTGAGCACACAGCTGCCTCGGACTCCTGCACGCCTCCATGTGTGGATGCCTGCATGTGCCCAGCAACGATCCTCTGCGACCCCCCTCAAAGCAAGGGAGGGACCCACTTCCCGTTCCAGCCCACAGACTCATCAGTGGAGCCCTGCAACCCTGAGACAACTGGGACGTGTGTGGAAATTTTCCCTCTCCAGCACGCAATCTCACCAGTGGATCCCTGCATCCCTGAGACAGTTGGAACATGTGTGAAGACCTTCCCCCTCCAGCACCCAATCTCACCGGCGGAGTGTTGCATCCCTGAGACAGTTGGGACCTGCATGGAAAACACCTCCTTGCAGCACCCATTCTCATCTGTGGAGCCCTGCACCCTCGAGGTGCTCGAGACCTGCACAGAAGAGCCCTGCTCTGATCAGGGCATGATCATTGGTGATCCATGTCCCGATCAGTGCTTGGTCACATGTGTGGATCCCTGCACATCCCAAAGTGTCATTTGTACAGAGCCATGTGTGTCCCAGAGTGATGCAGAACCCGTGGGGACATGCACACCGCAGAGCACTGTGGAGCTGTGCACACCTCAGGGCACCCCAGGACCCGCAGACATCAGCTCAACCAAGGACACGGCCAAGGGTGTCAGCGCCCGCCCATCCTCACGAGCACCTTTCCACCTGAACACTCGCACTGCCGCCATCGTGGAGCGGTGCCTTTCCAGGTGTCAAAACTGGCTGCGAGGCAAGAAATAAATGGCATCAGTGGGCACACAGTAAAGAAGAGGTTTCCCTGCATAAATGAGACCTCCTCTGGTGAGTCTCTTGGTTTCTCACATGTAAAAACAAGAGAAAATTGCTTCATGTTAAATAAAAAATACTTTTCAATCATCTGTTAATTATGGCTCTTATTTTTATTGCCTAATATTAACTGCAATAACAATGGCAAAAGTGCAATGCAAGTATTAATTGCATTCACAGAGACCTGTTTCATCATCTTCAACTTTTTTATTTCCCCTCTACAAATAAGTACTTTCACAGTCTGTCTTAAATTCAGTTATGATTTTGCCTTTGGGTTTGCTATCCTCTTTTTTAATAGTCTTTTAGATTGAAATGATTATGAGAATATTCAGAAAAGTATCTCAAAGCCATTATTTTAACATAGCTTGAGAAAGGTCTTTTAAGGAGGTATAAAATGACAGATGGCATTTAGGGTGACGAAAGAGCAAATGCTGAATAGAAAGAAGTTGCAGAAAACACCAGGAGAAGAGTAATGCTGAGAAATGGGAGTTTTGGCGCACAACGCCAGGCTGAAGACTGGGTGAAAATCTGCATAATTGAAAGTTTTCATCACTTAACAGCTTTCTTCAGAACTGGAGTCATATCTCTCAATATTAGCAGCAACCTGATGCAGTAGATAGATAAAGCTTTTTAAAAGTTATAGAAAGACCAGGCGGAGAAGGATATGCCAATTATTCCTGCAGCTGCCTGCTGTGTAATTGATACATCATCTGATATTTCTTGCCCAGCAGCTCTATCAGACTCTGTGCTAGCATCCAAGGTTCTCCATACTGCCAGTGGCACTTGGTCATGAGCTGCTCTTTGCTGATACAGCAGTTTTCTGCCTCTGCAAGAAGAGCCCAATCCAGCTCAGGGCACCCTGGAAAAATGAGAACCAGCCTAGGCATCCGTAAGCAGCTGCTCAACAAAAGCCGTTTGTAATGGCTTATGGCACTTTGTTTGCTGGGTCTTTAACATCCTCTGTTAGAACTGACTTATCTGCCTCCATACACACATCAAATAAAATATCTCTATGTTTTAGTGCGCTCTGTGTATTTGCAAAGAGATGAAACAAGTCCTTATGACGTAGCAATAATCGCAGTTTATCAGATTGAGGAAATAAATCTTGATGAATCTGAAAAGTTTGTCAGCTGTTTCCGTTTTTTTCCCGGCAAATAAATCAACAGATATCATTCTCAAGATGCTATGCCAGATTATCGTGCCTGAAACTACACATATATCACACATTACGTTGTAACAAGACTATTGTGAGAGTTAGATTAGATCTGCAGTATTAGGCTTTGGAAACACCTATAAATCAAACATTAGTGAAGATAGCCTATAGTAATGTAAAAATGACAAGTAAAGATGAACCAGGAAAGACAAGAAGCAGCAGAATACTGTTTGCTGTAGTACCAAATATGCCCTTGCAAAGTCAGATAAGCTCAGCACATTGTTACAAGATGCTCTTTTGACACCGTATTACGAGGCTGTCCTTTACAAACGGTTGTGCTCTCCCACATAATCTCAGTTACAATAATAGCTTCTCATTACACACTTGCATCGCCCTGGCTGGTGCTTCCCCTTGCAACTGCAACACTTACGGTGATGCCAACACAGCGTGCTCCATCCCAGCACATTTGACATTCAAACGCCCATCTACAGATGCTCAGAGTTTGTTGGCATCCATGCTGGGTGCTTACCAATAACCATAAAACAAAACCTGGAGACAAAGTGATTTCCTCCAGCACAGCAGGCAAGGAAGTGTGTTTCCTTTCCTCAAGTGTCATTAAGCTGCAGGTATTCATCAAGACAAAGGTAAAGGTTTCTTTAGCTCTTTAAAGGACTTCACAGTCCACCCAAGGCCATAAGTATGTCATATTTCATAGGAAAACTAAACCTAGAAAATTTTATCCTTTTTATTGGGTGCATCGACTGCAGTGAGTGTTTCTTCACTCAAGTAATCTGGGCCAGAGATGGTCTTTGTGGCTGGGCTGCAGTGACCTGATCCCAGTCCTGGCCCTGCAGTGCTGGTGGTAAAGCATCAAATCAGGAAGAGGACCATATTCAGCTAGAACCTTTCACTGGATGGTGTTACCTGGGGATGTACTTTGTTTGCATCCCAAAACTCATGAGCAGCCTGTGCATTGCCTTCCCCCAGCTCTTNGACAAAGGTAAAGGTTTCTTTAGCTCTTTAAAGGACTTCACAGTCCACCCAAGGCCATAAGTATGTCATATTTCATAGGAAAACTAAACCTAGAAAATTTTATCCTTTTTATTGGGTGCATCGACTGCAGTGAGTGTTTCTTCACTCAAGTAATCTGGGCCAGAGATGGTCTTTGTGGCTGGGCTGCAGTGACCTGATCCCAGTCCTGGCCCTGCAGTGCTGGTGGTAAAGCATCAAATCAGGAAGAGGACCATATTCAGCTAGAACCTTTCACTGGATGGTGTTATCTGGGGATGTACTTTGTTTGCATCCCAAAACTCATGAGCAGCCTGTGCATTGCCTTCCCCCATCTCTTCATTCCTTTGACAGTTCTCATGTTGCCTTCCCCATGATCTCCTCCCCTCACTCATATGTCATTATCCCTGCCTTGTGACACCTCTTCCTCATCAGGGTGGAATGTAATTGGTACAGCTGGAAAAGAGGCATCAGGTGTGATTGTGGCATTCCTAACATATCAGCTAGTAATTTATCCCTTTCCTACAGAGAGGAAGGAAAGGAAAAAACACCATCCAACCTGGGTTTGGCCAAATTTTGTTTGAAAACAATAGTAGAGGACCTCATTTCTCAGGCATGGCCAACAAGCTTGCATACGGACATCTCAGCTGGTACTGAGATGAAGGACCATAAGCAGTACCCCAGGGCCCCTACTGCTTATTCCGTGGAGCCAGATGAATCATTTTAGGAAGCCAATCGTTCAGAGCCGTTCATCTGCTGCATATCTGCACTTGTGAGTGGTGCCAGCCTGGAGTCCACATCCTCCTGGCCTGAGTCACCAGCTCCAGAGGGTCTTCCAAACACAGAGAGGAGACCGAGAAGTACAGTTAAAACTAGCATCTCCCACTCTTTACTAAAAGCAGAGAGGTCAGCACACCTTAGCATATCCACGTAACTCTTCAAAACACAAACGAGCTGCTCTAAGTGAAGCATTTAACAAAAATAGCAAGTTAAGCCATCGCCAGCTTGGCTCTGACTTCCCTATTTCTTAAACCCATTTTTTCACCTCTGGTTTTTAGGCTCCCATCCAGCATTTTGCTGGGTTCAGGACCAGGTGAGCTTTGCCCATGGGCTGCGACTGGCTCAATTTTGAGCAGAGCACACCCTTAAAAATCAGCACAAACTTACACCCAGGCAAGAAGTTTCTGAGAACGGCTGGGAGCCTGCCAGAGCCCAGCACACCTTCCCTGTGTAAACAAACAGAAATGTTGCTCTTAAACAAGGCAGACCACAGGCAGAACTGGTAAAGTCTGGTTTCCACCATCTGCCCTGTGTCCAACAGCCCGATGAAGGGAGAAATGATTAGTCCTTTCTACTACAGCAGCATCAACCAAGTCTCTATTGATTTGCATGAAACTAGTAAGAGATTTAGCACTGGTTTTGAACCATGCCACTGTGTCAAACTTGCTTGCAAATAATAGGTTAGGATATTAAAATCGGGGCATAGAAGCTTTACTTTCTTGGAAAAGCCAGGCTAAAGAAAGATAAACCCCTATGAAAAAAGAAGGGCAGGTGACTTCCCTGACTGTACAACTCTGGAAAAAAGGAGAGGAGCAGGCAGGGTGGGCAAGAGTTGCATTCCTGCAAGCAGCACAGTGCAGGACAAGATACATCCTGCTTACTGCCTGGCTTTCCCCCCTGCTACCATCACACAAGCCTTGTGCAAGCAGCTTCCAGACCTGCACTGTTCGCTTCGTTGAGTGCTGCCATACCACCGTCAGATACATGTCTCTGCCAGGCAAGCTCCATCTTGTCCCAGAGCACCTGATCCAGCCCTCAGCTGCCAGCCCGACACGACGCCTTGTTTGTCCCCAGCGACACCTTGCCCAGCCAGATCCACCACACTGCCAGCCTGGCTTTGGCGGGGTTTCTATCAGGTCAGGTTTCCCAACACGTCCTCTCTGCCTCCTTCCACCCTCTGCTCTAGACAACGCTCCCATTGTTGCAGCACAGCCACCCCTGAGCACTCAGTTCCTTCCTCTCCACCTGCCCTCAGTGTTCCCGTATCGATGGTCACTCCTTGGTGGCCAGAGGTGCTTTTCAGGACAGTAGAACGCAGCTTCCTACCCCAATCTGAGAAGACACTAAACCTGAGACTTCAAGCCATTGTCCAAATTTGCAGCTTCCTCTGAAAATGAGCTAGCAAAAGGAATTTAAATTCTCCTGCTGATGTGCTGGGCAGTGAGGAAGTTAACGGGTAAAGGCACTGAAATTGCCCCCATCACCAAAGGGAGCAGCCAAAATGAGTGCAGCCCGTGACTCACTTCCACCACAGCCACAAGAGGTTACTCAGGTCTCCACCAAACCCTCAGCTTTCAAGTGGAGCAAGCCAGCAGAGACCACAGCTGAGCCAACTGCCCTGTCCCATCCCAACCCATCTCCTCCGTGATGAGGCAGAGAGCTCCACAGGCACATGGGTGGCAGGAACAAACTGCCGGAGTCCCCACACATAGCAGGAGCAATGGCTCTGAGCTCAGGATAATAGAGTAGGGGAAGAAAATCAAAGAGGAGTGGTCATAGCCAGGCTACTACACCTGCCCAGCCTCTGAGCACTACCACAAAAAGCTGGTTCGTAGTCAGAGCTCTGCCCAGAAACTGATTTTCCAAGGCTAAACCCCGTGGCTGGCTCAGGGAGTGCATCTGAGTGAGGTCTGGGTGCGGACAGTAGACCTGACGGGAGAGATGGTGTCCCATCTGCCCACACCAAACGTACACAGGTGTGTCTGCATGCACACGCTTGGCCTGGGCACCCACAGCAAGCATGCACACGTGTGATCGTGCATGCACACGTGTGATTGTGCATGCACATACGCAGCGTCCTCTGGTGGTGCGGGGCACAGGAAGGCAGGAGAACATTTCCCGCTGGAGCCTGGAGAAGTTGAAAGGCAAGGAAGATACGTGCAGTGTCAAAGCTCATTTTCTGATGACAGTTAAAGAGCAGGTCTTGGAGTCTTGTGGGCTGGAGGTAACAAGTAGTAGCTGCGTGATTAATTTTGCCTTGATCTTCTGTTAGCCAACAGCATTCCCAAACATGGGGGTTGAACGACTGCCATACAGCACGCTGCCTCGCCCGAGGTCCTCCTCCTTACAGCGAAACGCAGGCGCCTTCAGAGGGAGGCGAAATAATTCTTCATAGCAGTAAACGTGGGATAATCTCATTTCACCTTCCTCCCTGTCCTATTTCCACATTAGGTTTATTCTTAGTCTCTATTCATTAAAGATTTGCTTAAAATGAGATACACAACTTCATACGTGCTCTCTATGTGCTGGCTAGCTATATAGCATCATTTCCTTTTCCAGACCTAGAGCTGTTTAAGTAAACTTGTGAGTTCTGTCACACCTTCAGAAAACATAATTTACTCAACGATAGCTTCTACATTTTGAATTAAATAGATAAGTTATGAGCAAATGAAGCACAGAAAAATCCTGCCTTCACAAGGAGGATCAATGGGTGAGAGGAACACGATAATCAGAGACACCTGTGCCCCTTTGCGAGTTCTAGGGTACAAACACAAAGGAAGGGCTTAATTAACTGCTCCATAAGTAAAGTTAACATATGTATTAAAACTGTCTCCAAAAAAGAAGAGTCTCCTCAAAAGCCTTATTTCAGCCAAGAGATTAATTCCTAATTTTAATTGTGGGATTATTCAAATGCAGAAAGAGTCTTTTAGATATTAAAGGCATTGCTAGCTGGCTTTCAGTGCATTACCACAGGGAGTTTTAGAATCCAATTATCTCTGAAGAAACATGTTAAATATGCTCATTAACATGTAAAAAAAGTGGAAACATGTATTAGAGAAAAGCTGATGTATTACACTTCTTAATGTCACAATGAATTAGCAATAAAGAAGGTTGAAATAGAAATAACTTGCTGAAATGCCTAGGCAGCATAGGAAAATCAAGCATTTTATTCCAATTAACTTAATTCCTGATAATGACATAGATGGAGTGATAAAATTCTCTGTACAATGGGCTTCAGCCCTGAGAAAGTTTAGGAATTGTGCTTTGTGTATGGAACGAGGCAAGAAAAAGGAGGTAAGCCTGAACCACAGTGTAAACTGCCCTCAGCTCTCAGCAGGCAAAAGAAAGAAAGAAAGGCAAGGGATACATTTTAGGAAGGCAATAACCACAGATAAAACCTCTGGGTCCCATGGCTGCACGGAGTGTAGGCCCTAACCCGGCATTCGCTTTTTCTTTTAACCTCCTAAAGCAAGCCTCCTCTATTCAAGCCCCGAAGTCTTCCAGCTCTCCAAAACCAATATTTAAATGCTTTCTCACATTAAACCTTCTGTGCAGCACTTTCCCTCCTTCATCAGAGTTAACCTACACTTCTGCTCTTCCCTGCTGAGCAGGAACAATCAGAGCCATGCAGGAATAAACAGTAATTTCCTGCTTTATTTTTTGTTGAGAAACCTACTGCTCTGACCTAACTCCCACCACCTTGAGCCCCAGAACTTAAACACCCCCAAGTCCTAACACCCAACACCAGCTCAACAGCAGTCCCTGCCGTTATGGCCTGACACGTGCTCGCCACACACCCCTGACTGCTGGCAATGCTTTTTCTGTGCCCCCTTCCCTCCCAGTGCCTTCTCCATCTACTTCTCCTTTTCCTCCCCATTAAGTTGAGCAATTTTCCAGATCCACAATGTCTTCAGGCAGAAGAGAGGAAAACAATCCTTGGCTATCTGAGGAGGTACCAGTTTTCTAGCTATATTTTCAAAGGAAAGAATTTCAGGTGGGTGAAGTTTTACACATTGAAATACAACAGGAGAAATTTAAGCATGAAGTAAGTTGTAGATCTTCAGCAATCACCATGGTCGTAATAACAACTACTAAACAATTTTAAAGCTCTTGCGTAGTCATACATACTTAGATTGTCCACAACTTTATTTTTTTTCTGCACATCTGTCGTGAGTCTTGCTCCAAACGACCATGCCAAAGTCCCGGTACTGACATGAGCCAGCTGTCACCTCCAGCTTCACCCACCCCTGGTGCCCATTACTCCGCCAAGCTCATCTCAGCTGTGCGGTCCACAGCCCAGTGCACCACAGCTGCCCCTCATGTAAACACGCAGACCAGCATGCTTAGAATATCTTTTTGCCCAAGAAACAGAAAGGTGGACTGGAAAGATGTGGCTAAAAATTAGATGATCAAACTGCTTAAAGGAAGCAACCAGAGAGCATTTTACCAGCAGCCTAAGCTTGAATACACACTGCCTATCCAGAGAAGCTGGTTTCCCCAGTGCCCCAATGCATTTTCTACTGGTGAGCTCAGAAAACAGAGCTACTTCAACAAATACACCTCAAAGATTTTTTACAACTAGTAGAGTTTGTAAAGCAAAAAGAGTGCTGCAGACTTGTTCCCTCCTCTGCCACACCGTGCACCTTACCTCTGTGTCTCCGTGGCAAACCCACCTCGGAAAGCCAGCCTCGACTAACGTGCATTGTGGCTGCTTCGAACACAAACTCCCAAAGCACTTACTCTTCTCTCAAGTGCAGGTGGCATCGCAGGGGAAGGAGCAATCCTTTGTGCTAAAGAAAGACAATGCCTCTCCTGCCCCAAAATTTGAGCTGTGGTGCTAATGCCACCTTTCCAGCACAGCTTGAAGGTCCTGGGGTGCCCGGGAATCTCTAACCACGTGGGGTTAGCCACGGAGGCTGCTAGTCCTTTTGATATTGGGCGAAAAATTGGAACTCAAGCTTTATCTCAGCCTAAGGCATCACAAACTCATTGTATTAAGCAATTTGGCTCTGCTGAAAGAGCAGTTTTCACGCAAAGATCAGCACAAATGCTGCTCTTTTGTTGTAGAGTAGCTCCTAGAAAGCTCAAGCTTCTTTCCAGACCTCTTCAGAGAGCAACACCTCCCAGACCCATCCCAACCCTGTTCAAAACCAGTACCATTGCAAACCAGGTGCAAGCTTGTGCAAAGCCTCCTCTCCTATTTCACAGCTCTCAAGGCAGCACCACCAAAGCTGCGTGTCATTTCATTAGCACAACCCTCAGAAGCTCCTGCCCTCCGCTCCCTGCATTCAACACAATTTCTTGCAAGCTCTTCTAAATGTGATGGTTTTCTCTTTTCTGTTCTGCACCTGAACTTCTTCACCTATCATTTGACCTTTCTCCGCTTCAGAAAGCACACATGAAATCCTGTGCAACAAAAACCTGTTATTGTCTACAAGAGGGGAAACCGCCCTGCTCAGGGTCTGGGTGATTTGACTAGAAGTAACTTCAGCAAGAACACCCTAAACACCTCTGCCTCTCCAAGGTGCCCCAGTAATTGCTCCCCACCCTCACTGCAGATTAACGAGAAGTTTAGCAGCAAACATGCCACGCATTAGAGGAAAGCGGTGCGTTTCCACGCAGGTACGATAGAAAGATTGATTGACAGAAAGAAACAGGTACTTTCCAGGACATCACAGCTCTTCCCTGGGCACTGCTTGCTCTGGCTGACAGAAGAGCTGCTTGATGGCACCTGGGATTAAAACTGTGATATATTAGAAACCTCTCAGCGTAAAGAAAGGGCACAGCTTCAGACAGAACTAGCCAGAGCAAAAGCAGCCCTGAGCTCAAGACAACACAACCAAAGGACAGGACAGCCTGCAAAGCCCTCCTGACCCTGCAGCCCACTATATTTACCCTCTCCAAGCCCTTCCATGCACACCTGCAAGGATTTCACACACATGAAGTGTGGCTCATTAACCTTCCCCCTGCCAGGCACGGAGTGAGCCAGGGCGCTTTCCTGAAAGTGCTTTTTTCCCCCCAGTGCAAAACCAGATGTCTTTTATCTTCAGTGCCCAAAACACCTCGTACTTTAAAAGCTATGTGGATTTCTGATGTAATTTTTTCCAGTCTTTCTTATTAACCATGTATTGGCCAAGAAAAAGGACTTTAAAAAATAGAAAGCTAAAGTGAGGGCAACTAAAAGTTTTACTCAAAGTGCCCAGGAAACAATTTTCATATCACCCTACATTTGGAGCACCTGGGGGGGGATAAGACAGCATAGGAAGATATAAAATTTATTTTCCTGAGCAAATAGCAATAACTGCATTTAGGCCTGTGGGGCTCCCAGTTAACCCACTGGGCCCCGGTATGTTGATCTCACCCATAGGACACAGGGTTGTAGCTGGGAGTGGTGCTGGACACAGCAGGAGCAGTTTAAGTCCCTTCTTTGCCATGTGCCTCAGTTTTCCCCTGGTTTCTTCTGGTAAATGGGTGATCGCAGCCCGTCATGCCCCAGTCCCCAGCTGCTCGCTGGCTCTGCGACACGCCATGTCACCCCTCTGTCCTCCTCCAAGTGCCACTTGGTGGCACTGTTTGAAAAGGTTTCTTTGCTCGATGCCTACCTCCTCGTCAGGATCCAGAAGAGGGAGTTTCTGTAAGGAATCACATTAATCTTGGCATCACAATATCCTCATTTTTCTTCCTTTGTTTTCTTTATTCACCATGCAAGCACTCCCGGGCGGTCTCCTCCCCGGCATGTCAGTCACTGGGGATCTCCTTGACACACCCAAGAGTTTTGGGCGTTGCTCAGGCATCACCTTAAACTAAATCCTCCAGTGGTAAAAATAGCCTTTTCTGTTAAATTCTCTGAAGTGCTTCCGTGGGTGGGGTAAGCTTAGGAAGCATCACTCCAGAGAAAAGCATCAGAGCAGAAGTTAATGAGAAAGGGACAAATGAAGACAGGGGCATGACAATGTAATTGGATGGGAGACATTTCAGGTCGCTCTGCTGAAGGGGTGTCTCCTCTGGAAGATGCAGGCTGTGATACTGAACTGTATATAAGACAGCTGAGAGCTGATCTGCTCCAGACTGTGCTCCTAAAGCTCAGTGATCCTGCTCCTCACCCAGGTAAGCCTGGACAGGCTTTTCACACTGACTTTGCTACGGGGAGGAAAGCAGGAGCTTCTAGCCCTGAGGACATCCCTGGAGCTGCCACTGCTGAGCATTCCTAAAGGAAAAAAAAAAAACATAAAAAGAATTACACTATTCCATAGTTCATTAGAGACGACCTCCATTCACAGCTCTGCTTCTCTCCAGAGAAAGCCAAATGGGACTTTTTTCTTTCCTCTCTTACTGCGTGCTCCCAGCTTTTCAGCTCTCGCTGTCCCTCTCCTCTCCAGCCATCACCTGCTGGTCCTCACACCCAGCCACCTCTGTAGCTGAGTTCCAATTTTCAGACCTGTTTCCCTGTCGGATCCTTCTTGCTCTTTCCTTCCCTTCCCTTATACTGTTTCATTTTATCTGTACCCTTCCCTGGCTTTTCTTTCTCTTTCTGCCTGTCCAGATGTGTTGTTTAAGAGTAACTTACCTGAAAACCAAGCAAACAAAATTAAAAAAAAGCCCCTTTTTGTCTGTGCTTTTCTTGCAGGTGAAACAGAGAATTGATTCACAGGCTGCCTCAATTTTGCAGGGAGATGGCCCAACTCCAGGAAAATATCAATGGCATCATTGTTGCTTTCTACATGTGTGCCAGAAGCCACGGCAACTGCAGTCCTCTGAGCAGGGAGGAGCTGAGGCAGCTCATCGAGCAGGAGTTTGCAGATGCAATGGAGGTGAGGATCCGGTCCCGTTGCCTGCTGCAGGTTTGCCTTCTGGCTGCAGGGCTTGGATCAGGAGTGCGGCAGGGTGGCTAAAGCCTTGCACTCGCACAGGACACCCAGCTCCCCGGGAAAGGCACAGATGCCTTAAAAGCCCAGGATCTGCAGGGAAGAAGAGTTCATTCTCCCAGTGCCAGCAGCTTATAGAGCTCGGGAGCAGGGAGCAACATGAGCCACAGTTGGGGGGCAGGAGGGGGCATGGGGATGGATTTCTGCCCTGAGACTGCTCAAGTGCTCCTAGGGAGATGGCACAAATGGCTCACAGGCTTTGCCAACACCATTTGTCTCTTTACAGAACCCCCAGGACCCCAAAACCATCAAGAAGGTGCTGTGCTTCCTGCATGATGACAGCAACTGCAGGGTTGACTTCAGTGAGTTGCTCAGCCTGGTTTTCCATGTGGCCAAGGCTTGTTACAAGCCACTCCAGCAGCACCAGGCACTGGAAGATGGTCAAGAGCTGACAGTGCAAGAAAAGGCAGGTGAGGAGCAGCTGCCGGTGCTGCACGCAGTGGGGAGGGTCTCCCGCAACCAGCAGGTCCTCGAGCAGGGTGCGAACAATCAGGTCCAGGACACTGAGACACAAGACCCAGACAACCATGAGATCCTGGAGGGCAAAACACAGGAGCAGGACCAGAACACCCATCAAACCCAGGAGGGTGAGACATCAAGGCAGGACCAGAACACTCGTCAAACCGAGGAGGGTGAAACATCAAAGCAGGATTGGGACAACCATCAAATCCTGGAGGGTGAGACACCAAAGCAGGAACCAGACAACTGTCAAACCCAGGAGGGTGAGACAAAGGAGCAGGACCAGGACACCTATCAGGATGACGGGACTGAAGAACCAGAAGGGGATCCAGAGAAAAGTGAGATCCTGGACACTGTAACCCCAGAGCAGGATAGAAATACCCATAAGGCTGAAGAGGCTGAGACACCAAAACAGAACCCAAAAACCCACCAGGCCAAAGAAACTGAGGCACCAGGGCAGGGTTCAAACCACCATCAGAGTCCAGAGACAGACTCAGCAGAGCAGGACCTGAATTATCCCTCTGAGAAACAAGGGAGAGACCCAAGCAAAAAGACCCAGGTCTGTGAGACCCCTTGGCAGGATCTCAACTCCAGCAAGACCCAGCAGCTGCTGCCCTCACAGCAGGGTGCAAGCCCCCATCGGGATCCCAAGCACCCGGGAACATGCCATGACTTGGCTTTCCATCAGCTCCCTGAATCCAAGGTGCTGGAGCAGGAGCACAGCAGGGCAGAGGCTCTGTCTTGTCCAGCACAACAGCAACAAGAACCTCATCACCAAAGACAACCCACTATAGAGCAACAGCTCCTGCCGTCTCTGTATCAGTGGCCACTACAGCAGTAAAGGCTGAAAAAAGCCCCCACCTAAGTGAGGCTGTTGCCCCCTGCAAGGAGGTACATTTTGTCCAGTCCCACTCTGCTTTTTGCATTTCTATTTGTCACGCCTTGTCCAATTCCTTATTAACCCTGGGCTTCACTCCGCTGGTTTCTACTGAGCTATGCATGACCAGAGACCTTCCCTCTTACTCTGTGTTAGGCTGCCTCTACCTGTGTAAGCAAAGCAATAAAACTGAAGGCAAAAGGGCACAGTGTCCTGGTGTGTTGCTGTAAGCGTGCCCTTGACCCACCTCTGAGCAAACAGCTGGGTTGAGATACTGCGGAGTGGAAGACCTGAGCATCCGTCCCCTCTATGACATATGGCCAGATTGCTCCAGGGTGCAGAGGGAGGGATGGCTGCAGAGAGGCAGGTGTGTCTTGGGGGTGGATAGCCTAAAGGAGCTGCTGCTCAGCCACCTTTGCAATTTAGCCAAGGTGAATCGATTGTTCCCCGTGGGCAGGGATGCGACACCCCTGCAAGAAATGTCTTCAGACGGGGTAGAAGTCTGGATTAACGCAACAGCACAGCCAACCTGAACAGATTCCTCACAGCATCCATCTGCTCCAGGCATTTTTCATGTCTGCTGTGAAAAGAATAGACAGCTGCTTAACACTGAATGGGAGGGATTTCTCTGATTTAACCTCACTTACTGATAATCTCAGAAGCAAGGGGAATGTGGAGCATGCTGTGAAGATCCAAAATCCCTATTAGCTATAGAAGTCTCCAAAGGAAGGAGGGGAGGTATACTAAACACAGGAAAAATCATTACTTGGGTATGTCCAGTCTCAGCAACGACTGGGAGGCCAGAGACAAAAAGGTGACACACAAACTGTGCACAAACGGAGCCAATCTCAAACTGGGACTCAGTCCCGGTGGTTTGGGGTACCAGGTCCTCAGGCACTTGTCCAGACAGGCACATAGGAATGTGGGTGACTCTGACGGCATGAGCAGTCCAGTAAAGTCAGTGGGGTTTATTAGGGGGTTCAGACGTGCTGGACCACCACACAGGCCCGGGACTCAGCATCCCGCAGGGAGGGTGATGCTCAGCCTGTTTTTCACCATGCTATCTTTCACTTACGACCTATCAGCAAAATCAGCACATGATAAATGCACCCGCACCTCCTGCTCTGTGGCCGGTGACAAGCAGCACGCAGAGACCTCACTGGAAAATAAAACGTCATTCCTCTGGGACACCCCAGAATTTCACAATTTGCTAAGTGCTGAATCAGAAAAACCAGCGTTTCAAAACTAACCCCGGAACATACATCAGAAAAATGAGTTGGTTTAAAAGTGCTAATGTCAAAATTAAATGTGTTAGACACAAAATACACCACTCTACTACTGATAAAACATATTAGCAAAAATAAGTTCTGACCTACCTCATGGCAGTTCCGGACATAAAATGGGAGAGCGAAGACTTAATTTTCATCGCCAATCTGTCAACACCCCACATTCCTCAAAACATTTTGCTTTCCAGAGAACTCCATTTTTCTTGTAAAATAGGTCTCCATTAGAGGTTTGTTCAATAGCTCTTTGCTGCTCACTAGCTCTGGCTTAGGACCCAAAACTACCAGACCCAACCACGCCGCTGTAGTCTGTCTGTCCATCAACTGCCACTTTTTGCAGCATCAATGAAAAACTGACTTCCCAGTTCACACAGGTACCAAGCCCTGTTAGGGACAGGTTAATTATATGTTCTGTTTTGAAGAACACTACTTTTCACATCAGGACTGTCGTATTTGAAGTTAAGTTGGATTTTTTTGTTTGTTTGTTTTAAGTAGAACATGAAAATTATCCCACTGACACGCCTGTCTGAGAGTCCTGCAAGCCTGGGAGGTGTTGGAAGAGAAAAGGTCTTTTATACACCACAAGAGGAGCCTATTTCCTCTAAGATTAAATGCAACAGAAGTTTGGTCATCCTATATAAATGGTGACAGAGATGGGCACAGAATTGGGTAAGAAGCAGGAGGACAGAGCCCATTCTCTTGGGTAATAGCTTGGGTAGTAATAGACTACCCAAGTCCCATCTTATGAAACCATCTTTGGGGAAAACGAAGCCCTTGGAGAAAAGGGGGTTTCAGTGCTGCTAAGAACGTGATTTGAAACTCATTGCTTTGTCCTGGGAAACAGCAGCAAAGCACAGGAAAGCATGCCAGCATGCCAATGTGCGCATGGCTGCAACACGACGCACCTTTTCCTGCATCGATATCCAAACTCTGCCCAGTGGCTCATGCGGCACCCGACCATCTCACACTGCCCCGGCCCCTGCGGGGGGGATTACAGACTGTTACAGGACACTAAGCCACACTGCAATACTCTAATTTTAATAATAACTCCAATCTACCATAAAATTACAGTTTCCCAAGGGTATTATTATCCACAGGTGGGGTATAATTTGCACAAGTATAATTTAATCTTGAAAAAAAGCTCAAAAATGAAGTATGGTTAGTAACAATCCTTTGTACGCACTTGTATGAGTATCCCCAAGGTGTTACCAGCACTAATTAATTAGGCTCCTACACCCAGTATGATCTTACCTTACAGATGGGCCAGATGAGCCACTCAGCCAAGGCTGCGTGACAAGTTCATGCTCTGAAGACTCACTGCAATGTCTCCGTCATGCTTGTCAAGGCAGCATCCTACCTCCAAAAGCAGAAGCAGGGGCCCAGGTGGCATGGCTGGTATCCTCCTTATTTGCTCTGTGTGCTGGGAGAGTTTGGGGTGAATAAAGGAACCAGTTGGTCTCTAATTAATTTACTGTTAAAAGATTAAAAAAAGAAGATTGTTGAGGTAATTACAGCAAAAGCTGCCTAGGGCAACCAGATGAAGCTTCAACATGAATCGACTCTTCAGCAGAGAGGTTTCTGCTTTTATTTTTAGTTAAAGATCAAGCAACGTTGAAATAAAAGTCATTCATGGAAGACAGTTAATGTGAAAAATGTTTTATCATTATTTTCCTCAATGAACAGACATTTTCATGTATACATATATACATTTTCATGTATAAAAATTCATTTTGCACACTTCACTATTTTAAAATGTTCTGTCTGTGGTTGTTTATTTTTTCCCAACAAAAACCTGGATAGTATAACAAAAAGGCTCCTTAATAAGAAGTTACCAAAAATAAAACACATTTTGCAGCACACTATACAAGGACACCGTACAAGCCAGGATCTGGAGGATCTGGGGATCTCACTGCTGTGCACCTACATTTCAGTATTTTCATACGGCTTAGGTGTACTTCTGTCCTTCTGTGAGCAAAAGCCAGACCCAAATCCCATTGACCTCAGGCACAAGGTGCCGAAGGAAATACACAAAAAGCAAACAAACAAATAAAAAAATCTCTGGCATTGTGGTACCAAGCTCATGGGCCATACAGATCTCAACTGTCCCCAATCTGCTCACAGTCAGCTCTGCTACCATCAGCACTTCTGTCCCCATCCTCAAAATTTCATTCGCATGCTATTTTTACGCATGTGTGTGTGTATTATACAGATATAAATTCATGCAGATGCAGGTTTATATAAAAATACACCCTCCAATTAATGCATATATATGCTTTATAGCTAATCTAGATTTTTTAAAATCTGAAATGCAATCAGCCTGTAAAATAATTTTACAGTCTGGATTAGGTGGAACCAGCCAGTGCCTGCATTGCCACATGGCAGCTGCTATTTCTGGGTTAAAATGATAGGTAAGGGGATGATAAGTTAAATAACCCGTTTGAGAACGTGAAGGTGCAGCTGGGCTTGGCCAAAGATGAATCAGGACAACGTCCACAAAGGGTGTCTCCTTTCTGTAGCTCCATCAAGGACCCTATAAAAGCACCCCGGTCCTCCGATCACTCCGCACGGCTTCACAGGAATCCCACTTGATCCCGTTGGTGATTTGGGTAAGTCACTGCTACTGAAACATGCACTTTGCTAGGCAAGGACATGTTATTTCTATAGGATTCCTGTTGGGTGGCAGCATCATTCCTGCCGCAGTATTTTCTGAGACTCTTTTGCGTTTATATCCAGGGAAGTGTTGTTTTGTGTTGTTTGGACACCTGCATGCTGTCGTTGTGTGTCCGTGTGTAAAGGCAAATTTTCTCAAAGGAAACACGAGAGAGGGAGACAGGCTTTGTGCCTTCCTTTGGTCTGCAGTCAGCTCCTAGCCAGAATGAACAGATTGGAAAAATTGTCTGTTTTCTACAGAAATACCAAAACCCATGATATCATATGCAGAGGTGTGCACATGTGTTCATGCATACGTGCACTATAGAGGCAGCAAGGCAGACACGGCACAGCTTTCCCAGCTGCAAGCTGAGATCTCAGCACTGATGTACCTGTTAACAGGCTTAGGGATCCTGTGAGAAGGAAGGAACGAGTTGGTTTTTGAGGTTTCCAGACACAAAGCTCCAACACTGATTTCTGCCAAGCAGATCTCAGCTAAAATTAACTTAAGTGGCTCTGACCTAGATGATCTGACAGTTGCCCTGTGGCCAAAATCTATTTGCCAATGAACTGATGCTGTAATGGAAGCTTTATCAATTGTTTTGCATTACTACTGGTCTCAGGAGCATCAGCCACAAGGCTTGTTTTAACTCCCTGTAAGCACTCTGTCTCTGACCCTGTTAGATCTTGTCTCAGGCCAGGCCAGCACTGCGTTAGACATCCTCTAACCTGCTCCAGAGAAGCCGGTGTGTCTCAGTGCCAGGCAGAGACAGCAGCGTGGGTCCTGGAAACATAAGCACCTGGTACAGCCCCATGGGTATGGGATCTTGGGGCATCTCTTCAGTTGCAATCCCCAGTCCCCTCCCTGCGATCGTTAAATGCAGGCATCCTGCCATCCCCTATCAAACATTATGTCAATAGAAAAGTTGGAGGACACTCCCCGTCCCACTAAAACCCCTAAGGATTTGAATTTCTTCCCAGTGCTCTGGTGAAACAGTGTTCAACATGGCACAGGAGCAGACACACAGCACATGGCACCCAGCGTCCCATCAATGCATGCGGCCAGACCTCAGCAATTCTCCCCTCTCTTTCCACGCTCAGAGGCAAGCGAGTCTCCCATTCTTAGGTCTGTTCATTTCTTGCAGGCTTGCTTGAATCTGCAGGAAGATGTCTCACTTCTTAGACAGCATTTCCACCATCATCAGCGTCTTTCACAACCACGCAAAGAAAGATGGAGACTGCTCCAACTTCAGCCGAAGGAAGATGAAAGAGTTCATCCTGAAGGAGTTTGCAGATGTCATAGCTGTGAGTTCTGCTGTGACGGGGAGGGCTTGAGGCCAAGTTACTGGAGTGCAGGGACTGCAAAATCTCCTTCTGGAGAGGGGATGATCCTTATGACAGTAGGATGGGGAGGCTATCACCAAAGGGAAGCAGCAGCTGTGTTCCTTTGCACTGTCTGCTTCAACAGCTCTTCCAACCCATTTTGTCATGAGCAAATAGGCAAAAGCTGGAGAATGATCCATGGGGAGGTATGGTTTTCTTTCAAAGACAGGAAGGAATCGCATCAAGTAGAGGGATAGAGCATATCCCAAAGAAAAGAGAGCTGGTTAGCTACAGCCAAGGAACAACTAGAAAAATGGTGAAAAAAGACATGGAGCTGTTGCTGAGCTATAAAAGTGAAGGTGTGAGAGATGGAAGGAGAAAAGATTGCAGTTGTCTCTGTCTTTGTATTTTTCTGACAAGGAGTAGGAAAGCTAAAATCTCCTTTTTGTTTCCCTGTGTGTTTTCCCTGCAGAAGCCACATGACTCTCAGACAATTGACAAGATTCTGCAGTTTCTGGAGTTTGATGGTGATGGGGATATAGATTTTAATGAATTCCTGCTTTTGGTGTTCAGAGTGGCTAAAGCCTGCTACTGGTACCTGCCAAAGGGACCATGCCTTCTGCAAAGAACAAAGCTGACAACCAGTGGCAAGTCATTTCAAGAGCCTGCCATTGAGAACGAAGGGAGCCACTGGCAGCTCCAGGAGGAGGAACGACAAACCTGTGAGAGTAATCATCATCCCGCCTGCAAACCTGAGCTGCAACGAGACACCAGAGTCAATGATCTTGAAACAATAGAGGAAACAGGGAGCCATCACCAGCAATGTAATACACAAATCAGAAGCTATGCAGAAGGAAGCAGCAAGCCAGGGGAGTCAATCCCTCAGGTATATGAAAAACGAAGACAAGGGCCATGCGACCAACGGAACGGCCACAGAAGACATCAGCCACCAGAACCAGGCAGACGAGGAGATGTACAATTCTACAAGCACAGCAGCTTGCAAGCACATGAGCCTGGATTTCAGGCAGCTCAGAGGCAAAATCAAGAGAGGCCTCAGCCAGAACAACTAGTAGACGTGAGGAGTTGCAGCCAAATCTCTGAACCTCAACCACTGCCAAACCGGTGGAGTAGCCATCAGCCACATGCGCCAGCACGAACAGCAGATGATCAAAAAAACCAGTGGCCACAAGAAGCAGATAGAGGAAGTAACAATCAGCCAGGTAAACCTGAATTAGTCACAGAAGAGAGAAGCCGCTACCAACTACGTGAGCTGGAACAAAAAGCATTTGAACACAGCAGCCACCAACCACGAGAGCCTGAACTCCTGGATTCAAGTCAGCCACATCAGTCATACATAAACGAACCGCTAGAAGTTGACGTCAAGTACTATGAAACCTCTGATCCAGAAAGAGGTACCTACAAAAAAAGGAAGCAGCAGAAACATGAGCATGAATATCCACAAACAGAGAGAGACATACATCAGGCTAGAGAGTGGGAAGAAGGAGATGACGCAAGGAAAAAAGGACCTGTGCAGCAGAGGAGGATCAACAGGCAACAGCAGCGGGAGTTCTACGAGGGCGGGAATAGACAGACATTCGAAAGGGAAAAGCGAGGTGCCATGTCCAACCAGAGAGTGACACATGACCCTGAAGAAGACAGAAGGAGAAACTGTGACTCAGTGAGGTACGAAAGGACACAAGAGACTGCAGCAGAAGCAGCAGAAGCCAACGTCAAGATCCAGCGTGTGTCTCAGGAACTGGAGAAACGTGAGGACGTGGAAAGGAGGGATCGTGCCCGTGAGTGCAAAGAAGCAGTGGATGAGAGGAGGATTTGCCGTGGAAGAGAGAGGGAAGAGCCTGTGCAGGAGAGAAGGATCGATCGCGAATGGGAGCTGGAAGTCAATGAGCATCGCAGACGCCAGGGACGTGAGCTCGAAGATGAAAGAAGGAGACACCGTGAGCCACAGAATTACGAAAGGACACGAGAGACCACAGTAGAGGCAGCAGAAGCTGACGTGAAGATCCAG
>VZSC01001604.1:271789-320435 GCA_013398225.1 Steatornis caripensis | reverse complement strand
AACTTCGTGCTAGCACCACGGCGTGCCTCGCCGTAAATGAAACCTGATTACTATTTTTTAACAAAGCCTGAATGTGGTAAACTGGAAATGGACAAGCTCACCTCAAAATAATTCTGCATTAAAACTTGTTACATTATGCACTGTGTCTTAGCATGACACAGGAAGAGCAACGAATGCAGAACCATGCAAAAATAGTAGCTTTGTGGCTTTTTCCCATTTTGAGGTATTCTAGCACTAAGCCCTGTTCCCATCACAAGGTGTTTCTGGGTACTCAGTGTCAGAGTTGATTTGGCACATAAATTGATTTCACCTCCCTCTTGCACAGCAAATTCACCCTTGTTAAATATACTTGGTAGCATTTGTACTGATCTCAATAATTTTAGGATGATATATTGAAGTGAGTGGATATAAATACTAATAAAAATCAACGATACAGGAAGTGAGTGCTCCATTGAACATGGGCTCAGACAAATCATTTCAGCTTTCACATTGCAGACCCTTGTAACAGATATCTAGTCTCATTTTCCTTAAATTCTTAACTCAATGCTATAAAAGATATAAAAATGGGCTAGTAAAATAAATGTCAACACCAAAATTTTTCAGAGATTAAAAAACCCCAAAACTTCTCTAAATATATCTTGCTAAATCTGTCCTCAAAGTGTTCTTAGGCAAAGCTAAGGAAAATCCTATTTGTTTCAGAGTTACTGTCTTTCAATCACCAAGCCAAACTGTTAATTTATACCATGATTTTTCCACAAAGGATGAGTACATGAACTAAAATCTTCCATTTCAGTTTCTATAAAATTTGTGTTAAGGAAGTAAAAAAACCTACAAATCAATGTCTTATTTGTCTTGTTCTCAGTTTCTGAAAAGATCTTTGCTAATGTCTGGAAAGGAATTACATCTGAAATACAATGGGCGTCTTTTAATTGTTGTTGTTTTCCAAACAATAATTGTATTTTTTGTAAGCTGGAGGAACTTCAGAAGTTTGGGAGATTTAACTTGTTTGAATACTTAAATAGGAATGTTTTTCCCTGAACTTAATCAAAATGTTTTGATCTGTAAAACTAGGTTGACATATCACAAGAAGTGCTTACCGGGGAATTTATGATGCTTCTGTGTTTCGCTGGACATATTACAGGAACAGGCTACAGAGAGCAATTACAGCATTTCTGGCTTGACAGAAGAAAGGAGATAGAGAACTATCATTCACAGAACTAGTGTTTCATTTCTTATTCTGTCTGTGTGTTTTTTCCATTAAATTAATTTCCTTTATATTCCTATCAGAAAGTTTTAATTTTAAAGGTTAATATATTTACTTTGTCATAGAAATCTTTAGTGATCCCATACAGTTTTGGAAAGGGCCAAGACATAGAGTATACCATATTAATGGAACACATCCAGGAAATAATGGTGCTAATTGTCATGACAGATACTGTACTAAAATGCTAACTTTTAACACAATTCTAGACGAGAATCTTCTACAAGAAAAACAGAGCTAGAAAGCCTTATCCTTATCTGCCTCTAGTACAACATCAGTCTTTTCTCCCATCTTGTGAACAAGGCTAAATATCCAGAAGATAAGATTACCAATTCAATTAATCATTTTCTCTGCTGTTCTTCTGGGGTGCAAAAATCTTAATCTTAGAAATTAATTTAAATAAGATTATTTAGCACAAAGACCTCTGATTACAGGGGGAAAACAGAGCAGGTCCTGGAAAAACTTTGCTTTTTGCAAAGCACATTGTCAGTTTTGTGCATCAGAAGGTCGCCGATATGGCTGCAATTCTTTAAGTGAGGATTGCAGCGATTTTGCAGAAATAATGATAATAATATTATCTCTGTTATATAGCGCTGTTCACTCCAATAACTTCCAGACAGTTTTAGAGCTAAATGTACACAGCACTGCTGAAATGCAATTACCAATGAAGTGGAAAGCTCAGCCATCCAGGATGTAATACAACAGTGAAAAGTCAGAACATTTCAGCCAAAGGAATTTACTGAGTTCTGGAAAATTTTTTAAGGAAAAGTCACAGTGTCAAAACAAAGCAAACCAGACCTTGTTTTTAGAAACTGTTCTGAAAGATCTGCTTATAATAAGTGCATTCTGTACAGGTTATCCATTTAAGAAGGACCTGTCCTATGTCACATGCTTAACTTTTGTAATCTGGGACTCTTGATTTTGAACCCTAAACAATGCCATGAGAAATCACTAACAGTTTGGCAGAGCAGAGCATTCTAAGCAGTGTTCAGCCGATGAGTCAGCTCTTTATTTGTATTGTGCAAACTTATGCACTTCTGAAGGTAATAGCTGCAATGATCTGCTATTAGCTTTCAGTCTCCAACTCCTGGCTACTTTTCTCCTATCACACAGCAACATTCTTTCTGTGAACAAAATTAAAGCAAAATTTATTTTAAAATCAGGATTCTTTGTCGGACATCTGAGGAAACCGTGCACCAAAACATGCAGCACACCCTTGGACAGTCAAGCCTTTTTTATAAATAAGTGTGTTACCCTACTGGCAGATAGACAATTCCATTAACACAATGAGACAGGATAGCTTGTTCTGTGAAGGCTGGATTAGGTTTGGTACAGTTGTTAATACATTATTAAACAACTTTAGTCAAATAAGTCTAAATTGACTACATAACGTAGCTGTAATTGTGTCAGACTCAGCCCACCTTAATAACCAATGTTAACTAGAAGTTGGCTCCACACACAAAGGATGGTGCTTCTTCATGTTTCCAGAAACACTGGAACTCAAACATAGATACATGAGGAATGAAGAAGAGTTCAAAAAATTATTTGTGCCTGAAGTAGATTAGCCGACAACCTTCTGAGCAGCCAAGCCACCCTAGGGAAAACTTATTACCACAGTATTGCAGCAAGGGCTAATGTCCTGCTTAGAGCTTGGCAGGACCCTGTTGTAGTGACATTTGTGTTAATTGTGCAAATTGTGGTGTATTTCTCCAGATAACAGAGAGCTGATTATAATCTAAACACAATTTATAATATTTCGATCTCAAATCTTGAAGGCCTTTATGCTTTCAGACGAGAAAGTGCATCTTGGAGTGTTATTCACCACTTCCTCCTACAAGTTCAGTTGTTCTATGCCAAAAACAATGAAATGTTTCAGAAACAAACCACACAATTAGAAATGAATGAGCATTTCAGAATTGCAGAGCTCATGTTCTGTTATCCTAAATTAGCACTTTAAAATGCTTGATTTTACCCTACTGACATTAATTAAGCTCACCATGTGCTCATATATGACAAATTAAGGGAATTATTTTTTTTAAAAGAGCTCATCTAGCTTTAATTACAGCATACTGTACATTATGCAGAAAATAGTGCTCCAAACTACTGCTTTCATTCACATCTGATATATTCAAATTAATTAATAGCTATAATTTAAAATGATTAACAAGGAAACAAATATAGTTAAATTGGATAGCTTAATTTACTGTATGTCCAGCTACTTGAGAATGAGATAATTATTGTCTCACAACACTCATGAGAGACAGAAAAAATCATTGACTAAATTAATGTGGCATAAGCTAATTTTGTATTTCCACACTGTCTGAATAATTCTTTTTCAAATCTGAAAAAGTCTTGTGTGGCATATCCAGTCCTAATTTAGCAAATCGTCCTAATTCATGTAGAGTATGTAATCATTTGCTTAGGAGAATGAGAAATTAGATTCCTTTTTTCCTTTTCATTTGTATACCTTGTTCTCTTTAAATTAGTTTCTTCCAAGAAAGAATTTAAACATGATCTTTAATCCCATTTACTTCAGAGCTTTAATTTTGAAAGCTGGTTAAATAAGACTACTTTTCTGAATCAAGGCCCATTTCACTCCAATGTTTCATTCAGTCATTGGGGGACTTGTATGGATGGCGTTTAACAAAAGCCAATGCAAAGACTATTTAGGTCTTCTTGGACACCTTGGTTAGTTAAGCTCCAGTAGTCTGGTGGTGGTCCATACAGTTAATCAATTGAGATCACGGTGACTAGTTTGGGATCTCTACCCAGCCCTGCATTTGTCATTTGCATGTGAGGAAGAAGTTTTGTACATTGTTTAATTGTTAGGTAGCTAATAACTCTGACCTCACTGTATTCTCCCAATGAAAACAAAAAACCAAAGCAAACCTAAAAAGTTTTCTGAAGTATGTCTTGAAAATTTTACAACAATCTGAGGAAAGTAATTATTTTTTAAAAGTAATTCAACTGTATCCATTACTTACTTGTAAATAACAATTAAAAAAGGACTGAAATTCATGAGAAGGAAAAAGAGAACATTGCACCACCCCAAAACAACCCAACAATAAAAGAACAAACAAACCAAAAAATAGGGACAAATTGAGACACTTAAGCTGTCTGGGATTTCCCTTCAAAGACCAAGTGCCCAATATCTAGGTTACAAGGAATTAAATATGTCAAGCAAGAAATCTGGTTCTTGCTCAAAGTCAATATACAGAAAAATCACTATATAAAGTCAATAAACGCATTCTCCTATTTGATGACAAAGAATAGAGAAGAACTCAGATAAATATTAAACTAGAAGAGGAGATAAAAAGGTAAAAGTAGATACATAACTATGTGAACAGAAAGATTTATCAAAACTGTCTCATGAATTAGCTACATGAGGGAGAAACTGAACGTGCTGATGAGAGTTGAAACCTCAAAATGTAGTATGCATGCAAAGTAGGTATTTCATTAAAAAGACAGCAGTAATAAAAGAGTGACTTTTAAGCTAGGGAAAGTCAAATAGGCCATATCCCACGAATTACATGCAACAAACTTGGCATGCAAATAACAAGCATTACTTTTTTTACTTACCTCTGAACACTTCAGTGCTTCAGATATTACGTGCTCTGAAGTTCTTAAAGATCTCTAGAAATGACAGGCTGTTCCCAGGCTGTTTTTTAGGTAAAGAAATAAAAACAAAGAAATAAATCTAAACATCAATAAGAAGTCTGAAAAAAGGTAAATCTCCAGGACCTGTGGATATCTCCTGTGAATTTTACTGGATGTTTAAGGAAGTCTCTTGGGAAGAGTTTAATTTTCTTATACTTTCCTTTTCTGTTAAGGCCTGAACTTATGATGATTTTACAGGCCAAATCACCTTTGATTCATAGGAAAAAAATTAGAAAAACACTACAAACAAAATTAAATTGCACGTTTTCCTTTCACTTAAGCACAATTCAAACCAGATTCATAAAGAACAAAACACTTTGCAAGTAATACTCAAAAGAACTGTTCATGGTGCCAGATCAAAACCAAATCAATTTCTACAACTCTTACTGAGTTTAAACACACCTATAATAGAATGACAGAACTTCCTATTAAAGCTCCCATCCCATACAGAGACTTCCTTTCACGGCCCCCTCCCCCCACATACTTGAATGGATTGCTTGTTTTTACTTAAGGCTAGAACCAGTTGCCTAAATCAATGGGGTTAAACCACTCTTGTTGGAACTACAGAGAGGGAGGAGGCATTTCTATTGTCTCTTTTGCTGTTGGCACCGACCAGAGAACATTTTGCAAAGAGAGCAGGACTCAATGAATCTATCATAAGGATCCAACTTGGAAGAACACAGCAGAAAATAAACTTACGTGGTGATGATGCCATGTTATTTTTCTCTAACCTGAGCAGTTGCTTAAAATAAATACATATAGCAATCTGTGATTTTGGGAAAGTGTCTGGCTTTAAAATAAATAATGCCTAATACAAAGTGCCAGCTGAATCTTGCTGACACGAAGAGGTAATTTCACTAGAAAACACTTGGATTCTGTAAGTTATTCAGGAATTAAAATTTCATGAAACTATTAAAATTTCAGTAATAATTAAATACTGAAACACCGATCTAACAAACAACATCTGAAGTACTGAGGAGAAACATTATTCCTTAACATGTGTTTGTGGGGGAACCAATCATAGTTAAATGAAGGTTTTGTCAAGTTATCCTTGATTTTTTCTAATCTTTTTGATTTTACCTTATAATCCACTCAGATAAAGCTTTAAGAGATCCAGATAAATTTATGTAAAATCCAGAAAGATCAGGAAGAACAAAGTTTCAATGTCTAAGAGGAATCTACATTTGAAGAAGAGAAACCTACATTTGAAAAAAGAACATCACCTAGACTTTATTAGCAAGAAATTGTGCAATAGACAGAAATTACCCCAGAGGTTTTATTTTCACCTTTAGATTTGATCTACTTTCAGGAACAGAGCAAATTCAATATTGGTTAGACATCACTGCAATATGTTTCACTCGCTTCTTTAACACAGGCTGAGACAGAGCTTTCTGAACTAATTTTGATTTGAACTAGATTGCATATTGAACAAGTAAACCACATGGACCTTAAAACTATCAGTGAATCCACTAGAAGCCTGAATAAGTTATTCACATGACTAATTGCCCTGTTAAATATGTACACTTTGCTCTTAGCCTGAACTTATCTATCATCCTCCTCTGGCCACTGGACATAGAACTTCAGCAGCATCCCACATTGGGCAAATGCAGAGGAAACACAGGTTGACCTGAGATTCTTCAGTCTATATATCCAGACATCACATCTGACTTCTTAATCTTTACTACTCTACTCCTTATGCTAGCCATTCTCATGTTTTTAGTACACTTGTAGAACATTTCCTTTTATGGAAAAGTATTAAATAAATGGTAGTTCAGTGGTTCCTGTGTCTCTGTCATCTTCCACTGCACTGAGGAAGCAGTGTGCTCTGGGCAGTGTCACACTTTGTTTAGCCTGGGTGAGTGCCTAAATGTATTTTTTCTACTTCTTGTGGCAGTTAACAATGTCAGAAGATCAAACATTTTGCCCATAGCCATGAACAGGAGACCTCTGTTCTAATGCTTATGTGTCCACTGCAATTTGCAGAATTCAAACACTACTTTTGAGAATTAGTCTATCCAGAGGAATATACGGGACTGTGTTAGCATCTTAGCATGTTCAGCATAAGAGTCTATTTTCTTTCTGCATAGATCTTTACATCAGAGTTTATTTTTCAGAAATAAATCTATTTTAGGATACTATGGGTCTCATAACATTAGAAAATTTCAGAGAGCTCCTTAGTCTTCAGAGAAATAAGTATTATCATTTGATTCCATCTTATTCCTTTTATTAAAGTGAGAGTCATGCCATGCAAAGTTGCTCTTAATAAAAAAAAAGTTTAAGGAATTAAATTCCATTTCCAAATTATTTCATAAAATATTCTTACATAGACAATGATACCTATAATAGAAAAATCAGAGGAAATCATAGAAATACTTTTTTTTAAGTCAAATCGAACAATTTTCTGCTTCCGAATATATTTTTGTTCTCTTTCATCCTTTTGAATCTGTAATAGAATCTTGCAGTAAATGAAGATACTTCAAGATCTCCCACTTTCTAAGCATCCTCTTCTTATTTTGTTTTTTAGGTGGACAATGTTGGGGGGATTCTCACAACTTTTCTTCAGACACGTCTGTACTTCTGATTTGCAGGAAACTCATATTCAATGGGTCCATCTTCTCTTCAGATTATATTTTTTCTGAAAACAAAGGTATGTTAAAAAAAAAGTTCTGCTAGTAATTTGACAGGCTTTTTTCACTGTGATCTCTTCCCACCCAAGAGATTCCTTTTACGACGAACAAGGTTATGCTTCTAGTAAACATCTGCTAGACATTTTCTCTTCTAGTCTTCTG
Source organism: Steatornis caripensis (assembly GCA_013398225.1). Taxonomy (NCBI): domain Eukaryota; kingdom Metazoa; phylum Chordata; class Aves; order Caprimulgiformes; family Steatornithidae; genus Steatornis; species Steatornis caripensis. Next base: position 312,728 of record VZSC01001604.1, on the reverse strand, counting down.
GTATAGCCTCAAATATTTGTTCTTTTTTGATGAAGAATATTTTAATGAAGTATTAGCTGCAACATTTTGATTCCACAGCAAATAATGAAAATTGTTATGACTGAGACTGCATCTGACCTTGAAGAGTTTAAAATGTGTGTACTCTGACTGTTCTCTTTTGCCTTGTTTAAATAGGTAATACTTATTGGCACTTTTTACAATTTGGTTTCTATCCAGAATGATCTGTCACTGCTGAGATTACCAAGGATGTTCTACAATACAACCTCCACATTTCTTCATAGGTTGCAAAAGTGTTCTGGTCATCACAATTAATATTATCTAGCACACATAAACGTTTATTGGCTGGTAAGATTTGTGATGTGTGCATCTGTCTCTCGCTATTTCCTTGAACATGAAAATCTGCTCTTATCCTGGTTTTCTATTCCTTTGATAACAGGGTATTACTAGTATTAATTCAAATGTGAAGATATTTCTTATTTTACTTACAGAGTTCTACACAAACTTAACTTCCTATATGGTGTCATTAATTTTTCTCCTTTTAAAAAGGATTATGTGTTACATATCTATTCCAGTGATAGTCTTTTCTAGGCCTTTTCCTCTAGTTTGTTTTTGCCTTTCTTTGATATGTCTATGCAGTCCATTCCTGCAGTGCATCACAGAAGATATGCAGTCATTTATCACTTTTTTTTTTTCTAGGCATGCATTAGATGTACTTACTGAGATCATGAACCTTGATGTGTTATAACATAATTTGATCATAGTGCCATAATTTTTTTGCTTTCTCTAATTTCTGGAATACAATTGTATAAAACTAAATCTTTATTGCCCACAGTTTCATAATGATGGACTCATTATTGTTCATATCCTTTTTTTTCTAATTTGTACAGGTTACTCTTTCTATTTCTGTAAAATCTGTATTTCCATAAAATTTTTTTTGCTATTCTCACATTTTCTTTAAGCCGTTTGTTGATTCAATTCCTTTTTTTTCCCATTTCAAAATATGCAGCTATATCTAATTCTTTTGCCTATCAAGATATATGATAAAATACAAATGACTTCTAATTTCTGTCACTTTCACAGCTGAAATGTACACCTTGAAATTAAAAAAAATAAAAATTAAACATTAGCATTGTAAATGAAACAAACGGCTACCATCTGCTACCATCTCCTGAATAACTCCTTATTACCTTTTTCCTGTTTCCTTTTACCTATACTCTTTCTGAAGAGAGCATAAAATTTTAAAATTTACTTTTCACACCTTCTTTTGCTATCTATACAGTAAGCTAAAAAGAAATTTAATCTTTTTCACAATTCATGGTCCTTACCTCATTTTGGCCACTTTGACACTAGAAACCTTAAAAATCATTCATAGAATCATAGAATATCCTGATTTGTAAGGGACACGGGATCATTGACTCCACCTCCTGTCTACACACAAAGCAATCTAAACATTTAAACATATAACTAAGAGCGTTGTCCAAACTCTTCTTGAACACTGACAGGTTTGGGGCCATGACCACTTCTCTGGGGAGCTTGTTCCAGTTCTTGACCACCCTCTCAGTAAATAAGTTTTTCCTAATATCCAATTTGAACTTTCCCTGATGCAGCTTTTTAAACCATTCCATCATATCTTATCAATGGACATCAGAGAGAAGAGAACAGCACCTCCTTCTCTGCTCCCCCTCATGAGGAAGTTGCAGGCAGCAATGAGGTCAACCCTCATTCTCGTCTTCTCCAAGCTGAAAAAACCTAGTGTCCTCAGCTGCACCTCTTAAGTCATATCCTCTAGTCCTTTCACCACATTTGTGGCCCTCCTTTGGACACATTCTAACATGTTCATATCATCCTTATATTATTATATGTGTGTGTATATATATATGCTATATGCATATTGTTCATATATAAGTTTTTATATTTTTTTAAAAGTTAAAGACTATCCTTATGGAAAATGTAAAAAATTAGGATATGGAAATGTGATTTTTGAATCACAGTGTCCTAGAAAGAAACCTCAGTCCATCCCCTCGTCAGTTCTGTACATTTTTATGTTTTTGTATGTACAGCCAAAACTGCAATGAAAATCAATGTCTACAAGCAAAAACAAATAACAGTTTTGACTTTTAATAATAAATGAAGTAAAATTTTAGTTTGTGGCACTAACAGCTGTTTAACTAAAATTATTATGATTTTCCTTATAGAATAAAATTAAGTAAAATGTACATGTTCTAATTTTAAATTAACAAGGTGATTAACCTTACAATGAGACCTCTTCTTCCACATACGAGAAACGATGTAACATTTTTGGTCAGTAACTAAATTGACCAGTTCACTAGTAAGTAAATCTAGTTCCTAAACAGAAATTCTATGCGTCTGGCAATACCAAGATGCCAGTAGATAAATTATGGTCTTCCATACACTCATGTAAATGAAAGCAGAAGGGATATATTATTACAAATTACCGCTATTAACATGCACTTCTATTTTTTTTTCTTGCGTCGCTGATACTGCTTTTGAGAATTTCTTGGGTAGTTGCTTCTTGTAGAATGAAAAGTTGCTGTAGAATCCATTATGGGACTAGACTAAAGAACCGTTAATATCAATCATATCAGAAAGCTTCTTTAAGACAGTTCAACTTTTTCAAAAGAGTAGTTGAGCTTCAAAAGATTTAGGCAGCCTTACAACCAAATAAATGTTTACGTTTTCAAAATCAGATGTTACAGACCATTAGTTCATGATGTGAATTCTTGCCTTTTAGGTATTTTGAGAAAAATCTGTTATTTCATTAAAGTTATGAAAATGTTCTACTGTTCATGCTCTGTAACTTCCTATCATTAAGAAATCATGAGGGATTTCAATAGAAAGAGTTAATGTGTGTATAACTGCTCTTTAGGCATAAAAAGCCTAATGGGCTCAAGAGACATTGAGCTATAGACTAAAAAAATCTTGCAGCAGATACTAACATAATAGACCTTAATGGCTTTGATGGACTCAGCTATCTACATGAACTAGCAAGGAGTGTCCATGCAGATTTTCATGCTGAGACATTCATAAAGAGATTTATCATTATTATCTAAGACAGCAATTCAGTCTTGCAATTGTCTCTGTGTAAAGTAGATACTCTGAACAGCAGAAGAACCACTTTGGTCCATTCAGTCAATTTTCATGCACTTTTTCAAGCATCTGGGTAAAATACATTTATTCTTTTATCTACCTAGAGAACTCACGCACACACAAAAAATGAAGCTGGCCTTCCAGATTACTTTTGCACATAGGCAAAATGAATTGAAAAGAACAGAAATTACCTGTGAATACTTTACTGAAGAGGTTTTGGAAGAAAGGATAGAATAGTCTAGGACCGTAAAGGAGGAAGGAATATAAAGAAAAAAAGAAAAAAAAAAAAGTGATGTGAGCTCCTGAGAATAAGCTTGCTTGTATTGCTAACACATATATTATAATTCCTATTGCAGTTACAATGATTTTGCTTTTTAGCATCTCTGTTCTCATGCATCTCTAAAATAAATCTGCTAAGGAATAACAAAATCCTAGTCTAGGATATCTGTTTGGTAACATTTTGTAGGAAATGAAACCCATAGTTAACCTTGATTTCCTCATTTGTGACATGATGCACCTTTGCATAGTGAATTAGGCAAATTACACGCAAATGAAATGACAAATTATTGAATTTACAATATCTTCTAGGAACAAGTAGAAATAAATAGCGGGTTAATAGCCCACAAAAAAATTGTAAAACAAGTCATTTAAAGAAGAAGGGGGAGGAAATCCAGAAATGTTACTAAAGTTTCTTCAAATATTTTTCTCTTGCATTACTCCACAGATTTCTTTTCAAAATGATCCTTTTTTTTGTAATTTGGGATTTTAAGAGCTATCTCTATTTTGCCTTCATCTTCAGATTATAGAAATAATACATGTTACTCAACTATGTCTGTAATACTTCTGAAGGATCTGAGAAATACCAATAAATAAGGAAAAGACAATAAAAGATAAGCATTTGCCAAAAACATCACACACTTACCACAGCTGTTTGTATTCTAAGCAACAGAAAATTAAAATACCCTGAAGTTTCTTGATTATCCTCTTTAATCATTGATTTTAAAGATCTTTGGATTAGACTGTTATTGTATGAAAAGTGTATCAAATTCTGTCTTTTAAGTTATTAATTGATGTACCTAAAACTCTCCATGGATGCACCTTGATTTTAGCTAAATGTTTTTAAATGCTACCCAATATTATGGAGTGCTAGATGTTAGCAATGTATGAATGATACATTTTCAAACTTAGTTTCCATTCTCTTGGAAATTCAAACATTTAAAGAATGCTTTAATTCTAAGATTTTTCATACATTGGAAAACATAAATGTTGATAAATAGATGTTAAGGTATGGTTTGTAGGGCTGTCAGGCTCCTAGCTGTGCACAGGGGAATTAGGAGACCTAGAATTGGTAGCTTTCAGGATTTGTAAGTTCTGTGCCCCTAGCAAGTTGCCTACACTTTCAAATCTTCCAATGTAGAGTCCCTGGGGCATGCAACAGAATGGAACTCCAGTTCCTCAGCAGCTACTCAGGGGAAAAGGTGGAATTGGGTAATATTCGGACAAAAAGACATCCGTGCTTTGGCACAAGTCAGCTGAAACAAAAGCATTCATGAAATACCCGAGTTTGACAACATGGATATGTTGGATTCTCCTACCCCTTCCAAGGTGGAAAATTCCTCACCAATGCATCAGAGTTCCTCTAATTAAACATAAATCTCTCCTTAGAATAGCAGTATGTTTTAGTCCCAAATCTCTTGGGTTGGCACCAATAAGCACATAGATAATTTCCGATTTCCAATTTACTACTAAATTGGTTTCTACTAAGAACATCTCTGATTTCAGGTAAAACCAAACTCCCCACAATAACCCCCATCCGTTTTGATGAGTAAGATCAATGGTTTTATTTCTGTTCCTCATAAAGTTTCTTCACAGTATCTTCTGGAAAATGCTTTAAACTGTCTATGGGAATTCTTCACTGAAGCATTAATTCACAGTTGAACCTGATGTTGTTACAGTTTATTAAGAAAAAAATGCATCGTTAGAAAAAGTTGAGCTATATTGCTGAAATTCTAGCAAATATTCTGGTAATCATACTAAATATTTCAAGTGCCTGCATCAAATGAAAATATATAACAATTTGATAAATATTTGTGGAATTAAAATAGGAAGGTAGGGCCAACAATAAAGATGATGAGAAACTCTTTGAAATTTGAGAATTGAAACTCTCTTCACATTCTTTATTCAAATGCAATGACTTACTGTGGGACCAGGGAAAGAAATGTGTATCCAATTGTTGCAATTTCAAATGCTATTTTTTCCCACACTTCTGTCCCTACACCTTGCTTTATATTATCAAAATAAGATTAAAAAGCTGTCTCTGCATTTTCACTACCGGAAATGAAAATAAATGTTCTTTTTTAGATTTGCACAAAAGATTACTGCTTTGTTGATTTTTCTATTTCTTCAAATGTACCAGAAGAGCTGTGATTCCAGTTCTAAAATCTGTAAGGCTATGTTGGCATCTACACTGCATTTTATTTATTTTTTACAGAAACATATAATTTGAGTAAGTTAAACTACATACTTATACCCGTCAGGATGGAGAAAAATATTATTTGCTACTACTGCTCATTAGTTGGATTAGGTGGTAATTTTGCATAAGTACTTGCCTCTATCTTCCTATTGGATCAACAAAATATTAATTTTGTACCTTACTACCAGATCTTCAACTATTTGAGCTTGTTTATTTTTAGTAAATTCTAGAATCTCAAAGCATTTAAGCAGGAAGTGAAATTAGAAAAGAGGAAATAAATTTAGGACTGAAACAATATTTATTAACTTAGCAAGTATTTCTTATCTCTGAAATCTGGAAAATATATATACAGAGGAAGACACCAATTGTCAGTCTTTGGTTTCTAGCTGAATCAGAGTATGTTAATTTTTTTTTTAATTATTTAGAACAGCTACACAATACCAACTTCTTAAATAAAAATATTTTTTCTAAGCCTTTGTTGACACTCCTAATAGAAACCAGTGTGGACTGTTTTCAAGAGGTGCTCATTATGCACATTTTTTCCAGGATATTGAGTGTGCTGGAATTGCTAATTGTTGCTGAATTTTAGCGTACTACCATATGAAAGATTATAAACCATATATCAAACAGTTTAAACACTGAAAACGGAAAGGTGTTATGTTCACAACTGTGGTTTAATAGCCTATGGGAACATGGTGCAAAGTGAAGAAATGTGAGAGTGGGACTGGAGTTAGATCACATTCCTCCCATCATTCTTCTTAAGCTTCATGAGGTAACAGTTGAAAAGGAGCTGTGATGCTTAGTTTAGACCTTGCCTTTCAGACTGTGCCCTGACAACATGATCCAGGCCACAAGCCTGACACATTTCCCAGTTGAAAGGCAGTCATGAAAAAGTGTTGATAAAGTAAAACCTACCATAGAGCCAAAGTGATTTAGGGGTTTATTAGTAAAATGAAAACTTACACATAACCTACATATATTTTTAGGTAGTCTTTAATTTTCTGATATTTACTTAAACCAAAAGCAAAACCACCAGACATTATTTGCCAAAGTTCTACTCTGAAGAGTGTACAGACAAATGATAATAATAATTATAAAATCATTAAAAACCTATTAATGTTCAGATTCAAGAAATACTAAAAATCAAGAAAACAAGACATGTGAAGAGTTGAAGCTCTAAGTACAATTCAAGCAATATTGTCACAGCATTACAATTCCAGTTTATTTTCCTGGGGGCTACAAACTCAAAATGATACATTTTATAATTTCCTAATAAAGAGTTTTGGCATTTAATTTAACACTGATTTCTTCATATTCTAGTAGTAAACAAAATCACTTCCCGAAGTTCATGCAAAGAATGAATTAATTACTCTACTATTGTCTCTTAAAAGCAACATTTATTAGCAGAACTAGAAAAGAACCTTTATGAATTATCTGTCATTTTCATATGGCACACAAAATTCTGAAAAAGGCAAACGAACCCAGAAAAGCATAGCACCACAGAAGGAGTCCTGTCTATTTAATATAGACTTTGACTGGGTAGGATACCTACAGTCAGTTCTGTATACAAATTAGCATTTAAACTTTATGTGGGCCCCACCATACTCCCAAGAAATACTTCAACCCCACCTTAATTTTATGTACCTACAATGAGTGAGCTAAACCCATGATAGAAATAAGATTTTTTTCATATGGCGCATGTTGGAAGCTAGAACTGAAGTAGCTGGACTTCCATGAACCCACCACTAATAGTGATTTCAGGTACCATTTGCATTGCACTAGATACAGAGTAATTCACAGATGAGAAGCATTTTAAGAAACTATAACCTCTCCTATGAGATACTGTTTTCTGGCTGAGAAACTAGTAGCTGATCATATAAGAACTTATTTTCTACTTTTAAAGAACGATCTCATTAGCAAGGAGAGGAGTCCTTCACCACAATATGTGTATTTCCCAGCTTTTAACAGTCAGAGGCAAAATTATCAAAGATTAGCACCAAATGGTGCAGCTTTTAAACCAAGCAGTTACCATGTTAGTCCACTGAAACCTGTTTCCCTAAAACCAAAGAAAGAAAGTTCAAGTGATTTTTTTTGTACTGTATTTCAAGTATATTGTACAGCTCTCAGCCCAAGAAGGGGAGGTCGCAAAGGCTGTCTATGGTATCCTAGTCTCCCGGGCCTGGTTAGTGATCCGGAATAGCTGAAATTTAGTTTATTAATTAATGTCTCTGTCCAATCTTTTCAGTTGAAGACCCAGCCTGAGCTCCATATTCACATTTGCAAACATTGACATCCTGTGTTTTTTGACTTCACAGGTTGCCTTCTGGCTAAACCTGAGGCTTTTAGATGGGTTTATGGCTCTCAAATCTTTTTACTAAGAGTTGCAGGGACTGCAGAGAGCATGTGATCCTCATCTCCTCATTGTAAATCAAATGATAGCAGGACATACCAGACGTTGCAAAATGATAAGTGAATGCTTGTGAGTCAGAGAAGGCAATAATGCAAGGTTGCTTAAGGTGTTGCCCTGCCATGTTAGCATGACAAAACAGTTGCAGCATCTTTCTGCTTGAACTACAGGAAGGTATCATACTACATTTTTCACAGAACAGTCAGTATACGGCAATACGTGGCCATCACATTATGCCCACACACTTGAATGATTCTTAATCCTTCACATCCTTTTACTGTGCGTGCTTTTGTTTTGCTAGTTCACATGGAGGTAGTGGGAGTGGAAAATACCTCTCAGAATACTACATGACAGCATTTTGTATTGTTGGATTTCACAGTGTTTAGAAAGAACATTCAGTTGATTTAGTGCCGACAAGCATATTATTTAATGATTCACTGATCTCCTTTTAAAAGAAGTATGGTTTAGGAGTTTTTTTTAAAAAATCTTCTAAGCAAGATGTTAGATTTTATACAGTTAGCATTGCAATACCTGTTTCAGGGTCAATTCTGAAATCTTGTCGCAAAGAAACACCTGCTGATTTCACTAGCAATAGAAATGGCAGATTACATTTTCTGTGCATGATTTTCAGTCTTTTAGTCAGTAAGTATATCATATGTCTTCTTATTTTAATATTTCAGATTTGTAAAAATATTTGTGACTTTGAAGAATATTGTTACTGACACCATGACAGCTGCTCCTAGAAACAGAAAACATTTCTGGTAAATGAAATCTATTTAGAATTAAATGCATTCAGTAGAGCAGTGAACCAAGAAGTATGCTTGCAACTTATATCAGGTGAAGTCTCTCCATATCTGAACTTAGTCCAGCAGCTTGATAGACTTTGAATTGTAGTCGCTGTGTGATAAAGATATGATTCCAGAATACCTACACAAAACTAACGTAAGTAATTAGCTGAAACCTAACTAGATCCTTGGCAAGGGACAGTAAACAAGAGTGATCTTGTTAAATGACTCATTTCCGGTAGGAGTAGACAGCATGTCTATACTTAACAAAGATGAGGCAGGAAAGGAAGCCACATCAACCTTTATGCAGGTTGCTCTTAATCACAGTTTAAGACTACAAGGATTTTATATAAAGTGTACTGTTGTACTTCTGTGCCTGATATCAAGTCAAAGTGCAATTTCTCACTGATTGCTGGAATATTAGAATTTTTTTAAATTATTTTTTCAGCATTTGGGGAGAAAAAAGCATTTGTCAATATCTATCAGCTGATCAGAAGGAAAAAATCTTTTTTTTCTCCCACTTCTTGCTACACTATCAGAAAACAGCACGTTTGAGGCATCCGTAAGGCATCACAGTCTCAAATAAACTCACAAAATGATCTGCAGCACACACTTGAAAAGTGAAGGCAAGTCCTTGATGTAGGTAATCTGAAGGTTCTCACATCATGTCTTCTTTTAAGATAATAGCATGGCCTAGAGAGTAGAATGTCGTAGAGGGAACCAAAAGATATGTTTTGGTTAGGTTTTAATACTGGCAGTGTAGTTTTGCCTTCCTTCTATTTGTCTGTATTTCACATGGGAATTATAGGGATATTCATTATATGATGCTTTGAGATTTTAGCATGAACGTATTTTACTTGATATTTGTTATATCTTCAAACTACAACTTATTTCAGTCCTTAATTTCCTGGTGTCTTTCATATCAATGGTTTCACTTCTGAAGAAACTGAATTTCGTCTATATGGGATTTTCCATTGGTTTATGAGTTTTGTAGATGATGTTACCTGCCACTATGTGCAATAATGCCCTTGACAGGTGCTTGTAGCCAAGCTGATGCCCTGAGAAGGTGCTAAATAGGTATAGTACAGAAGAAGGGAGAAAGGTGGACAGAACTTTCTCCTTTTCTGTTCCTATCACAAGGGTGCTGAAGAAATGGGTGTAGTGATACCATGATGTCTATTTTTGGAGAGGTCAAAATTTCTGATGCAATTTAAAACAAAACAAAACCAAAACCAAAAAACCAAACAAGCTTGGATTTTTTTTTCTCAGTTACTGTTACAGGTCATACTCTTCATGGAAAGAGTTCATAATAACTTTTAAAATTAGAGAGGATAATTGAAAGAAATCATCTAGGTTAAATCACAGTCAATACTATTTGCAGTCTTCTAACAGTTTGTCATTCAAAAATTGTCTTCTGCACAGAATCACAGCCATTGCATCAACAGACAAAAAGACCAAGGTGCTTCTAGAAATACATTTTTGGCCTAGAGAAAAACAAATATAAATATTATGAAAAGAGTAACTCTTAAAGCTACTGGTTCTGTTTCCTCCCAAAGTGAACAAAACCCTCTTACGATCTGGGCATAGAACAAAGAAAATGAATGAGTTATGAATCAAAAAGTTTTGACACAGAGTCCACTGTGAAAACCTGAACAAACTCAGTTTCTCTGTAAAATGAATGAAGCAATGAATTAAAAAATAGGAATGTTCTTACATTTTGAAGAGTAAAAATAAAGTATTGAATAGATTACACAGAAATTAGTCTTTGGATGTCACTGAAGTTGTTGAGATGTGTTCCAACCACCTTATAAGCTTTGGAAGAGATGCAGTCAGTGCAGAAGTCCTGCTGGTATATCAAAAGACACTCTCAGATTGGTAATAGCCACGGTAATAGTAATAATGCTGACACAGGTTTTTAGTGAGAAGTCAAGAACAACATACGGATTGGTGTCATAGAATTCCTTTATTCTGGCCAGATTTGATCATAACTAAAGGAATAAAAGCAGTGAAGATTTTGGGGTAGAAATTGGTGGTGGGTGTTTAAGCCACATCAGGATTCCTGAAACAGCTGCAACTGGACACACTCACAGCTGTATACCTTCCTGTCAGAAGCTCCTGCCGTTATGACAGAGCTGAACTTTGTATTTTGAAGCCTGGTATAGTAACCTGAACTGGCATTTGTTTTAACTTTTCTTATTATGCTAGGTTAAACAGCTGTTACATGAGCAGCAAGGCTTTCCCCTGCAAGAGAGGTAGAGTTGGCATTAGGTGGCAGGAGCTTTTGGGGTTGTCCCCAGGCTGGCTATCTCCATCACTCAAAAGCCAACAAGATTGGCTGCGTATTTCAGTGATGCAGAGTGATTAACAACAGTGATGGTGGTTCTCCCAACATTGGTCCTCTGATTTAAAAGCAGATTAGTTTAATTGGCTAATAAATTCATAAAGGCTGATGATCCCACTCTATATATCAGAATGTAAATACTCAGACATGAAAACTGTCCGAGACTTTTTTATCTTAGAGGAGAAATTATCCACTAAAATTTTTGACAAAATTTACTTTCTTAACCAAGATTCTCTTCCCTCTGACAATAAGGAAACACTTCTTTCATCTGGATAGATTTTACCAATTCTTGTGCAACTCAGAGAACAGAAAGCTTATTGGCTGCTTCTTCAATGCTGAAAAATGTTAGACTTGAATGTTAAAATTAAACAAACTACTTTTTAACAGAAGGACTTTTCTATCCTTCTGTCTACTGATTTGTAGATCTAGTGATCTTTCCATCAATCTACCTTTTAACCATAGTGAATAAAACTTTGTCTATCCACAACTCTATATTTCTCTCTTGTCCCAATACAAAATGAAGTCTTTATTTGTTCCCAAATGTGTTTCACATTAACAGTGCTCTTTATTGAAAGTAGTTCTGTGCCTTTCCATCAGTTGTGGGGCAATTCATTATGTAAACTGTTAAAACACAATCATATTGGTGAAAAAATAAAAAATACATAAAGAATGTGGTACAGCTGCAACATAAATCAAAAAGACATTCCTGTTCTGTAACATATTTTCAAGCTGGCATTTTATCAGAAACTCTCAAAAAAAAAAGAACCTCTCAGTTAGCAAGATTGGAATAAACTCTTACTCAAAACCAAAAGGTCTGACCCAGCTGCTGGCATTATTCATAAGAAATATTTCACCGGCATAATCAAAAAAGACTTTAACGTCTTGTTTCAAGTATTGTTGAAAGCAAATACTGAAGGCCAAGCTCTTTCTTTCAAAATAAATGAGTAGTTGCAGAACAATAAAAACAGTTGAGGCATTTATGCTAAGACATGAAAAGCAGGATGCCAAGGCGGGTTTCTAAACCACATTCCAAGCATTTTAAAAGACTTTTTATTGTTACCACAAATCCACCAACTGTTGTGAAAAGGGTATGTGTCATCAAGCCACAGGCAAGGCCTTGAATACGTCTGGCTCAGGGGTCGTGGCATTAATGTTAAAACACTGCACAGTCACAGTTATGCAGCAACTATTCCCAGCCCCACATTACCACCCTTTTGCAGGAGTATGTCTGCATCTCTGCTAATATCATAACTTAATTCAGAAGATCAAGATTAATTCAGGGACTATACATATTCATTACATTATTCTCTACATGAAACACATTTATGATTTTAAAGCTACACCACACAGTGAAAAAGCATTCTTTTATCAGTCACTGTTTTCTGTGTTCTCTTAGGACTCCAAATCCCCCTAGAATTTTCCTGTCTATTCCTTTCTGTTTGATACAGCATGGAGGCATGCTGTGTCTCCATATTTTTGGATGCTGTTTTATGCCACTCTAAGTACCAAAATAATACTGCAAGTAGTTTAAACTGAAATGCTTCCCGTATAAATTGCTGTCACTCTCCAGATTAGGAATGGCGATGATAGCAGGGTTACTGTGGAGGATCTCATAGATAGGACTGCTTTAATCCATTTTCCCCAAAATATATTTACTTTCTCCACATCAAAATTTTGTTTGGGTGGGAAGTGTAATATTTGTCTAGGATTTTGGTCAGGCAGAAGTCTGTCCAGAAGAAAACCCTCAATAAATAGCTGTTGCACTTAGCAACTATAGTGCACTTGACCTTCAGTGTACAAGAGTAGAGGATCTGATACCTCCTGTGTCCAACAGACTCATTTCAGTTGGTCTGGAGAGTCTATCATTGCATGTGTTTAGAAACTTGTGTCACTGATCTGTTGCTTTGTGGACTCATCAAGACTAGTGTATCGTTAATTCTGTCTGATTTTCCTGGATCAAAATATACAGGAAATAAAATAAATCATAGTGTCTTAGTTAATTATTGTCAATCTGATCCAGGAGAAAAGTAGCAGAATGAGATGGCTATTGCTGCTTTTGAAATAACATTGAATTGTATAGTAAAGCAGCAAAGGAACATAACGCTGTAGGCATTCACCTCTAGAGGACAGTACTTCTGTGATGCAGGTATTGCCTTTATCCTGCAGAAAAGCTTTCACAACATTACATGACAGAGATGAGATTGGACCTGAGGCAGTTGATTCCCTGTCCTCTCTACAGACATTGCTTGATTTAAGAATAGAAGCAAATCTTTAATTTAAAGTAGTATTGGATGGACTTCAAATGATCCAGTGAGCCTTGATATTTATCTGTTCCTCTTTGATAAGATGGCTGAAGGAATTTCCTGCTTCTGCTGTGATCAAAAATATTGAGATAATATCAAGAGTAGTTTCATAACTTTTCACTTCTGATGCTGCTTGTAATAAGGAAGAATACTCTTTGAAAATCAGGGGAACTCCCTTATAAAAAGTTCCAGGAATTTTCTGAGCTTCCTGGAAGTTCAAAATTTGGCCCAGTCAGCATTAGCAAGGTTTTGAGTCATATCTTCCTTTTTTTCTGACATGTCAGATCTTGCTTCGGTTTTCTTCACAAATAGTAAAAGAGCAGAGGAAGAACTTAAAAGACTAGCAACAAAACAGATGTCCCATTGTGGGCTTAGAATTTCAATTTTAGTCTCCTTTCAATAACCTCATGTAGCAACATAGAACAAGTATGTGCTATCCAGCAAGTAGAAAAAAGGGGATGGAAGTATAAGGGGGAGAGTTCATTTGTATATCAGTTTAACGATATGCCCATGTTGTCTGGTGGAGTTCTATTCCTTTGAAGACATCCTTTCTGATTAATAAAAATATGGTTGTTCTACAGAATATGCCAATGTGGAATCTGAATGACCATGGAGTTTTTGTTGTCTGTAGAGCACCTGATTTCATTCTAAACTCTATGTACTTTAGTGAGGCTGGAAACATTATGTTGTGACCATAAATCATTCTTGTGCTTTCAAAAACACTGCTTTGAAAATAGTGATATTTCTATTATCATTTATTGAAATATCATATACTAGGGTTAATGGACTCTACCTAATGTATCCATTAGGGTTGGGACAAGGTCTAGAATTATACGGACAATATTCGTGTTTCTGTTCTCAAATCCTTTGCAGGAAGTTTGTAAACTGGAGCAGATAAAGGCCGCTATTGAATGCTTCAACACATGACTTGGTGTGTTTGGAAAGGATGGTAAGACTGAAAAAAGAAAGGAAAACTGGATCTCAGAACAGAATAGACTGTAAAGAACAGGACAGAGAAGTCAAACTCAAAATGGAATGGGCGAAGGAATGGAAGCCAAGAGGACAGTTTCTGCTGCACCTTCTCTTTCCAGCAAATATTCTTACAGAGAATGACCACTCACTATTGCTATCAGAGGTTAGTTCATATGCTGGCAGCTAGATTTGCAAATTTAATTATTTCAGCCATACAAAGGATGAAAGCGACCATCAATATTTAGTCACCAAGTAGATTTTTTATTAGACAGAAACTGCTTTGGGGTTTGCTGTGCTTTCTGGTTTTTTTAACCTGCAATATTAGACAGCTATTTCAAAACATAGCCAAGTATAATTCTACTATTTCAGAAGATTGTAAACTAAGATTACGAAACACCAGAATTATGTTTTTCTGAGCAATCTGAATTAATCTCTTTTGTGTGTGTACACATGTTGACAGACTTTAATTATATTACAGTCATTATTTTCGGCCTCATTCAATGTTCAGGATGGCTATGGAGGTGAATCAGGGTTGAAGAGTGAGAAGTGAAAGGACCTGCAGCTTTGTTCATTGAAGAAACTGCTTTGTTCACTGTTTGCTAAATAAAACACAGTATGAGTGGAAGATCTGGGACTGTCTTCAATTAAATTAGGAGAATCCAGGGAATTCCAAGCCTCCGACAGATCTAATGTTGTATAAACCTCTAACAAACACTGACTAATTTGATACTTTCCGTTTTTCAGGCACCCACCGTAATATACCTGTGACAGATTTCTAGTGTTTAACAATGCTAATTTATCTAAAAAAAACCCAATCCCTAAACTGTTTAATGAGGCACTGTAAATTAGCAAAAATATTTGACCTGTATTTAACCTTGTAATATGCAGACCAATGAATTTATGCAATAGAAATAATATCATTCCCCTCCCTTTCTTGAAACATTTCCAAGATTAATTCCTCAATTTGTGAAATATTCATATATGATAGTGATAAATATGATGGAAAACTCATGAGAAAATGAATATTATGCCTTTGGAGTAATGTTTGAATAATGTGCATGAAATAGGATATTGGGCCACCCACTGAACAATAAAACAAAACATGAAATAGTTTCTCATTTAGAAAAAACAATCTATCCTTTGCACTTACTGAGGAAGAGTCCCCATGAGGAGAAAAACTTACATGATCATGTAATTGAAAACTGTTAAAAACAGTTCTTTATTGTACCAGGAAATGCTTTAAGATTTCAATCTTAATACTCCACTTTCCTCAACACTTGAATGCTTCTTTCTCAATAGTATTTTTCCTTTTTAGTTCTTTTTATGTATAATTTTGTATTTTGGTCAAAGAAAGTTTCCCAGAACCACTTTTAAATGTAAACTCTGTCCTTGTTAAACACTTTTTTCTGTTCCCAGTGTCACAATTTGCATTGACATCAATAGCTATGTCAAGATGACTTGACAATATATTTCCTGCTTTTTCACTCTCAGATTATTGTAATCTTCTGTTTGTGACATCTAAACCACTCACATTGCATAAGACTGCAAACTCTTTAGAGGATTATGGCTTTTTAGTTTACACAAGCTGGGAGTAGTAAAGGAGAAAGAACAAGATGAGCTATAGGAGAATTAATTAACTTGCCATTGAAGTTTCTCTGCAAGGGCTGCTGTCTTGATGCAATAAAGAGATGACAGGCACTTATAAAGCAGTTGCTTTGAGCTGCTTGGTCAGGGTCTGTAAGGACATGTTGTCTTCAGCGCTTCCTTGCCACCTGAACAAAACCATCTTCTTGGAAGCACGTGGGCTCAACAATCCAAAAGTTAATATGATTAAAAACTGCCTGATGTTTTGCAGAGCCTTCCCAGTAACGTGCCTGGTGATCCTGTCTGGAAAATTCCTCTTGAACAGGCATAGGTAACGAAGCCACAGACAGCATTGGGCAAGCCCTCTTCAAACCAACAACGCAACATGGGTTTCATGTGTGCAAGCATAAAAAGTAAGTGAAAAATAAAATTCAGCACTTTGACATAATTAGTAAGATGAAACAGCTGGAATGTGAAGGGCATTTAAACCTTGCTGCAGAAGGTCAGGGCCAGACTGAGAACTGGGTCATGAAATATGTAGCTAAGCCAGCTACGTATGCCTTAGACAGATCATTCACTCTTTCTAAGCCCTTTAAGAGATATATACAAGCTTAGTATGAGGCAATATCAACCGATAGGATTCCTACTGATTAGGAAGATTCAACAAGCAAATCGCGCCATTTATTTTTAACGGTAATGTATTTTCATGGAAAGACAGCTGTTTGTGAACCACAGGCCTGACAATTTAAGCCTCTCCTCATACATGTCACACAGGTTCCATACTGGTATAGGATATCAGCAAAGCAGAATAGCAAGTAGCCATTTCTCAGATGTGTGGCAGGGTCAGAAGCCAACACTGTGTGCATTTGTAATTCTAATGAACACTAAAGATCAGAGTGCTATGCACATTGCATCACATTTACCTTTGCAATTTACAGCAAGCTAATCAGATAACAATTTTAAAGTTCAAACAGAGAAGGAAATGTTTCCAGCAGATAACACTTTTTATAGCTATTTCGTAGCAAAACAATGCAGACTCTGGAATGCTTCCAGCTCAGAGGAATGTCAATGACTTCTGAAGATATCTACAGCAATTATGATGAATATCATAAAAGCATTAGAGGCATTGTGATAAGTTATATATTGAGAAAAGTGAGTACAGCAGCAATTAAAATCCACCCATGACAAAACAAACCAAAGATTGTACTGTGTCATCCTTTGGAAATGGATAAATGTTTGACAAGTAAGTTGCTATTTAATTTTGAACCTCTTTGCTTCTGTCTAATGGTGTTTGCATGACGTGAGACAGACCAGGACATTGCACCTAGCAGCTTATATGCAACACTGACCGACTCTTTAGACAACCTGCCCTAATTTCAGCCTGACAATTGCACCAGGTACCCCTACCTAATGTTATCTGTTTATTCCTCTGAGAATAAAGCTATATTTCAAATTGGACTTCAAGAACCTTCAGAACAGAAAAGTATATAGCAACAAGTTTGTGGTGTGCTCTGTATTTGCATTGTAGGTGCTACTACAGTATCAAAAGTAATCAAAGAATTGTTTTCCCAAGTTGTTGCCAATACCTGTTGATTTTCAGTTCAAAACTTCATATTCAGAGGAAATAAAAAATGTGTACATTCAAGAATCCAGGTTTGGCTTCTCCTCCGGTTTACATGACATAAAAAGGCTGATGCACAGTATGTGTGTGAAAAGCTGTGAATTTACTATACAATAGTTTGTTACATAACTTAGAGCGGAAAACTATGTTGTTTTGTTTTAATAGCTTTCAAAATCATTCTGTGTAATTCAACATTATCTCAATGCTATTGAATGATACTGATGTCAGTCAGATTTACCTCAACACTGTTAAACCACCCTCTGATAGCAAGGAGGTTGCCAGAGGGCACTTGGGGCCTTTAAAGGAAGCAAGATTTGCTTTCGTATTCCAGACAATTCTGCAGAACTGTTAAAAACCTACTGAGGGTACTTTGACAGTACCACTTAAATACTTCATAGCGCTCAGCATTCAAACTGTGCACTAGCTTAGGATTTCTGAGTATATAGCAAAAGACAAATCACACGCAGAGAGGTGTTGTGGTTACCAGTCATCATCAGTTATATGAGGCATGTATCTATGAGTGTGTTTAAAAGCAAAAGTACTATAATTCCTCACACTGGGAATACTCCAGAAAGGAAAGCTTGAATGGTTTTTCTCCCCTAAGAATTCATATTACCAAACACACTGTAAACTAGCTGTATGCATATAGATCTTTTTTCCTGTTGTTCTTGGAATGTTTCACATCATATTCTGCACTCCTATCCTGCTCACAGTATTTCTGGCACAGACAGGAATCAACTTAAAACTGCTATGGGACCTGCTTCTGGAAGGAATCACTGTGTACAGCCTTAACACTGTTCAGACTCCTTCCAGCGAAATCATGCAATTGCACAGATATGAGGCAAACACAGATGCCTTTGTAGGAAAGGAGTAGTTTTTCATTTATTTGCTAAGAGCAAACGAATAAATGTTTCCCACAAAGAACTTCAAATGCAAGGATGTTTGCCAAGAGACATTTTCTCACTCCCTGCTTATGGTTCTGAGGAAATGCTTTGTTTAAATAAGACAACAAATGATCATATTTTTATTTTCTAAGAAAGGTTAGCAAGTGCTTGAAGTAAAAATGAGGCTTGTGGAAGGCATTGATTAAAATATTTCCTACACATCTCTCAGGCATACAGGAGGGAATGCCAAGGTAAAATCTTCAGTGTTGAATCACTGTCATACAGAAAGTGGGACATACCTTCCTCAGAGCTCTTCAAGAAATCAGAAGAAACAACACAAATCTTTCAAATGACTTCCAAAAGTTTTGTATCAGGCCTTTAATCTTTTCAAATTTCATCCCATGATCCATAGATTTTATCTTGCAAATGGACTTTTCCCACTCTTTCACTCTGCATGTTTCTCCCATGCCTCACTGGTTATCCTGATCCATTTGTGGTGCTTACTTTTCAAGGGGAACCTTTTAGCACATTTTTCCTCTGTCCAGGATGTATTACAACATCTCCACCTCCCTCTTCCCCCAGGAACCAAGCTGACAAAACCTAGGGAGCGACAAGCTTGGATACACAAGAAGGAACAAGTAACTGCCAACAGAAGGTGGGGAAGGACAGAGAGCGAAATCATTTAGGAGTGCCTTGAGAAGATATTGTTGCCCAATAACAAGCCTCATTCCAATTGTCTTTGTAATGATATTCTTGAGGTCAGCTGAAGTTAGTTAAGTATGTGAATAGAACTTCTGCCCCATTTTAAAAAATGACATCTGCATCTGTGACTGAGGAAACTGTGGGATGCAGAAGGAGTTGGGTTGGTGGTCATTTACATTTGAAAGCTAAGTTTGGTTTAGATTTTCACAAAATTTAGCCTAAGTTCAGAATTGACTCACGGAGGCAGAGCATTAATGTTTACATTCTAACGCTTAGTATTCATGACAACAAATGTGGTACCCTATACTTTGTTGTAAACGCATTTGCTAGTTCTTGTTGCACTACTTAGTCAGGTAAATTATGCACTTGAGCAAGCACAATGACATAAGATGACCTAAGTAAATAATCAATAGACTCTAAGGAGTAAATTTTAAGATCATGTGTTATCTGTTCCCTGATCATTAGCAGCCCAGTTATTTTCTGAAAACACCTAAAAATAATGCCATATGACTATGTTGAGAAGTTCATAATCTGTTCATAGAGCACTAGTAGATACATTTTTTCAGTAATGAAAAAGTTTTGAAGTATGTTCTTAGTAATCAAACAGACATATTCTGACTGCATTAGTACCTTATTTCAAAATACAGACTAGAATATAGATATATTATATACTATGCATGCTATGGGTTATGCATCGTCACTATCAAAACCAAAGTACACCACATTCAAGGCTACGTTACTTCTGAGTTAATTTTATATAATATTCCTAGCAGATACTTTGAATTTTAGGTTATATCAATAGCACAGTATCAATTACATCAGCATACAATTATATTTACATAATAAACAAACCATTAAGCTACATTGGACCGTGACCATAATCTGTTCTTATCCTTGTCCAGTTAGTGTTGGCTAATGAACCCTAAATTAATGAGCAAATACAGCTCTCACAAATGTAGCTCTGAGTAACCCCATTGAGAATAAAATTTGCATGCTGATAGGCACTGAAATGAAACTGTAGAAAATAAGGCTGCACATTCATTCAGCAGAAATTGTTTGCATACATCTGTACTAGGAAAGCATAAGGATTTTTTTTTTAAATGCTAGAAGAGGCTACTCATAAGAAAAAATATGAAATATTACCAAAAGCAAACATATTTTCTAGAAATCTTGCAGCTTGACATCAGTAAATTAACTGTATAAATGGTAGACTATGTGCTGCAATTCAGCAGCACATATTCTACTATCCAATGCTCAACTAACACATTTTATTTTGGTGAATTAGTGTACATTTTGCTGACATAAAGTCAATACACTGATCTGCTCTGTTGCTAAATAATCAAATAGGATTTTTCACCAAGAATTTTCTATAGTTTCTTCAGTTATCGATGAGCCAAATAGAAAGCAAAGATTTCTACCACCTATTGATAAGTTCTTCCTGTCTAATTTCTTTAAAAGAGAAAGTTATCCAGGATAAAACCCCCATGCTATGGTTATACATGAGGAAAGAGGGAGAGAGGGGTTCTGTACTTCTATGTGCAGCTCATTACTGTGAAAGGGATGAGAAGTGAGTGAGGAAAAGTGTCATTATGTGGAATTCAGAGGTTCTGTAATCTACTGTCCCCAAAGCATCACTTCTTCTTCATGTAGTGACACAAATTATCCATATGATATTATTGTTGTGCACCATATTAATGCTAAGCCAGTTTGGCCTTAGTAAATCTTGGACTACTTTCTACTGTGCTTCAGTGAGAGGGACGGAGTAGTGCAATTATATGATTGTTACTGGACGCTAACATTTCAATAACTATATCTGTTAAAAAAGACAGTATGTTACAGATTTGTGCAAACATAATATTGCTAATGGAACCACATGCCTATCTTTTCTAGCATTCATCATGTCTTATACTTATGACCTAGTAAATGCCTAACTGCTGACTTTTGTTTTCCCTGAAGGCAGAAGCTTGCATCTGAGTGTGTGTATGTAGATAGTTTAAAAATTGCTATTAATTTTGACTGTCCACTCCCTCTAAGCACCAAACTTTCCTCACCCGAGGTTCAGAGGAATTCTATAAAATCACAGGAAAGGATATCATGTGTCTGCAACGTTAGAGACTACAGGCAAGCTGAGGTTTTCTTCCGTTGTCTAAATGTAGTCTCTGGAGTGAACGCTGAGATGCCCAAAGGTTTGTGAGACATTTGCATGTTGTTAATAATTATGACAAAGGACCTACAGGTGACTCCTTGTCTTCCGTCGTGGCAGCTGTATGCCAGACAGGGTACCCTAGAGAGTCTCAGAACAACTAGACAACCTTGTTTTGGTAAGGGTATATAAACTCATATGTAGTAAATGCAGTTTAGTTGATAGAGTAGCATTCATAGAGATATTCAAAGTACTCTATAGTAAACATACATTTGGTCAACTGATGTTTAAATTAATTGAATAGTTCTCTGGGTTTCAACAACTGTATCTATTTCACACATTTCTATCGGCTATAAAAAAAGTCTAGACTATAGTGACACTATAATGTCTGTAAAGTAAACACACACATTTAAGTACCTTAATCTGTGAGCTGAATTCCAAACTATAGTCTCCAGAAGGCTTTGAGTGCGGTGTGTGTCCCATGTCTCATCTGGAAGCCTCAACTGAACTTGCTGGAATTCCTGGGACATCTCAGAGGGTCGCTGCTGTTTCTGTGGGCAAATGAACCAAACCCTGGATGTCTAAAGTGAGGTGAGGTAGTTCCCTTCCTTAGTCTCTAAAATATATCTAAATGTTTACTTAGGACTCGTCTTCGTACTTTGGTATTAGTGAGGAGTCAGAAACATTTTAATAAACATATCTTCTACAATCAAAACAAGTAGTATGTAATCAACAGGAAAAAGGCAGACTAAAACTTCCAGGATGTTAAACAAAACTTAAATTCTAATTCTAGTTTTGGATGTGTCTTTTAGTGGATGTTTTGCCCAATAGAATTAACTGATATAACAGAGATTTGAATAACTATCTGTCCTGGTTTGGGCTAGAACAGAAACAATTTTGTTTCAGTAACTTTATTTTTTAGTTAAGTCTCTTCTGGGAAGATGCACTCTCTGAAATTAACTGCATGTTTTTCCAGAGAGTAACTTCTTCTAGCAGTGATAAGGCTCAGTGTTTATAGTTAGTGCTGGAACATCAGTAGCAATGGTATGCAGAAAGGCTCTTGCTTATAGTTATTCGTATGGAGACCAAGGTCAATGCTTGCTTCTGCTGACTGTCTTATGAACTGGAACTGAAAGAGCAGGGAAGTGGTCACATTTGCGACCCTGCGGTGGAGAGAAGTGGGTCAGACAGGTGACCCAAACTGAGCAACCACAGTATTCCACCCCAGACGCTTCGTACTTGGCATAAAGCTGAGGCATCAAAAGGGTCACTCTCTCTTCTTCTATGGCTGGCATCCGAGGAGGACTCTGCCTGATTCTTCTGCCTTCAATCCTGATCTGTGCGTTCCTGAATCCAGCTCCTGCCTGCTGCTGAGTACAGTCTGGGACTTTTCCAGGGCGTGCCCCGCAGCATCCAGGTGATGTATTCGTCGTCCGTGGGGGAGCTAAATATTGGTTTTGTATATATTTGCATATTTGTATGTATTTCATTATTATTTTTCCTATTATTATAATACATTATTATTGCAGTTAGATTAAAGCTATTTTAACTTTACCAACTTGTAGGTCTCTTCTCCTTTTCTCTTTCCCCTCCCTTTGGGAAGGGGCGGGGGGTTAACAAAGAGCTTCTGTTGTCCGTTTAATAGTCAGCCCAGCTTTAAACTGTGACACTATCTGATTGTTTAAATCATTACGGTTTTAACTGAATTTGACAAATATCAGTTTAAAGGACATTTGCGTGTCTTGTAAGAAGTTATAGCTGTCCTATATTGGTATTTATTCTACTTTGGAGTGTGAATAATAGTATGCACCTTAAGAATAAAGCCAGCTTTTTGACACAAGAACAACTTTTTGGAAGCTTGCTCAGTCATTTGAGTGAACTTTCCTAAGAGAAATACTGTGTTAAAAAGTCCTGAATTTCAAGGAACAATTACTTGAAATATTGCATCAATATTTGAATGATTTGTCTGACTTAGATGACTTAAGAGCAAACTTAAGTCTTAAAGGAGGATCTAGGAAATTATAGGCCCATCAGTCTTGCTTCAGTCCTTGGGAAAGTTATGCAGCAAATCCTCGTGGGGGCTATCACAAGTCAAATGAAGCACGTGATTGGGAAAAGCCATCACAAAATCACCAAGGGCAAATTGTGCTTGACAAACCTGATCGCCTTTTATGACAAAGTAACCTGCTTTGTTGTTGTGGGGTGAGTGATGACCATTGTCTACATGGGTTTTTCAAGGCTTTTGATGTAGTTGTCCACAGTTTCCTTCTAGGGAAAATGATGCATTACGGTCTGGACAAGTGGTCTGTGCGGTGGGTGGGAAACTGGCTGACAGACCACACCCAGAGGGTGATGGTACATAGCTCCTTTCCAAACTGGCAACCTGGCACAAGTGGGGACCCCAGGGATGGATCTTGGGCCCAGCGCTGTTTAACATCTTCATCAATGACCTGGATGATATGATCAAGTGTACCCTGATGAAGTTTGCTGATGATACCAAACTGAGTGGGGACGTTAACATTTTGGAAGGGAGAGCCACCCTGCAGGAAGTCCTGGATAGGCTAGAAGAGTGGGCTAACAAGAACCTTATGAAGTTCAACAAAGACAAGTGTAAGGTCTTGCACTTGGGAAAACATAATCCAGGAGTGCAGCACAGGCTGGGATCTAGCTGGTTGGTGAGCAGCTCTGTGGAAAGGGACCTGGGGGTCCTGGTGGACAACAAGCTCAATATGAGTGAACAGTGTGCTGCTGCAGTGGCAAAGAAAGCCAACATGATGCTGGGTTGTGTCAACAAGAGCATCACCAGCAGAAATTAAAAAATTATTATCCCAATCTACACAGCACTTGTCAGGCCACACCTGGAAATTCAGTTTTGGTCTCCGCTGTACAAAGAAGATGTGGACAGGCTGGAGAGTGTCCAGAGAAGGGCCACAAAGATGATCAAAGGTCTGGGAAGCCTGCCATATGAGGAAAGTTTGAGAGAACTGGGTTTGTTCAGCCTTGAGAAAAGAAGGCTTAGGGTAGACCTTATCACCATGTTCTGGTACTTAAAGGGGTCTACAAAGAAGATGGAGACTTCCTTTTTACAAGAAGTCACATGGAAAAGTTGAGGGGTAATGGGTACAAGTTACTCCTGGGAAGATTCCAATTGGACACAAGAGGAAAATTTTTCAAAATAAGAACAATCAGCCATTGGAATGATCTCCCCAGGGAACTGGTGGGTTCCCCAACATTGGCCAGTTTTAAGATTTGGCTGGACAGGGTGCTGGGCCATTTTGTCTAGACTGTGCTTTTGCCAAGAAAGGTTGGACCAGAAGATCCTTGAGGTCCCTTCTGGCAATCTGTGATATAAAATGACCCCTCTCCTTGTTATCTGCAGCGAGTAAAAAAAGGCTTTTAAAATATGTTTTGTAAAAAATACATGTACAGGGTAGCCTACAGAGTATTGTCTGTTGGAAAGTGTGTAAATCAAGAACAATAATTAAAAATAACTCTACAGAGCTATATCTAAATAATTACATTTATAATTTAATTATATAGCACTGTGCATCATATGTCTCATGCTTTATAGAGTTTTAGTGTGATTTCCCTCTCTCATGTAGGTGAACTTAAGTACAAAATGGAAAAATTACTTGTTCAGGGTTTTTAGAGGCTTGTGGTAGACCCAATTATCTCAAAACCAAACCTAAGCCCTATCCGCTACTTAATACAGTAGCATTATATTGAAAAAAACCCCAGTTATATTCCAGTTAGAATGCCAGAAATTGTAGAGTTGTTATAGCTGCCAAAAATGGATTAATCCAATGATAGCAAAGATATTGAATAAGCTAAAACAAACTTCACACCATTATCTGATGATACAGTGGCATTTTTATACACAAGGTTCCTCTGAAAGTTGAGTCAAGAAAACTTTAAAATATGAAAGCAAATTTTAAAGCGCACTCTAAGAAGAATATGACATTGGAAACACGTAGGCATATGATTCCATGAACATGGGTAACCCTACTGAAATTAATGAAACTGCTAAATGATCTCATAAAAAAAATTGGAAATGCTTCCATAGACTTAAGTGGGTCTTATCAGCTACTTAATCCGTTTTCACACACCACTATGTGGCTGAACATACTGAAAGTTGTATTAGATCTAAAGTACATTACTGAATCCCTAGATTATAAACCCTATTGACAGAGGACGGTTTATTTTTAATAACATGGATTAGAATAGGAGTGTTGTTTTACCAGCTATAAGGCATAAATAGCTGGCTGAAGATTCCCTTTATGTAGAAGACTATTGGGTTTTAGATACATGAATTACAACATTTTAAACAAAAAAGCTTGGGAAATGCTGTTATGCTAAGATCATAAAGGAGAACTGAATTGTACTTGTGTTTACATTGTGCCACACAGCCACATTGTGTCGCTCCTTCTGCCCCTTAACGCTTTTACTGAGACTGTAAACTCCATGGGGCAGAAGTTTTCTTGTTCTTTGTTTCAAAGCTACCTGACAAGAGGGCTTCAAAGCAGAAATAACAAATAAAAATACATACATACTAAGAGATGGCCTAGTATATTAGTTGACCTTCATTTCTTTTCCCTCAGATACCATTGAAAAAGATAGTAATGTGTATTATTATTCATTTCCATTGTAAGCTCAGATAGCTCATTATTAAATAAACCACAAGTAAACTGTCTGTTCATTTTTTTCTCATACAAGAAGCTTCTCATACAACAAATCTTTTGCTCCTCACTTTGGCCAGTCTCTCAACTCCCTTATGTCATTTGCCAAAAGCTTTTTTCTCTTACAAAACCATATTGTTAATCGGGAGAGTATAATGTTCTAAATAAAGGGATTATAAAGAGGCCGTTGCTTCTTGTCGTGTCCCTCAAGATCGCTATTTTGATGTAAAATACAGAAGTAGAAAAAGAGTGCAGTGATCACCTCAGTACAAAACCTTGCGGCCTCAGAATATACTAGGGATGTATTTGATTTTTCTCAAATTCATAAACCATATTTATGTTGATTGTGAATGTCCAAACTATTCTGAAACTACTTGAAAACAGGATGTCTGTGCTGCTTAGCTAATTGTCTCTGCAAAGAGGCAGTTCTTATTATCTGTAATACAGCACTGCACATGCAGGACTTTGTTCCAGTCCCCAACTAGCCCCAATTAAGTCAAGAGCTGTGATGAACCACTAACATGCAACAGTAAAATCAAAGCTAGCATTCTGGTCTGTGCATCAAGCTCCACATGACATGACATATAGATACAACTTAATCCTTTCTTTAGTGAGATAGAAGCCTAAATTTAGGCACTTATGTTACTTAAATCTCCTCAAGTGGTCAGCAGAAATGGAGACATTCCTGCAGAGAGATCTTAAGTAATGCCTCCACTGAGTGCACAAGGAAGCCTAGGCTTGCTAACCTCCTAATGTAGGTACCTAAAATAAGGTGCCAGCTTTACTTCCCATGGTCCACATAAAATGCACTAAATAACCCTTTATTTATTAATTCTCACTGAAATTCAGTCCTAATGATCACTGCAAAGAGATGAAGAGTGGTGATGTGTTGCCCTCCCCCGCGCCCCTCGCAGGCTTAGATGTAAAAGGTCTGAGAGGTATTTTGCTCGTAGCCCAAGGCAAAAAAAGTGAGAAAATTTCTTAGATAACTTTATTGCACTAAGTAGGCAGATGAAGCTTGTAAAGACCTTGCTGTGAACAAAGGCAATGAAGGACATCGTGATCCAAACTCAAACATAGTGATACGAGAAAAGATACAGAGACTGTAAAACTTAACCTTCTAATGAAAGCCCATGTAACATATGTATGTTTAGAGACTTATATTTCCAATGACATCTGTTCTATTTAGCACTCTTGTCTCCATGTGCAGACCACAGATGGACTGGCACACAACTAAACATCATCTGCACATAGAAGATTTATTTTTTGTATATTATATTGATATATAGGGATGACACACACATTTTGGAAACCATCAATTTCCAACAAAAATAGTGCTTTAAGATATCTCAGCTAACTCTCTCACTGTCAATCTGCAACAGGGAGGAAGACTAACATGCTTTTTGTGAATGTGCTGAAAGGAAGGACAGCCAAACCATTGGACTAGAACTTAAAACATCAGGACATCTGGCTTTGCCAACAGGCTTCTTGTGTGATTCTGAGCATGATGCCCGTTAAGCCTCAGGAATGCATCAACAAAATGTGGTAATGTATCTTGCACAGCAAAGTTGCAAGGAATAACAGCACAAGATTATGAAGTCAGAAGAGACTTGTATGGAAAGCAGTCTTGTCCCGTCTTCCTGTTACAGATATTAACAAGCTGGGGATTATACACTGTGTGTGCAGCAGTCGATCCTCATCCTTCCCAATGTGAGACTTGAATCATTAATATTTTTTTAAGTTTTCAGATATTTTCCTGATGACTGATAAAGGAAATACTTGTATAAATAAATTACATAACCATTTAACACTAATGATACTTAACAGTATTTCTGAACTAGTAAACACTATGGATCAGAATCTGTTCTCTAGATGCAGCCAGCTGAAAAAGCACAGCTCATGGTGATACTGTTTGATCTCACTTACCTTCCAAACTGTTGTGAATTGTCCCTGGCCTGTGCAAAACCTACAGCTTTACCTAGGCATTGTTGTGAATTAGCGTGAGCCGATAACAAGCAGGGGTCCTAGAACTTAGTGTCCTGGTCCTTAAGCTGCCTTCAGACTTGGTGGGACTGTGAAAAAAACTGACTGAGGATAAAAAACATTACTTGTATCACAATAAAGGAAAATATGGAATAATCGTATTTTCAGAAAACTTCCAAAAGCATTTCAACACAAACTCCATTCCTCTGCAATGTCACTGTTTCCAGTGGTTGACTTGGGCTTTGCCCATTAGAAAGAAGAGTTGGCTTGAAGTAGTTAAGTATCTCAAGGGAAGTGTTCTTGAGCAGAATAGCTGGTGTTAACTAATTCACGGCAGAACCTGTTTTAAGGACAGAGCTTTTAAACAGCCATTTCATTCATCTTATTTATCTCCCTACCTTACTGTAATTACTGTAATTTGCTTTTACTTGTAAAATTTGGTTGGAAAATGTTTTCTTTCATCAAAATAGGTTAAAGAGCTATGGAGGGGAGAAAGAGGCTTAATTTGCTTTAGTTTTTCTTGATCAAGCAAAAACTTCCAGAAGTTATTTTAACATAATTTGCCCCATTGTTTGCATAGTTGTTGATAAGTAAAATCTGTTGACTAATTAACTTCATTGACCACTCATTTTAATCAACAGAGGAGTAAAAGCAAATGTTTGCAGACTCTCACTTCAGAAAGGTAATTTTATTCTTCCTATTCTCTTTTTCTCTGTCTCTCCCTCTGGATGTGACTATATGCTACATCATCACTGGCTGGATACTAAACACAAGTCTTTGAGGCCGTGGTGGTCTGAATTGTTGTCCCAGCACGACTTCTCTGGCTCTATGCGTTTAGCTGGGTGCAGTTCTCTCAGGCACTGCATTTGCATTCCTCAACATTTTCCAACTCCTTTCATTGGAGACAGTAAATATTAATTAATGGTCTTGGAGTTCATCCAATAAATTGCCAGTGAGATACCTCAAGTGCTGTTAACAGTATTACTGTAACACATAGACTGTGCAGTATGTGCCATTTTGAAATCTAATATCTGGTTTCTGAGAAAAGCAGATATATATATTTCTTCAAAAAGGTAAAACCAATATTCAGAGTTTTAAACAGGATGTGGTGGGATATTACTTTCTAAGTCTTTTTCCTTTTTGCTCCTTTCCTAATAATTATTTCTATTGAAAATTCACCAACAATTTTTACTTGATATTTTGAAGGATATTCACACTTTGGACATCTCAGTCAACTACAGTTTACAGATATCTATCAACAAAATTCTAATTAAATCATGGACCTATATACCAAAAATACATTGCTTCTTGATGGGAAAAACATCATGGTACAGACATCTCTTAGAGATTAGTCAGTAACTTTCCATAAATCAAACTGAGGATACAATGCAGTGAAACCTGACACAAGTTGTGTTACTACGTACTCGCATAAACAAGACAAAGCTCAGTGTTACACCACCAGTAACTGTACCTCCAGGAACCTTCTCCAGTTGTCGTAAAAGACCAATAATGTTGATTTTGTGCACAGAGATTTATCAACAATCTTGAGGCCTACTATATGTACTTAGTAAACTGAATCTGGACTCTAGCACGTCAGTGGATCTCAAATCTCTAAAAACATTGTCTTAAGAGACAAGGATTTGTTTTAGAGACTCATGGTAATTAAAAAAGCTGTTTTAGAACTTGTAGACCATTACTTTTTTTCCAGAAATGAATAATATTGTATCTTGTGACATTCACCCTGTGCTCCAGCCAAATTCATTATGGTTTAGGGGACTAAACAAATGTTTCTTCAAAACATCTCACCAATAGTCATGTTTGCCAAGGCACCCATACTCTAGAGAAATTTAGTCTCTTTCTTTAATAGTCATGATAATACAGTTCCAAGGGTAAAACATGGTTTCTAAAATACATTTACTAGGGTAGTCTGATTTCCATTGACATATTTTAGCAATTTGCTTCACTTTTGTAGAATCAACCATAATATTTTTTTTACAAAATGTTACCAGTAGTACTTTACTTTTTCTAACATGATTAGCATTAGATTTTGATTCTGTTTTCTTAATTGCCAGTAACAAAAAGCAACACAGTTCTTCAACATTTTTTTTACCTAATGTATTATTATCAAGATTGGGATTGTCCATATAATTTTTAACTCAGTGTCTGTTTTGACACATACTTTTAATCTAGTATTTCTTTGAAAACTGTTTTAATCATTATAGAGGACTGCTTGTCCTTTATAATGATATGAATTAGGAGAGGAGTTTCTGTCATTCATTACCAGTTTAGTCCATTTCCTATCCCTGTAACGCTAAGACCAGAGGCTGATGGTGCCCTTGCATTTATAGTAGAAAATACTCCATTCTTTTCATGGCCCTTGCAGTGAGCTGGTGCCAGGTGTTTCTACTTGCTCATCTCATTAATCAGTTTCAGATTGGTAGTACACAGAGATTCAAGAAAACTAGCTTTCCAAATACGATCAGGAGTATTGCATTAATCTGTGCAATTGTACCAAATTTGACTTGTGTCAGAGCACAGCTTCTCCTTAGAAATACCTTGTACTAGCTCTCTATATGGCTAGTCTCATATAAATAAAATAATTCCTAATTCCTGCTTTTGCATGAATGAATGTTTCCACATAGGCATAATCCATATTCTATTACCTTACCATGGTACGATCTGAGCACCTCACACTCCCTAAGCAATCTTATCATCACAATAGTCCTGTTTCGAGAGATGAGACACTGACATACAATAAAAGATTAGTCCAAGGTCATCATAGGAATTTGTCTGCACTACATACTGCAGTGCAGAATGGAAACACCCAGGGTAGTCCTACCTTTCTCAGCAGGATATACATCCTGCATTATTTGCCTCTGGCCTTATTCTGTATTGTTTTAGATATTTAGGTGAGGTAATTTGGTTATCTCTAGGCTTTTCTGCAAACTTATTTTTAGATTCAGTCTAACATGGAGTTATTCAGAAATAACCTCTGCAGAAAAGCTGCACCTTAATAATCCTGTTTAGACTCTATTGTGTAGCAAAAGCAGCTAATTTATTTCAAAATAATACTAAAATTAGTTTTAAAATCCAGCTTCTCTTAGAAGTCCATGTGATTCTTTAAAGGAATGCAGAAAAGCAATAAAATAAATAGATTTTAATAAAGGGAGAAAAACATCTGCAAATCATGAAAAACCTGGTGTCTCAGTTCCTTTTGAACTATACTTACTCCACATTCTTTGAAGTTGTACGTGTATGAAATGGTTATTGTGCAGGGTCTGAAGTCTGGTAAGACGCTAATAGCTCAAGGCTATATATAGCTCTGCTTATGATAGAATTTCAAATTTCTGGGTACAAATAAAAACATAGAGAGAGAAGCTTCAGGACACATAGGAACAAAGACTTGAGTTTAAAAAGCAAAAATCTGTTTCTCCTCTATGGCAAAATTTATTGAACAAACTAGAATAGTTTTTGGATGTTGTAATGCTCAGATATTCTCCTCCTGCCGTCTGATGACCTGGACAAGGACACTCAGTCTTTTCAGAATTTTATCACTTTCTATACATGTGTCTTAGATGTTTCTTCCAAATCTAATTAAAACATGTCTATTCAATAACTGAGTTTTCTCAAAATACACTATCTGGAATTCTATTGCAGGACAGATAGTATTGCTGTAGGAATCCCAATTTGATTCTTAGTGTTGCCTGAGACTTACAGATGCTCTTTGGCACATCAATTTCAACATGAGTTGCAAAACCAGGCACAAATTTCCAAAGCCCAAATTTACAATTTCCAAAATTTACAATTTCCAGAACTTAAAATTTTGGTGTTTACTGGGGGCTGTATTTCAAATGGAAGAAGTGAATTGGAATGTTTTTGTTACTTTTAACTAATGCTACAGAATGAGTTACCTTCTCTTTCCTGTTATTCTCTGTCCTGTTCTTTTTCCTATTATTTTCCACTGTTTTCTGTTTACGTCTTCCAATCAACAGTCTTCATAAATTTAAATTTTAATAACGGTCCAGATGGGAGATGGAGTTGCTCAGAACCTCTGAAAAAACAGCACTTGGTAGTTTGTTTTGGGACCAAAGCTCTTGGAAATTTTGGTCTTCATTTTCTTTGCCTGCCTTTTAAGTCAGTGATGAAACACTTTTACAGATAAATCTTCAGCAGGAGCAATGTTGTGTGGCAAAACTAGAGAAAAGAGGAAGATTTGATGGTTGGAAGAGATGTGGCACAGTCAGTGCATACCAATGTCTGATATTTGGAAAGACTGAAAATTTTAGCACTGGTTGAAATGTTTTGAGAGAAAAGGAACCCGTTCTTTACTTTTTTTTCATTAAGTCGGTGTGTGCATGCTTGTTTGCATATAATTGGTATATGGTGAAAATAACACAGCTGCTGTAAATAACGCAGTTCCACTGACTTCGGGATATACAATCTGTGGATCGCTCCATAATGTCTACTGTCTACATCATAGTGCTGTGAGTTTGAAATCAGGATAGATACTGAAGTCCTTTGCAATTTTTGTATGAAAGGTTTTATAACACCTCCAGCCTGCACCCTAATGCTGTATAAACTCAGCAAGATGACTAAAGGAAAAAAGAAAAACCCTCACCTTGCAGTCAAGTTGTTTATCTTCTATCTGCCTCAGTGGAAAGAAATGTGTACATTAAATGTGTATGCATTTATGCATATTATATAAATATACACACATATTAAGTACATCTCCTCTCCTCATTAACACTTATGATTTTTGGCAGGCACTACAAAACAAACAGGTGGTCTGTTGTGAACTGATAGTGTTGTCAACGTCTGAAGAGCCGAGGGAAAAAAGTCTCAGTTTGCATTCAGCCAAACTCAGCATAATCGTTATTGGCACTTATTGCAATGAAACATGTCACGGATGGAAAAAAAGATATGTCACTGTATCTGGCCAAACATACGAGGGAAGAGCACAGAAATTTGTATTTAAAGTTCTTCCTGGTGGAAAGCCCATCTCCTTATTCTTCTATGTTTGTTTTGTAAGACATTTATACTTTATGATTTTTAATAGATCCTAGCCAGCTATATTCCGATAATGTACAAACATCTGATGGAAACCTCTAATTGTCAATCACCACATGTTGCCTCTCTAGTTCTGTATCCTAATATTAAATCCCAGATGCTTCAAGGAAAAAAGTGATCCCTGAAATGTGTTTACTGGAGTACTTTTACATATAGGGAGAAAATTCCTTCCTGATTCTGCTTGTTCAGGCTGTGCCCTGGAACATCTGGATAAGTAGTACCTGTAACACTGCCACTTCAGCCACTATTTTTCCATTTCTCATTATGATACATTTGAAAGTATTATTTTCTGAATAAAAATTGAAATCTCAGAGGGGAAATATTAGTCTTCACAGTAACTTCCTACAGAATTCATATGTTAATTATATGGAGAGTAAAATAATGACTCCATAATACTTCTCAATTTCATTGAGCACACATAGACACCTTCTTAAGACATCACACCACAGTGCAGTGAGTGTGCCAACTACTAACATCGCAGGCGGCAGTGTATCACAGACAGTCTGCACACAGCCTTGATTGTGCCAGTGAAAAGGAGGGGACAGAATGGAGTCAGTACTTGGAAAAAATTGATTTACATTTTCTCTGTATGCCAAATGATGAATCTCTACAAATAGCCTGAGAAAAAGAAGCTACAAAGATTTTAGACTCATAAACATCATATACTCCCTTTCCCTTGCAGCGGGCAGGCCTCAGAATTAAAGCTGAGACCTTTACTTACTCTTCCTAGAAAACACTGTTAACACCATCTTGCTAGCTGATCTATTGGGAAGTTTTGAACATATTCCTTCACATATTGTGCTGCCATAGAGTAGTCCACAAAGGGTGTATTTTTTACCCTTTTCATAAATTAACATGTTCTTATTCACAGGGTATCAGGATCACGGTTGAGCTTGACTTTCCTTTATGCACTGTGCAGAGATTTGTCAAGAAATTAAGTGCTGCATATTTTAACTTTGGACTCCATACTGACATTTTTTAACATATGCTTATGTCTAGCGTATCTCGTGTTCGTCTGCAAAACAGCACGATGAGTGCTAAGTTGCCAAGAACTCCTCCCTTAGTTACATATGTGTACATGCAACTCCCATATACACACACTAATCTTGTAGGAAACCAAGACCAGCATCTCAGTTAATTAATTGTTTCAGCTACAATTTCGTATATCCATACATCACCAAAGGAGAAAGTTTCAATATTTGTGCGCAAGATCATACATTCATGGGAATAGGCCTTGCTGTTAATTTCCTGACTGAGCAGTTCCACAACAATAAATATACAAGTCTTCCCTAGTAGAATCATAAATGCTGTTACATAAATGTTTTCACACTTAACCTAAACAATTACAGTGGAAAATAAAGTACAAACTTTAAAAAAAAATGCAAAGATACTGCATTATTAAACATTTCATTTCACTAAATCTCATATTCTCTGTACCCACCCTTCCTTTTGTTCCCTCTAAAAACAAAAAAGTCAAAAAAAAATCAAACTACAAAATATCTGGTGAACTAAAAATGTGTTTCATTTTTCAAGTCAATAAGAAATGCAGAGCTAGCAAAACTGTTGCTGCAAAATATTGAAAAAAATATTGTCTTATGGTTTTTTTAAGAAAATTTATGTTTGAAAGTGAAATCCTTTTAAGGGAGGAAAAAAGCCCAAAGAAACATCCACAGATTTACATAAAGTACTTCCAGGTCATAAAGTACAGCTGGTTTGGCTAGCTTTTTTGTATATTATGATACACGTGAATCTGGTGACTAAGGTTTTTGTGCTTCTACCTAGCCAAGAGCTTTCCCAGATTTTGGTCCTGTCCAACTTCTCTGCTACAAGACCCATAAAAGGCTCAAGAGAAAGGAAGAAGAAAAGAAAGAGGCCAAATGATGAGAGTTTCAGTTTGAAGGGGATTGCAATTTACAGTCTACCCTTTTAGGAGTTAAAAGCACAAATACTGTAATTGCTGAAGTGCCTTTGAGCTGCCACTGATTCTTGTGCAAGCAAAAATAGGGTTCTGCTATGAAAGCAGGAGATAGTCTAGCACAAGCGTCCTTGCAGAGGTGCTCTGCTGCTTGTAACAGTTCAGAAACACAGTGCTATCCCTGTCCCTCTGAACTCCACCGGAGACAGAAAAGTTAGTGTTCACAGATACAGTGGCTGATTTATGAAATACTCTGTGCAACCATAAACAGTAATTTCGTTCTAACTTCGGGAAGGTGCACGAGGCAGCGATCTGTGGCACAGTCTTACATACTGAAAACTGAAGAATCATGAAAAGGAAAAGTTCTCCATGCAAAAACTATGTATGTGTAATTCCAAGACATGACTATTGACAAGGGCGCTCTCAAGCCTCAGCTGAACTTTAGAGTAGGACGTCATCTTTTTATCAAAAGAGAATCATACATTCATGAGAGTCAAGGGCATGCTTGTTAAAAAAATGCATTATGTAGAAACACTTGGGAAATAGGAATTCTGATGAACTCAGAAGAAACTGGAAAACCTTCAATTTGTGAATTGAATTCCAATGAATAAGCAAGCTAGAAAACAGATTCTGGATGGTATGTTTTATTTAAGTGTTTACCTACAAAACAATATAAGCTTTTCAAACCTAGCTACTCTAATCATTGGGATATTGAGGTTACACCTGCCTTAGCTTTGTAGTTGAGGTCAGGAGTGTGTGCTTGAAGTGAACCTCTCAGTCATCCTCGCCATACTTTTGTGCATGTCATGAAACTCTCTCAAAGTACACATTCTGGACTGTTTCAGATTAAACGAGACTGTATGTGGAGCCCCAGGAGCATATCTATCACGTTGCTGCCACTAATGAGCACTCAGCACCCGGGGCCAGGCAAAACCCAGTCCAAAGTAAAGCCCTGGAACACGTTTAGCATAGTTGTGATGGCTTCAGGAACAGCTTTTTCCCCATCCAGACCCACTGCACAGCACTAGTTGCTCATGTTCACGTAGCCTAAGTGAACCTCTTCTTTGTCTGACCAAGTATGGTGAGAAGGGGTTGACTTTCATTCCTAACTCAGTGAAAAAGAATTACAAATATGTGAATGCTGAGTGGAGAGAAGCATTTCCCTCCACCTCAGGCTTAGAATAATCTTTGTGGCTAGATGATTAAGACCCTCCCTTCACCATAGGTTAGTCAGCTGTATTGGGGTCCTGAATTTTATGGTTCCCATTTTTAAGTAATGAATTGACCACACACACAATGTAAACAGCTGAAGTACTTGATTCAGCACCAGGGATGCCACAAGATGCCAAGTACCTAAAATGTGGTATTTTAGCTAGCATTTAGTACTTCTGAGTACCACCAACAGAACAAGGTACACTCTAGCATTTTCAGATGGCACTCACAAAGTTTTCTTCCAAGAAAACTATGCAAATCTTGGGACTTCATTTAAAGTACTCAAATAAATGAGCTGACATCACTTTACTACCTTGCATTTGCCAGAGGCTGAGTGTACTTGTAAACAGTGACTGTAAGTCAGTTGATACTCTTGTTACCTTATGTTTACGTACTTCCGTGTGTGTGTGTTTGCAGAGGCATTAAAATCAGACAACTGTGGTTAAAATGTTTTGCTGCCCAGTATCACTGGTTGTTTTATTGCAGGAGGCATTTGTAAAAAAGACAGATGAGACAAGAGTCCCAAAAGCTAAAGACTAATACAAGCCCATGCTTTTGCTACTGGACTAGTACATGCTAGCTAACCACTTTTAAGGTATATGGAGTAGTCTGTCTGGTCTGAAATCGAAGCCAGCGTCACATAAACATTCAGAGCTGCAGCAGAGATTTCAGTGTTAAACTTGCTGAAGATTTCCCTGGGCTACAGCAGCCCATGAAATAACTACACAGTTTCTCCTCCTACAGAGAGGGTAGTTTAAAATCAGTATTTTTTTTTCTCCTCTTTAAATTAAGAAGTTGAGGTCAGAAAATCAGCACCCAGCTGAAGGACAAAATGGGGTCAGTTTGCTCCCTCCTGTGCCCACCTCCCGAAAAGAGAAGTATGTGCAGGGTAGAAAGGATAGGGGTTCATAGTCAGTGAAATTGGGGTAGAACAGCAAATTGGGGCAAAAATATTTTTCTGGCCTGAAAACCCTCTCCAAGCTGGAAACTTCTAATTTGCTGGCAGAAATGCCATCTCATTGATGAGATCTCAGCTGACTTTGGAGAATCTGAAAGCTGCTAACTTTAACACTTCTCCTTTCCTAAGGCAGTCACATAGAATGCAAACACCCTGGAAACCAGGTATATCCCTAGCAGCAGCTACAATCTGGACACTGATACAGGTAATAATGACCCCACTCCCAGAGCTCAAGTTCTCTTCCTTTCTGCTATGATACTCATTAAAAAAAATCATTGCTTTTATTTTCCACAGAAAGCAGCAGTGGGAAAAATGATTATACAAATCTAGATTGTCTTCCATCATTATTCACATTGTCTGCTCTTCAACAAAGCTTTAAACATCAACCATTGAAATGGCAACATCCCTTTCTGTCGTTGAGAATTGCGCGAGAACATGTACAGCCATCCCACAGAGCATTGCCTTACTAGGTCACCCATTGCTCAGACAAAGATGATTTAGGGGTGATTTTAGACAGAAGAAGGGTGATCTAGAAGTCACAGTGTGCTGTCAGCAAGAGAGTCTGGAACTGAAATATGAAGGGCTGAAAGCATGTTCAGAAACATTATATTTTGTAGACATAGTTGTTGATATCTGTAATATAGAGACCAGAAGGTGAGGCTCAGACCAAACAATTGAAGCATCTTCCTCCATAGTGTGACTTGGCTTTTTGCTCGTTTTTCGTATGCTGAATTTAAGAAGCCACATAAACCCTGATTTTTCTTCTTTGTTTTCTTTTACTGTGTCCTGCCTTTGAGGTCAGATACTCAAAATCAACATCAGTTTTATAAATACACACACACACACAAAAGGAAAAGCGAGAAAAGAACTAGGCAGTGGAGTCTGGAATGTCTTCAACGAAGCTATAAATTCACATTGTTAAGAAGAGCCAAACCACAGTCATTGCTGATTTAAAGGAACTCTTGTACTTAGTGATCATCTTCATGAAGTAGAATGCATGGAAAACAAACATTAAGGTTTATAAACAGAAAGTAAATAAATGGTGCACAGTGTTGGTCAGCACCATTTAATTTATAGACTGCTCCACTCAAACCATCTGCCGTTAGAACAACAAAGCACAGAAGTCCTTTGAAACTGTAACTTTTATTACAGAGTATGAAAATATCCCAGACGAGCTGAAATTGAGACCCCTTGTCTTTGTGTGTATGTGTGTGCATACACATGTGCTTTCTTGTTGACATGTATTATTATAGAGGTGAGCTTTCTGCAGACATTGAATTACTCCTTTACACCAGCTATTTTGAGACCTAGAGTAAATCAAGCAACAGTTTACAAAAATCATCTCATCGTTACACACAAGGTCTGCACAAACACCGAGTCCTCTAAACAGCACTTGAATTTAAGTGGTGCGTATGACTTAAGCCTGACCTTAACAGTTCACTCTTAGTCCTGTACATGCTCTTGAGTTCTAAAAAAAAAAAAAATCCCAGAACACTTGTCTGGAAAAGAATGAATATAGTAATCACATCAGGGTGCCTGTGACCCTGGTAAGTGCACAAAATTAGCGACAAATGTTAGCTCTGCCCAGTGACACCTCTCAATTGAGGTGAGTTGAAAATGCAGTATAATCTGTTTCATTGTTATTTTACTATTTTTTAATGAACAACATGAAGGAAAAAAGTGCACAAGTATTAAAGATAAGATCTGAAAATGTATATACTTTGAATTTATTTGAGCCTCCTGTGGCAGGCCTTCAGTCAGAAATGATAACAAAAAATGTTAATTGACCTCAGAATAGTTAGCCAAGCTCTTATGCCTAGTAGATTTTTTTATTTTTTACCACATTTTTATGTTGCTCAAGGAAAACACCTGTTAATAGCAGTGAAGTTAATAATAATAGACCATGGCAAGAGACCATCCACTGAGTAAACAGCAAATTGGCAACATAGCAAAAGTGCTTAGAAAAAACTCACAGTAACTCTTTCCAACCTTAATTTATCTGTTGATTGTCATTTAAGATGTGGAGAAGCAACAGAATCTGGTCTCTCAGCATAAGATGTCCTCTGCTAATGAGGGGCCAGAAGAGCATACTATGTGCTTTAACTATGCAATGAAAAATACCTAAGCACGTCTTCAAATAAAAATAGCATTTTTTGTCTGGAAAGGTCCTTTGTCATAATTTAAAGGCTAAGAATTATTTTTTGAAACTATCTAATAAATATTGTATAAGAAATACATGTCTGGAGAACATACTGTTCATGATCAACTGAAAATCAGAGAGAGAACCTTGTCAAATGCATTACTGCTGCAAATTATTATTTCAGATACAGTTTTGATGTTACAATTTTTTAAGACCTTTTAATTAGATTAAAATCTCCTCACTGCTGTTTTGGTTTAGGATGGATTCAAATTAGTTCAAGGGCAATTTTCTTAAAAAATCTGTTAAAGATTTTCAGCAATGTGAAAATTGCATATATTTTGTTAAAATTGAAAACATGGAAACATTTTTTTTTTTGTAAGATCTTGCTCCTAAACCTTAGCTGAATATTTGCAGAGTATGGTGGCATAACTTACAAGGTCTAGAAAAATATGTTAAAGGTTGAAGCCCAAGGAAACATAATACTGTAATATTCTCTGCTGAGTAGCTAAATAACAACATACAGAGAAAACATGTACTTCTTTTGGGCTAGATATTCAGTTGAATATATCTCTATCGACTTTTTTCCTCCTTTGAAAGATGTTGCATTGGAGGAAAAATACCAGAAATGCCAGCAAAACCAGATGCAAAAGGCTGATCTGAAAAGACCACTTTATATTCTGAAAACAGAACTCTAATAAGCAATATTAGTGTGTTGCTAAAAGAACACCAAGCCCTCAAGAACTCACTTCAAGAAAAAAAAAAACCACGGTGTTGGATGGTTCTTGTACATCTCCAACAAGTCACAGCATAGCTTGTGAAAATTAACCAAAAGTCTCCCATTTGCTTTTCTGGGCTCAGATAAGGTCCTCCATCCTGAATAGACTGTGATGAAAAATAAAATAAAGGAAAAAAATGAAAAAAGAAAAAGAGAAGAGGTGGTGAGAAAGGATTTCTGCCTTCACATTTATTGTAAACTCTCCAGTAAAGCCTCTGCGTTGGAAGGGGCACACAATAAGTTTGTCAGCAGCTGTCTGCTGAGTTCCTGTGCTTCAGGCTCATGGAGAATCAATCATGAGGATAAGGCTTTTTCTCTTACTATAAATACTGATCATATTGTTCTCTCCCCCTGACTCTATAACCAGATGAGAGTCAGACTCCCATGAGAGTACTTGTTAAAAAGACAAACTTACAAAGAGCACAGGAGACCTGTGTTTGAAATGGAGAGCAGAAGTCTCCTCTGTTTCCATGTCTTTTCTCTTTTTTTTTGTTAAGACAAAACCCTGTTAAACCTTGCTCATTTTGTGTGGCAGGGCAAACCACAGACCCCCAGGCAATGCTGCAATGAAGGGTACAAGCACCTCTTCTACAAGTCAGTTCTTCTGCTTTTTGGGGAGGCTGGCCCCTTGACTTAATAACGAATTGTAAACAGAAGAATTGTGTCTATGGGTACTTCCACAAATAACTAGAGTATAAAACTTTATTAGGTGCCAATGGAAAAGAGAGGTGATTAAATGATACCGCTGCAGCAGTAGCTCTAAGAGATGCTGTTTGTTTCCAGCGCGTACCTGAACCTATTTCAAGTACTTTTATGCTGACTGTATCCAGTTCAAACATTTAGAAGCAAGCACTGCCTTCAGCCAGTAATAATATGATGCTATGGTGATA
>VZSC01001604.1:248117-271655 GCA_013398225.1 Steatornis caripensis | reverse complement strand
AAAATAGTGTCCTAGAGAGTATTTTCTTAGAGAAAAAAAAGCAAACTTATGGCTTAGCTAGTGCTCCACAACTTTTAATGACCCAGGCTATGGTTTTGGGCTCTGTGTTTGTGTCTAAACTATAGCTTGATTTCCTGCAGGAATGGGATGGGGGACCCACTGGAATGTACTAGAGTTTTCTTCCTGACCACAATCTCAAATCTCTGAAGAAACTTGGGGCACTCAGGAGGATGGGGCATTCTCATATCTCATCCCAGAATGACACTGGAACTTCACAGGGGTTGGTGCCCAGCCCTGGGCATCTGGAAGAGCTGCGCAGTTGATCCGTGTTTAGGAGGGGTTAGTCTTGCAGCTGTGGATGTTTGGAGACTTAACACTTCCTTTCTATGACAGTAGTCACTTCAGCCTGTATCAGGGCTGCTGTCCCGCTGAACCTGAGGCATGTAATAATCTCACTGGTCTAGGGCTTGTGCCAAAATCGAGAACATCTGCTAGATTCACCTGGACAAAGTAATCATTTAGAATTTGTGTAACTCTATACACTGCTTAGTTAGGACTTGCCAAAGCAAAAAATTCACACAGAACTCCGTCTTAATTTGGGCCTCCAGTGAAGCCCAGTCTTTACCTGATAGGTGAAAAACCACAGGAATGTTTGGCTGCATATTTCTACCTGTGATAGCTAGTTGCAGCCTATTAGGGGAATGTTGAAGGTGGCTGACTTGCTGGAACAGGTGAGATCCACCCTGTATATAAAGGATATGAAAGCAGCCATAGGGAAGAGGAAGTTAGTGTCTGGAACAAATACTGTGGGAAAAAGCCTGTTGAGTAAGTTTTCAGTACAGTCACGGTGTTTTGAATTATGCTTCTTCATGGTAAAACCAAATTCCAAACATCGTTACTTATTACCTCACTACAATGAGTATCAGGGTGGAGATTCCTTTGGCTCACTATTCTCTTAACATTACCATATTCAGTTGGGAATGGAGGAAGAAATATAAGCCTGCAAGAAAAAAAAAAGAAAGAAGAAAAAAATTACTGTGTTTGTAGTACTTCCAGCATAGACTTAAGCCAGAAAACACTGTAAGATTCATAGGAAATATTGTTTGCATGAGGTCTCTAGCATGATTTGCATGACTCTGGGTGAGTTTGTTTGAATACTAATCCAAGTCAGGTCTGCAAACCTTTTGTCAAATGCCTCTGAGATTATAAATCTTGACAGAATGCTACATCTATCCCTTAAATATTCATTGCCAGCATTCAGTAATTGTGTGCTACATGAAAGAAAAAAATGGACAGAGGCCAAAATAGTGAGTAGCTGGATTCCTATCCAGTAATCAGCAGCAGCCTGATAAGATGTGGATGTTTCTGCAAAACCTGACACCAGCTTTGAATTGAAATCTCTTCCAAAAGCATTTCTGAAAACATTCCTCTTCAAATCAGATTTTCATTCTCGTCCCTTAGAAACTTTGTAATTGTGTCACCACTAAAAATCTCTAAGAGAAAATGGATTAAGATCTTCTCTTCTGCAATACTGAAGCATTGTTCCAGAGCAACAGTGTGAAGTCTTAATAAACAATCACTATTATTATGTCTTTGCCTGGAGTTGGTCAGAAGTTACAGAAAGAGTTCAATATATTGGTCTGTGAAATATCTTGGTGAAAAGAATTTGTGCATTTAGAGACAGCTCAAAAAAAAATACTGCTGTTAAATACCTCCTAGGTGGGGAACAAAATCAAATGAAGTTCCATTAAATTGTCCCAGGGCTGGAGATAGCGTCATTCCAAATACTAAATTATTTCTGGCAAGCCATCAGCACAAGAATCCCTTTTGTGTAGAAACTGCTAGGTAGTCTGGGGACTTCCAAATGACATTTGTCCCCAGTTGTCATCCATTATACACCTGTTGTAACAGGAGAACTGAATTACAGACAGCCCAACCCAAAACATGCAGAAAATCACCTAAGTTTTTCACTGTTGT
Organism: Steatornis caripensis; assembly: GCA_013398225.1. Lineage (NCBI taxonomy): Eukaryota > Metazoa > Chordata > Aves > Caprimulgiformes > Steatornithidae > Steatornis > Steatornis caripensis. Next base: position 269,678 of record VZSC01001604.1, on the reverse strand, counting down.
TTTAGGTGAGCTTTCACATGTAACCTGGAGTCCTGTATCACGACATAGAGATTGTTATTCTTGTACAAGTATTATGCACTACTTAGGAGTGGTCTCTTCTTAAATCCATTATGCTTATTTTACTCTAATGTAAATAGCAACAGATACAAGTGTTTACAAACGAAACTTCGCTCCAATATCCCTGTCAAAGCCTTGCCAGCTTCCTGGAGGGAAACTCAGTGACGCAGGCCTTTATTCACTGGAAGGCCTGTGTGTTTATTTGCAAACAAAACATTTGCATGTGATCCGAAGCCTATGATTTGCCTACAGTATGTTGTCATCCCAACCATGTTTGTTAACACCAGACTGAACAAATCGGAGGGAGTACAAATGTCAAAAGTTCAATAGCAGATTGAAAGTCTGGGTGTGTCTAAAAGCATTCACTATTATTTATCAACAAAGTCACATATAATGGGATGACATCCTTTGTGTCAATACAGCAAATGAAGATGGAAAGTAAACGATAATTGCTCTACTTATACATGGTGAGCTTGTATATATACTTATACATGGTGAGCTTGAGGGCAAATCTTTGCTTTCTTTTCCACTGTAATAGGAGAAGCTTTTGAAATAGGTTTTCTGATTTATTTGAATGCTTTCGTTCTACTACTAAAACATTATATTGAGGAGTCGCTCCTTTTTCACGATTTAAGATTTTCTTCTCTTTCATCCTATGAAGAACTGGCAGCATCACATTGCCTGAAGATTCTTACAGATAAAAGCATTAGTTTGCTTAGACACTTTACCTGCTTCCTTCTTTCATTTAATTCTTTTAAATGTCTCACTCTCCTCACAGTCCATGTATATTCTAGACCGTGCATTTTATAACTGCCATTTTTCAGCAATCAGTGCTCTTGCCATTCGGTGATTCTACACTAGTGTGAACTCTTCTACCAAACATTTGAGAAGATCCTCTCCTACAAACAAACAGCAAAGAACAGGTACTGTCAAAAACACAGCTCACATTTTCATGGAAACAGCCAGGCAAAAGACGCTGACCCCGATTTTGCATGGAGCTATTGTGGGATAGCTCTCGTGGGATAGCTCTCGTTAGTCTCACTCCTGTTGCTGGCATGAGAAAATTACTGTGGACATAAAGTGGACATACCTTAATCTTTTCAGGACCTTGGTGTTCCTGGCTACTGTGCAACAGTCATTTAAGGTGCTGAAGACTACTGTCAGTTAAGTTGCTGTAATTCAGGGTCAGTAGACTGTATCAAACCAGTAATGATTCTCTGGCAAGGATTATGTGTGGAAAACCTAACTATGACTAATATCTAACTAGGGCTCCAGGTTTCTTGGATGAAGGACCTCATCAATGTGCCAACAGAAGACATTGACTACAGCTGGATTTTGGGTGGATTTGTGTAGCACTCCTTTGGAATGAGTTTAACCCACAACTGGAAATAACATAGCTATGTCAAGGAAGCACTCAGCCTAAAATAATCTTATCAGCTACTTAAACATCATAGGCAAATTCATGCAGAACAGCACTGTGTTAACATAGCTGTATTGGTCCTGACAGCGTCTGCAGGGAGCTATACTTGGTCATAAAGACATGGCAGCTACTTTAAAGTAGCTCAAGTATTTCTCATGCACGTATGCTTTCTGAGGCATATAGATTCGCAATCTGTGGAGATGGTGGATGATCCACAATAGGATTTCTGGAAGTAAGGAGATGAAGTCAGTTAGAACCCCACAGTGAAAGAAAACTTCAAAATCATCTTTTAAGTCTGAAACTTCTCTACAGCTTCGGCTCAGCAGGACACAGATATATTATGATTTTGGAAACACTCTGTTTCTGTTCCTATGTTTAGGTCAAAAGTAGTAGTGATAAACAAAAGTAACAGCTATATTCAGGAAGCCACATATTCCAGAGAATTTGAATTTTGAATTTTCTTCTCTTACCAGTCTTTAACTGAAGGATCACACTGCAGTATGGAAACCTGTTTCTAACCATAAAAGCAATAGTAGCAGAGAAAATTGGAAGAAAGGATGAGCCCGAGAGAAGCATGTTTCCCAAAAACTCCTGTTGTGCACCATCCCTCATATCAGATCTAACCTAACTAAACCTAACTAAAGGAATGGATTTGAAAAATGGATTCTGCAAAGAGTGAAATGTTTCTAATTGTGATAATGAATTACTTAAACTTACGTTTTGTGTTGCAACATCTTGAGGGTCCAACAGAGAATGGAAGACACTGAATTTCTGCTGTGTTTATACACAGTAAGACAAAGGTTTTGACTGTATCTTTAGAGAGAACGGACTAACGAGGGAGAATTTCAGAAGTCTGCATAAAAGAAAAAATTACAAGGATAAATACAGAAAGGAATGAAATCTAGAGAAACAGGAACCCTTGTCTGTATCTTAAGCAAGGATTCCTGTTACACAACTAGCCTAAAGAAACGGAACTGCCAGGGTGTCACTCCACCACGTCCTCTAACCATCTCCTAAGAGAATCCAGATGCCACAGTTGCATGTTCAGTGTTACTTTGACTGTTGAGATGTTACCATTCTAGAGATAGATGTGTCTGATCTTGCCCCACTTGGTCTGAATTCTTCACCAGAGAAATACTATGGGGTTTGGGTGCAAAGCAGGAGCTACACTTAGTTTTGTCCTTGCCAGCAGCATTGTCATAAAGCTTGGCACTTCACATTACAAAAAAAAAGTTATCTATGGAGCTTAGGTACCTGTGATGAGCTAGTAAATTAATCAGGCATTGCAGGACTGCCATTTTGAATTTGAGAGCCTATTTGACCATTCCGCCCTTGAAGCTTTTAGCTTAGTCTCCTTATATTGGGCCTGGACCTATGTCTTCAGGTTTCTCTTCAATTTGTTTCTGCTAATATGTTTTTATATTATTCTTGTTTCTTGCACCTTGTTTCCTGATCATTCATTCTCTGCCATCTCCCTTATTAAGTTTTCTACTGACAGAATGATTTCCAGGCTTTGCAGCCTGGAAGAAATTTCTGAGGGCTTGAAAAGATCCACCTTCAATTTCACTGTGCTGTCCTGGTTTGGGCTAGGAGAGAACCAATTTTGTTTCAGTAACTTTTAAGTTAAGTCTCTTCTGAGAAGCTGCACTCTCTGAAATTAGCTGCATATTTTTCCAGACAGTAGCTGCTTCTAGCAGTGATAAGGCTCGGTGTTTATACTTAGTGCTGGAACATCAGTAGGAATGGTATGCAGAAAGGCTCTTGTTTATATTCATCCCTATGGAGACCAAGGTCGAAGTTTGCTTCCGCTCACTTTCTTATGCGCTGGAACTGAAAAAGCAGAGAATTGGTCATATCTGTGACCCTCCAGTGGGGAGAAGTGGGTCAGACAGGTAACCCAGAACTGACCAAAGGCAGTATTCCATCCCATACGTGTCATACTCAGTATAAAGCTGAGGGATCACTAGCGTCACACTCTCTTCTTCTATGGCCGGCATCCAAGGAGGACTCTGTCCGATTCTTCTGCCTTCAATCCCTATCCATGCATTCCTGAATCCAGCTCCTGCCTGCTGCTGAGTACAGTCCGGGACTTTCCCAGGACATGCCCCGCAGTGTCCAGGTGACGTATTCGTCATCAGTGGGGTGGGGGGAAGCTCAATATTTGTTTTGTACATATTTCATTATTATTTTTCCTATTATTATAACACATTATTATTGTAGTTAGATTAAAGCGGTTTTAACTTTTCCAACCCATAAGTGTCTTTCCCTTTTCTCTTCCCCCCCCCCTCTGGTGGGGGAGGGGTGTAACAAAGAGCACTGTCATCCGTTTAAGAGCCACCCTAGTTTTAAACCATGACAAATGCAATAAAACTATGGAGCCACACATGTGGGGAAGTGCTAGATTCTCTTTTATCCTCTTAGCCAAGAAGTCAATTTGTATAGATCCTTTACCTGATCAATTTGGTCAGACATTTTAGTAAACTATTGCTGTGCTATATGTCCTAACGGAAGTACATTTCATCTTATATATTCTGACAGGTCCTTCTGACAAGGCCTCCCTTTACCTAGACTACCTATATTAAAAGAATAATAATGGCCTGAAAATTAATTCAATATTCTTATAAAGTTATTATTCTTCACATTTCCAGAATGAAAAACATCTTCTCTAAGTTCTGCTTCTCTACTTGCCCACATTTCAGATTCAGATCAAATCAAAGGCAAGTCTAAGAATGAATTAAAAAAACCTCTACATGTGGTTTTTGTTTGGATGAAATATGTATTAAATTTTCATGAAGTCTGCTTAAGCTTCTACTTCTAGAGCCACTGAGTGAAAAAACATGAGGGGAGAGAAACAGGTGCATAGTTTTGATTTCTCAGTTTATATATCTACTTACATTAAGCCTAGAGATAAAATTAAATCATAAGTGCTATAAACATGTGGCAAGCTTGGGAAAGTCAAGAAAAAATCATGTATTAATAGAGATATAGCAAAGCAAGCAAGACACAAATATCTTATGAGCATTGGGCTACTGCAGCTGTCCACCACTAGTAGTGCAACAGTGCCTTAAGCATGCAGAGATCGTATCCAGACAACATCAGTTGGTGCCACTCTTTTTCTTTTCCTACCTGAAACAGAGCAAACATGAAGGGAAAATGAAATGGAAAGTAGTTGTAGGTAGATACGGAAATTAAGCTACTAAACCAGGAATGTCTCCATGTTCCTGATCAATGTTCTTCTGATCAATGCTTACAAGCATCTAAAGAGCAGGTGTCAAGAGGACGGGGTCAGACTCTTCTCAGTGGTGCCCAGCGACAGCGCAAGGGGCAATGGGCACAAACTGGAACACAGGAAGTTCCACCTGAACATGAGGAGGAACTTCTTTACTGTGAGGGTGACAGAGCCCTGGAACAGGCTGCCCAGGGAGGCTGTGAAGTCTCCTTCTCTGGAGATATTCAAAACCCGCCTGGACGCATTCCTGTGCAACCTGCTCTAGGCTAACCTGCTTTAGCAGGGGGGTTGGACTGGATGATCTCCAGAGGTCCCTTCCAACCCCTACCATTCTGTGATTCTATGATTCCTGTGAGTAGGTTGTCAGCCAGACTATGCCAAGATAGGCTAGACATACCAAGAAAGGTATGCATATGTGCCATACTTGTTTTCTTATTCCTATGCAAGACAGATTCATGCAGTAGACACTGGAAATGACAGAATATTCTAATAGTTCCTTCTCTGGAATTGTAAGGGAAAGGCACTGTGATGCATGTAATATTTGCCTTAACAGCTATCTGTTTAATGTTTTATAAGTGATACTGCAATATGAATGATTTAATGCAAATAAATAAAAGTCAGAGGAAAATCTAAAATAAAATTTTTCTTTGCTGTGGAACCACAAACTTAACAAGCAGCTGACTCACAAGTTATGCCCACATTACTGAGTGATGTAGTACTGTCGTGGTTTGAGCCCAGTTGGCAACAAAGCATCATGCAGCCACTCACTCACTCCTACCCCCACACCAGGATGAGGAGAAAATGTAACGAAACCCATGGGTCGAGACAAGGACAGGGAGGATTCACTCACCAGTTATGGTCACGAGCAAAAACAGACTCCACTTGGGGAAAAAATATTCAATCTAATCAGTTATCAATCAAAGCAAAGCAGGATAAGGAGACACGAAAGCCTAGATCTTAAAACACAAATAAATACCCTTCCCCCCACCCCTCCCTCCTTCCCAGGCTCGAGTCCCCTCGCTCCCAATGTCTTTCCCTCCTCCCACTCAGCAGCACAGTGGGACAGGGGTGCGGTCAGTTCACCAAAGATTGTCTCTGCTGTTCCTCCCTCCTCAGGCAGGGAGGGCTCCTCACACACTTCCCCTGTTCCATCATGGGGTCTCTCCCATGGCAGACAGTTCTTCTACAAACCCCTCCGATGTGAGTCCTTCCCATGCGGTGCAGCCCCTCAGGAACGCACCCACCCAGCACGGGCTGCCCACATAGTCACTGTCTGCTTTGGGAGCAGGGACCACCCCTGGTGTGGGGTCCTCCACCATCTGCAGGTCCCTCTCTGCTCCACTGTGGTCCCTCACAGGCTGCAGGTCCATCTCTGCCTTGCCATGGTCCTTCACAGGTTACTCCACTGCAATCCTCCATGGGCTGCAGGGGCACAGCCTGCCCTCTCCCCGCTGGCTGCAGGGGAATCTCCAGCTGCCTCCTCCCCCTCCTTCCTCACTGACTCCTGGTATCTGCACAGGTGTTTCTCTCACACCCCCCTCCTTCCTCTGTTGCAGGTCTCAATGACCGCTCCTTTGTCCCCTCCTTAAATACATTATCGCAGAGGCCCATCTATTGTCTCTAAATGGCCCAGCCCTATCCCAAGGTGGGGCCAACTTGGCACTGGGGGAGCTTTGAGCAGCTTCTGACAGGGCCCACTGTCCCATGTAGTCCCTTCCCCTGCCCCCAAAACCCCACCAGACAGATCCAACACAAGTGCAAAGAAGGAGGAAGTGGAGTTTTGTTCATTGCAATCAGTTGCAGTTCTAGGACCATATGTCCATTTCATGTCTTTGCTGGCATTGAATTTCCCAGCAGTTGCTAGTACTAAGTCCTCACTTTCCGTGCAAAGAGCATAAACTGCAAAAGGACCTTGCATCCATAGCAAGGGTGGTGCTCACTCTAAGTGCCATCCTACTCTTGTGTCTGAAACCTTGGATCCAAAATAGAGGAAGAAAATTTGAGTGTGGCAGCGGTGTCCTCAGGGACATATCTCAAAACTTAATGTATAAATAAACATAAAGCAAATTTGCACCAAAAGAGGAACCTCTCCTGTGCACTCAGCTGATGCAGATGCATGCACTATATCCATTGCCTGCAATGCACACAGACAGACTGCAGTCTAGTGTTAGATGGAGATGATACAAGAAGCTATATTTATTGCAATGTGGGCATGGCCTAAAGATGTGATATGTGGTGGGAATCAAATGCTACAAAAAATTGTTTAGGGCTTTCTAGAGACTACAATGTCTAGCTCATTTGTGATTTTAAGAGGTCAGAAAAAAAAGCTGTTGGTTTGGTCTAGATATAGCCTACATATCAAGTGGTGCCTTAATGCAGGGGTTCGGACTTGCTGGCTTCTTGAGATTCAGTGCTAAATCTAGTATCAATTCTCTGAAAACCTCAACTGCAGTATGAATACATTGTCAGTCTGTATGTCCCCTGGGGAAATTTAGACACCAAACTGTTCCTGCAGTTGTCCTTCACTGAAATTTCTCTCGCACAGTTCTGTTTGAGGCTTGATATAATAAGATGCTCATTAGAATGCATTCTTTCTCCCTCCCTCCTGGCTGACCAATTTTCAGTCATACCAGACCTATTCTTCCTGTATTTTCTGTGCCAGTTTTATCTCATCATTTTATAAATTAAGCTCTTTTTCTAACCAATGTCAAATGTTCTTTTTTTTTTCACACACAACACAAAAGTCTTTCTTGACATTTTTCTACTCACAGGAAGCTCCAAGTTATTCTCAGCACTTTTGCAGAATAATGTAATTTGAAATTTGTAGAAAAGAAACTGCCACTGGGCTCACACCATAACTGCATCTTTTGGTTGTCAGAAACCAAGATCATCCCGGCCATCATACATTTCACTACAATATGTAACAAAATGTGTTTTGTTAATATTGGTGCTGTATGTAGGTGCAAAGGAATCGTTAAGTTCCTAATTAACTTAGCTGATGAAAGTCAGCACAGCGTAATTGGGACTTCTCAGGTTCTTTGCTTGTTTTCCCTTTCTTTTTTCCCATGTCATTGGGATTACTTGTTGAATGTAGTAATACTCTCTATGAATAATGATGACATGATCAAGTCATTGTGGGTGTAATATTTGTGTCAGAGACCTCTGAGAATGCCACATGTCACATACATTTGTCTTTTAATCTGCTACACCACCAAGGACATCAAAAGGACCACACCTGCACAAATACAAAGGAATAGCTGTACCTTGAATTCTTATGGCTGAAGTAAATTACATTTTTATGGTTTTAATCTTGGTAAGGAAAATATTACAAGGGATTAATTTTTGGTGTATATTGAACAACAAAGTTAAAGTTTGATGAAGACAAATTAACCAATTTCATAGTATCAAGTACCTCTCTTCCTTCGGGCAATGTTAGCTCACAGAGGTGACAGACACCAATAGTGTAAAGGGAAACATAGCCTCCCACATGATTAAAAATGTTAGTATCTCCTGTTTATTCTTTATGCATCTGTCACGGTTTAAAGATGGGCTGGTTATTAAACAGACAACAGATTCTCTTTGTTAGCCCCCTCCCACCTCAGAAGGGGGGAAAGAGAAAAGGGAAAGAGACTTACAGGTTGGAAAAGTTAAACCAGCTTTAATCTAACTACAATAATAAGGTAGTATAATAATAGGAAGAACAATAATGAAATATATATAAATATATACAAAACCAATATTGATCTCCCCCCTCCCCAGTGATGAATACGTCACCCAGAAGCTGCAGGGAAGTCCCAGACTGTATGCAACAGGAGGCAAGAACTCAATTCAGGAACGTACGGATTGGGATCGAAAGCAGAATAATCAGGCAGAGTTCTGCTCCGATGCTGAGCAAGGAGCTGGGCAGAGCTGGAGAGCAGTATCCTGCAACACCACTAGGACCCCTCCCCAACAGCCCCATGCTGGGCTGAAATAGGCTCCTGAGCCCATTAATGCCCTCAGGCCCCTGGCCATCCAAGGAGAGAGGGTAACCTTCATGATCCCTCAGCTTGATACTGAGCATGATGTGTATGGGATGGAATACTGCGTTTGGTCAAACCAGGACGGCATCAAAGCTAAGTCCACTTAGAAAGGGGCTTTTGTAATAAAACACCATCATAAGTCAATCTCTAGGTTACACAAGTAAAGCAGGGAGAGAAACAATGTGCTGCAGAAAACAATTTTTGCAGAGAGATCACTTCTATTGATCTTGATAGTGAATCCAACTAATGAAAAAGTAAATAGAAAATAAAATACTGTTGATATATGAACTATAATATTACAAACTTTTTTTTAGTTTAAATATCCATACTTCAGGTGATTACATACATGCTTTGCTCAGAGCAATTGCTTAGTCTGTCTTTTATTTTTCTTTAGTTTATCACATGTCAGCATGGAAAATCCCTCTTGCTTATTGTTCTCATTGCTCCTTTGACAACAGCATCTTCCATTGGAAATTTGACACTTGGAGCAGTAGAGAGAGGCAATTAAAGAGTGAGTGTAATTACAGGAGGAGAAAGGTGTATTGCACATACTAGTAAAGATAGAGACATTACTGTAAGACATGCTTGAAACAATGCAGATGCTTTTTGAAAATCGCCACCCAAATACTTCTCACTCTTTGACCTAGTTTAATTATCCTGAAAATGAGTACAGAATAAAGAATTTTGATACCCAGTTGTGAGAGGCATTCATGAAAACCTATATTCACCCTTCCAATTGAAGTTCCATTTCCTGCCAGATGAACCATGAAGTGGTAACAGCTTGGGGCAACATTTTTGATATGAGAGCTCTCCTAGAAACAAGGCTTTGAGAGAGAGTGAGAACCACGGAGACCAAAAGAGAGGAGTATACAATGAGAACGGATATAATAAAGGACATATTTTGTTAGAAGATTTAAAAAAATATTTAAAAGGAGTTAATATATGACACAAATAAAGCTGATTGATTCCATTTGCAGTGCAGTTAAGCAATTTGAAGAGTGCCAGATCAGTATTCTCGTTATATAATGGCCATGATAACTCATCATATTTGCTTTCCTACTTGTAATCATATTTTATTTTCTTTACCAGAATTCTACAAGTAATTGCTGGTGGCATATAGACTAAGTCACAGATGTTAGAACAAAAGATAAAACAAGTACACTGAATGTACATTTTGCATTTACACCCAACAAAGGTTGTCAGCTGTTCCTTCCTTGCAGCTGCTTAAAGGTCTTGCTGTCCTCTCCCACTGGCAAGGCTATCTGTTGAGAAACTGCAATGCAATAATGCTCTTGTTAATTATTTAATTCTGTTTAATTGTAGTTAACATCAAGTATAACATTCAGAAAGTATGTGGTATTAACCTTACGAAGTATTTTTCTCAACTATGGTTTTCATGAGGCTGGCAAAAGACTTCTACATTAAAAAACTAGTCTGACAAATGTCTATCTGTCACATCAACCCATCAGGTAACATTAGAATCTACAGAAGGATGACTTTAGTTTATCCAAATCATGACTAAGTGGAACATTTTCTTCCCATCTGTAACAAAAATGGATCAAAGAGGCAATTTCTAATGATATTTTGATGCTTCAAAATTTCACTAATTAGATGTGTTTAAACATAAATTACTTCACTGACAGTCAGGAAACAATCCAGAATAGACTTTCCGAGGACAATCCTTGAGAGTCATTAATCGTCAAAACTTGATCTTTTAATTAATGGTCACTAAGTTCAACAGAAACTATTCAGTATATCTCCCTGTCACTTTCTATAGCAGTTGTCCCTCCCAGCAGAGCTCCCAGTGACTGCACCTGGGCCAGGATTTCTGTCCCAGTGGATCAGCTGTGGAGAGGGCCTAACGCAGAAATGTTCAAGCACCATGACAGAGTTGTCTCCAGACAGACATGTCAGGTCCATATCCTTGCTGTTAGGGCCTGGCTGAAATAATCCTAAAAACAGCATAGCCAGCAGCTAAGTAGCCTTGGCAAATGCAATACTAATGTGATGTGTGGTGACGACAGAGTGTCGCTGTACTAGTAACTTCGCTATCCCATTCACAGTATGTCTATACACATTGAAGCAGGTTCAAGCAGGACTCTGCCTTGCAGGTGAGTTCAGATTTCCACAGTTCAGAGGTAGCTCTGGAGTCCCCAGCAGTGCTTCATCACACCAGGCACAGCTGCTTGCCTTGCCTAGCAACAGTTTTCCTGTGGGATTAATAATTTGCAAAGCACCTTCCAGAAAATAAAGTATATTTAGTGTGAATCTTGCCTCACTTAGTACTTGGGGATGAAGTGACATGCAGAATTGTATCCGCAGTTGTGGCACTGAAGACTTCCATTTAAATTAAGTCAATAGGAGATTTAACTATGACAGGACCTCAGGGCTGGACGCATAAAGTATATGACAAGCAATTTAGAAATCAATCTTAGTTTACCCCTGAAAACTGTCATTTTAAAATCAACAGTCTTGAATGAAGGATAGGTTTTTAAATCCAAAGTTCGTATTAAACTTTCATAATAAACCACTAGACAGCTAGGCAGCAATGAACATTGATTTACAGTTTAATGATAGCAGCATTATCAGAATACTGAACTAAAATCCTTTATACAATAGTCAATAATTTAACTGAGTAGACCAGCAGTAGAAAAGAGCTGGCCTGACTACATGAGATCCCAGATTGCTTCCAGTGTGACAGAGAGCCTGTAAACAAGTTTGCAGAGCCCTAAACTAGGAAATTCAAGGTTTCCCTGATCCTTGCTACAAACTTTTAACAGTAACAAGTTCTCAAGCTTTTTCTCAGTCACTCAGTGACTCCTGCTGTAATATGAAATGAATACTGACTGATGAGGTTTGCAGTGAAATCATATGGTGTCGAAAGAGGTAAAATGCACACCTGAATACTGAATAACTGATTTTCAGCTGGATACTGGTAGTGCGACACAAATTACATCAATGTTTTTGCATTTATAGATTGGTGATGAAGAAAACTGGGAAACTTAAGAAACCCAATCCCTCTTGAAAGAACATTAAATTTGTGCAATTAATTTCCTCATTCTGAGTCATCATTTTCTTTTCAGGTTTTCTTTAGCACTACAGAATTTCAGTAACTTTCAGACTAAACGTGCATATTAATTCATATGATGTTGCAAATTCTTCTTATAGAGTATTTGCCAGAATGTACGAGGGGAAAAAAATGGTTATGTACTTAAAAAGTCTCCACACTGATTTTATCTTTCATCAGGCCTATTTCACCCATTTTTCCACTGGCATATACTTCATGCACAGATTTAGAAGTTCACTGTGTTGCTGTTGTTGCTGTTGTTTTTCATTGTTTGACAAATATGCTGTTTGAACAGATTTCAACATTTTGGTAATCGGAAATTATTTTCAGCTCACATGTTTGCGAACTATTGTACGTGCAACATTAAACCCATTAATAATATATATTTGATATGAATGAGAAACACTGGTTTAAGACATAAATATATGCTTAATAGTCACATAAATTTGAGTGAATATAGTATATCTAGCTATAAGTAGTTGACAGCCTAACTACCTTGAATTTTTAGTCTGACCAAAATATATAACCTATCTAAAATTTTTTGTCCCTAAAAATACGCAATGAGTTAACTTTGGCCAGCTGTCAGACACCAACCCAGCCACTCACTCACTCCCCCTCCTCAACAAGGTAGGGGAGGCAATAGGATGAAAAAGCTCTTCAGTTACTGTGATGGGCAAAATAGGTTAGATCTGGGGAAAATTAATGTAATTTATTGCCAATTAATAACAGAGTTGGGTAGTGAGAAAACACAGACAAATCAAAACCATCTTCCTCCCACCATCTCCGTTTTTCTCAAGATCAGCTTCATTCCTTCATTCCCAACTCCTGTATCTCCTCCCCTTCAAGTGGTGCAGGACAAATGGGGAGTGGGCATTTGTGGTCAGTCCATAACAATTCCTCTCTGCTGCTCTTTTCTCCTCGCACCTTTCCACTGCTCCAACATGGGTTCTTTCCATGGGCTGCAGTTTCCACAGGGAATATCCACCTGCTCTGACATTCAGTCCTCCATGAGCTGCATTGTGGATACCTGCTCCATCATAGTCTGCTTCATGGTCTGCAGGGAAATCTCTGCTCCAGCATCTAAAGCACCTATTTGCCCTCCTCATTTTCTGACCTTGGTGCTCGCAAGGCTGTTTCTCACACTTTTCCTTCCTCAGCCCTCTCTGCTGTGCAGAGTCTGGAACTATGTCCAGCATGGGACAGCCTTGGCCTCTCCTCATAGGGGCCATCCCTGCACCTCCCTGCTTAAAAAACCTTGCCATGAACATCCAATAAAAATTATATTCACCTCCAGGATTAACTCATTCAGTGTTTAGTCTTACGATTTGGAGAACAGACTCTGTAGAGTCTCTGTGGATCTTCCTCAGCAGCACAGAAGAGAATGCTAAAAGGTGTCAGGGAAAACTAGCACTATATGAGGTTAAGATGTCATTATACATCCCCCATACAGTCAACAGGATAAGATACTCTGGAAAACAACTGGTACAACCTAGATCTTCATGGTTGGTGCAATATTGAACTCTGCCACATTTTTTACCTTAAAAGGGTAACAGTCACACACTATGAAAAGCAAGACTAACTTTAAGTGACGAAAAGCCTTCTATCCTTCAGTTCATTTGTCCAAAAGGAGAGTAGTAACTTGTCTCTTTATCAACTAAAACATACTTACAGAAGAGGGTAAATTTTGATGTGATTCATAGCTCTTTGCTGGGTTTGTTTGGTTTTTGTCTGACTAATGAGTTCCTCTTAAAAAGTATTTTTATTAGACCGCTTGAATTCTAGGAAGTTTAATTTTCTCTCACAGGTTAGACTCAAAGACATGGTTGTCTAGACTTCATAAAACCACAAACTACGTTAAGTGAATACTAGCTGAAACTGTCCCATTCCTGCATGTGGCCAGCCCCTGGCTGGGAGTGGAGTGGCCATCCCACTCTCCAGGCACGGTGACAAAGATCCTTATGGGTGCTTGGGAAGTACTCAAAGCTAGCTTAAACCACCCACTAAGTCTCCACAGGGCTGAGGAAGCAGATGATAAGCAAATGAAAGTAAACTATGTGCTATATCTTCTCTATCTCTGCCCTGTCTACAAATCAAGTAGAAGCAGACTGAGGTCTGGACTAAGGGGCAAAGTAAGACCAAATTTCTTCCCCTGAGATTAGATTTATAAACAGTAAGCTGAACCTCAAAACTTAAAAAGCAACATAGGTGCAGCCAGGAAACTATTTAGAGACTGGTTTAGGTGCTCTAGTAAAGGGCACAGACTGAAGAGATGTCTCCACAAACCATGTCATTTACAAGTTTGATGAACACCTGGCTGATGCTTGATGACCGTGAACAAGAACTCACTTCAGAAGATAAAGGCAACTGTGAGAACGATGCTTTAGATGTACGGCTACTTCTTTTTTATTTTTTTCACTGCCTGATCAGATAAATATAACTTCAGTGAGGAAGTGGTTGTCATCAAGTCAAGAAAAAGATGGAACCACCACACTACACTGGGAAGGACTCAGCCATCTGAAAATGCTAGAGCAGTTGTAACTACTTCTATTCCAAGCCATTTGAGGCAGATATTCCTGAGGCAACACTGCCAGAAAAATAAAAATATATTGTAATAATCTCAGCTACATTGTGTATATTAGAGCCTGGTCTCTAGACTGAGACTTTGGGGAACGTGGTCTACCACTGCAATGATTGTTATGTTGGTACATAACAGAAAGAGCATCAGTACAGGCACAGGACAACTTGCTTCTGCTATGTGCTTAAGCCAGGGTAGACTTCAGGAGCAATCCAAACACATTCATCATTTGCCAAACCTAGTCATACAAATTTGGTGTTTCTACTGCTGGTAGAACGTAATAAGCCATGTTACCTATAATGTATTTTTTTAAATGTTACTTTATCCACTTCAAATGAATTTCTGTTAATCATTAAACCATTTATTCTAGTCTGGAAACCCACATCTATGAGTAATATTAATAAAAAGGAAAGAAGAAAATAATTGACACAGAAAAATTATGTTAAGAAAATTAATGTGATCGAAACAAATCAAAGCTTTTTAACATGCAACTATTTTTCTCACTTTACTCTCAGTTGTACACTGCCTCAATATTATTTTGCATTAAACTACTCTGTTTGGATTTATTTCTCACACAGTTTTTCCTCACTCCTCACAGTTGTCCTGTGCATTGCCCTTTCCAAGAGCGGACACCACCTTGGCTGAGGAGCTCAGCCGTGCTCTGCAGGGGGTCTCAATTGGAGCCAGCTGGAACCGGCTGTGTCTGCCATGGGGCAGCCCCAGCCTGTGCTCACAGAGGCCTCTCCGCAGCCCTCACTGCTGGCACCTGGGCATGGACACCTGGCAGAACAACACAGGAACACCAAAGAGGCAGAAAAGGCAGCTCCTGCCTAGGTGGTGGCTCCCACTGTGATTTCTACAGTCATGAGGGATGCTCACTTGTGGAGGCTGGGCAGTGCCACCCAAGTTACAATGAATTTCTGAACATGCTGGTCCAGCTCCAGACATCCATACTGCAACTAGGGCTCAGAGTTATTATAGTCCCCCCACCAAAGCAGAATACCTCTATTTTACTGCTTTATGTTTGGGCAGGATGTTGTACATATTTGGTGAAATGTTAGGTTTTATCCCACCAGTGCTTTTTTCTGTCAGAAGGGGCTAGAACTGGTGAGCAGCTCACAACAATTCCAAACATGTGAAAGCAGCTTTTTTGATGATGATATATTAATGAGATTATTTAATATGACAGAACAGGGACATCTTATCTAACTGATAAAAGACTGATTATATCAGCTTCAGACTATTCCTACTGAAAAATTGGAAGATGAGATTTTAGATGAGCCCATATATGAAAAGTGATTTATTCGTCTGTTCTTACAGAAAGTGAGCATGAGGGATCAATTACTCCTGGTAATACAGAAACGTGTTAGTCTTTGATGAATCTGAATCAACCTTCCCTTTTCCTTGCTGCAATTAATTTCTTAGAATTTATTTGTATAACTTTCAAGTCACACTTTTTTCCAGTAGCATGTCATTATTTAGAGATAACTGTCAAAACAGAAGAAAGACTTGAAGATGATTTAACAGGTGAATATTTTATTTCCTTCTTAATGCTCAATTATTGCAGAAAACAACCAAAACAATTCTTGTTGTTTAACACAAAGCACAATAGCCCTCAATAAATAAGCTAGATAAAATAATATAGCTCTCCAAACATGAGTAGATAACGCTTTCTTTGAAATGCCAGGAGAGTCTTCTCTAAAACTCAGGAAAAAACTTATCTTGGAACTCTTATGTCCTAAATTTTCTTAGTTCCCTGACCCTCACAAGATTTGTCTTGGGCCTCTGTTTGGGAAAGCATTTAAACACTTCCTTTGCGGTTAATTTTTTTTAACCTGCAAAAGACAACAGATCTAAAGCAAATACTGTAAGGTGAGAAAGTACTTAGACATTCTCCAGAGTACCTGATCGGTAACATCCATAAAATAAAGAGGGAAAAGTAAAAAGAACCTGGACTTCCTGTCCATTAAGTCTAGACACCATCGGTTTCAGATACCACTGGATGACCATCCCAGTCATATGTACGTCAATCGCCATTTTACAAGGAGGGAGGCTATGTAACTCAATGGCTGCAGCTGAGGACTGCTTTGGGATTTCTCTATTCTCCAACACCTAAGAGTGTTTCCTTAATTTCCACCACTAAAAATGAGAGGGGGAGAAAGTGCTCAAGAATTATCTTGTATGGATAGTAAATATACAAAGAAGATATTTTAGCTACCCTCTCGTTGATGGGTGAACTACAAAAACAAGCCCATTATATACATAAATTAGAAAGACAATTTCCTTGCCAACCTCTTTCTCTTCTGACCATTGTCTGCCTCATTCATTTTAATTCTTTTATAAATGACAGAGAGTATTGAGAAATCTTGAGAAATCTCAGAGACAAAAGTTTATTCACCTGTCCCAAAAAGGAAGAGTATTCACTTTGTCCCTCCCTACTTTATACCACCTCTCCCCACTCCCCAGGAAGATATCCATCTTTTTCACTCAACCAAAGTTAAGAGGTCAACTTACCTATTAGGAGGAAGGGATAATATTCTTAGATATTTTTATCACAGAGCTCATGACTGGGTTTTTAGTAAAGTTACAAAAAACACTGGTAAAAATGACAGGGGAAAAAAAAAGTGTCATCTGGGAAAAGCACAGTTACAGAGTCCAAAATCAGTGGGGAAATACATATCACAACACATACCACGGAGGTATGTATCCCAAAGTAATCATAGTAAAACTTTGGGGGATGTGAAGTTCTTCATACTTATTCTAGTCAACTGTAATGTTTTCTAGCTTTCTATTCTCGTCACAGATGAGTGTGAAAGGAAAGGCAGATTTACCCCAAACTCAGGCTGTGCAGATAGACCTGTATTGCTTAGAAAATTCAATTTCCATATGAAGCATACATACCAAGTGCTGTTCCTTGCATCCCAAGGCTTGTTGTCAGAGGCCCTGCAGATTGCCTGCTGGCAACCTCTTAGGACGTGACTCATGGCATGCTAAGTGCTCTCCACTTCCTACCAGTTTGGCTTTTAGAGTGGCCTTGGAGTCAGTATCAGCAAGCAATTTGTACATTCCCTACGCAAGCAGTGAAATCTGTTTTGAGGAATCAGACAAAAGAACACTGAAACACAATTGACTACTACAAGTGGTAATTAATAAGAGCACAGGAACCTGGGTAAAGCTTCAATTTCAGACAATTTCAGAACAGTTGTATTGCCAATACTAACTATTCAGGAGGCAGCTGTAGCCAAATACATAGTTCATCACTAAGGAAAGAGGGAGGCCGCCCTCCCATTGCTCCCCTTCTGCAAGCTTCTGCTGCTTACTCTAAGCTCATCTGACCACAGTATAAATACTCAACTATAGTTGAGTAACAGACAAGACAGGGACATGAACTGGCTCATGTGCAACCACGCGAGAGTTCGAGCTGGCATGAAGGAAGAAAGGACCACATAAGTGACTGGAAGCAGAGGTGGTAGAAAGGAAGTGAGGTGGAGGGTGAGGACAGGGGAAAAGGAGGGAGAATGCGGGAGGAGAGTGTCTGCTAACTGAATAGTTCATCTGTCTTACAAAAACATGCCTATAAGGTGATCCCTATAGTATGTTTCAATGCATCTCGGGTATGTAACTTTCAGACCTGTGGTAGTTTTAAGCTACAGGTATGTTTTAAAGCACAGACATTTGTCAATACTTGGCAACATTTCCTTTATTCTTTTGTTTTGGAAATGAAATCTAAAAGATGAGCAGAATTTTTACATTGTTTTACAGTTTTCTCTAAACATTTTTTCTTCCATGCCTGCTGGATTTTGTTACAGCATCCAGTGCAAAAGAGCCGTGTGCCATGTAAATTTAATTTGGTGTTTGCTTGCTTGATATCATCCTGCTGCTTCCTCCCTGAGCTACCAGGCAACTTGACTTGAGACACCAGCAGAGGTTAGGGCCATAGATTTCTACCTTCTTGAACTGTAGTGTCTTCAAGTTTGCATTACCTGTGATCTTGAGGTCTACAAAGAACTCAGAGAAATAAATCTTGAGGCTGTCAAAAACAAGAACGCAAATTGAACATTCCCNTGTAGTGTCTTCAAGTTTGCATTACCTGTGATCTTGAGGTCTACAAAGAACTCAGAGAAATAAATCTTGAGGCTGTCAAAAACAAGAATGCAAATTGAACATTCCCCATTTTCCTCCTCCCTAACTCAGATCTGCATCTCTTGCTTTTCTTCACTTTCGTCCTGATTTCTCCCCTTTATGTTTAATTGCAGCCTGCATATGGAAACATTGGTGTAGAACAAAATTTGCTTGGTTCCCAGCATTTTCTTCAACCTATCATCAACCTACATTAATACAGATGTAAACTTGATTTTTCCTGTTGGACCACTGGGAATCTGGATGGCTGATTTTATTGTTGTTTGTTTTGTTGTAGGAGATGCAATCCTTTCTCCATACAGAAAAGCTAATGAAAATATTAAATATTAATATTGTATCCCTAATCGTATAATAAAGTGAAATGTGCCATTATAGTTGAAATCCTCCAGTCTAATCAGCAGTAACCCAATAAATGCTTAAGTGAAACATAGAATGTTTAGCACTACCCAGCTAAATCTGTTTCCGCATCCAGTTTTATTAACAATGACACTAATAAAATAATGTTTTAAAATGTTTAAAAAATGTAAAACGTGCAAAAAACAATTTTTATTGTAAATATCTAAATATCAACTAGGGGCTACCTTTGGGGATTAGTAACCAAAGACTGGCTTGTTCCATTATTATTTCTACTATGTATTCTTTCTTGGTGGTGTTTACTGGTAGTTTTGGGCTTTTTTTCCTAAGTATTACTGTTTAATTTATCATCAGGCAGTATTATTTTCTGTATTACAGAAACACGGTAAAGAATACAGCTGGAAAAGTCTATTGCAGCTTTTAATTTACTCTGTAGCCCCAGAAAAATAATCAAAAATTTATCCTGTGAATCTAATCAAACAAACAGTTTTTGAACAAAGAAATCACAAACACGATGAAGTCTTTTCCTTTTCTTTTTCAAAAATCTCTGCTGAAACATAAGTATCTGATTTCCAGGAAATACTTCTTTGAGAGATAGGAAGGCAAGGAACAAAGTGACTCTCTTAGCAACAGCTTCTCTGGTAGAGTCAGCAGTGTAAATCTGTAAACTCACCCATTTTCTCAAAGGTTATGTGTGGTTTCAGATTAAGAAAAACATCTTGTAGCAACAATGCAAAGAGACTTCTACCTTTTAAATATCATAGATAGAAAGATGAAGGAATGTGTTTGAATAACCGAAACACCTCCAAACTAAATAAACAGAATAGATATACCTTCCCTCCCATCCCCACCCCACCCCCTGACTGATTAAACTACTACTGGAGGAAAGGCTTGATAAAAACTTGCCCTTTGGTCAGGTTTTTCTACAAGTGTCTATTACAGGGATTCTTTTCTCCTTCTCAAAAGTTGCTGATATCAGCCACTGAGACATGATTGCAAACAAAATGGATCTGATGTAACAGACTATAATTTCTTTTCATTGTAATGTTTCAATGTAAATGCTTCATAAATACACAATTGCCTCCATTGCTTATAATTAAAACCAACAATAATATTGATATTATATTATAGAGGTAGCATTTTCTTTTCCATCACTCTATAGCAGATTTTGGATCTTTTTGAAAGTCTTATGTGCAATTGTAGCAAGTCAAATGTTAGCGTGCCGGAACTGTCAACATTTCCCTTCCCTTTCTGCTCTTATACAAACTGCAAGCTTCGATTATGCAATCAGAGTAACTTGATTGAAATTTAATATTGTCAATTTATTGACATTCCTTTCCAATTTGTTTCCCTTTTTCATGCACTGTGGACAACAGTATCTCAATGTTAAATTATTTATTTGAAATCAGCAGTTGTTTGACATGGAAGTGGTGTTCTAGTTTATCTAAATGAACAAAGAACAGATTGATGAGGAAGTACATTTACGTAATGAGCATTTAATCTATACCTTTGAGAAATGCTTTAGGATTACTTTATCTAAAAATCACAGTAAGCATGACACTCGCACATTTTTATTCTCATTGCTTTAAAGTCTGAGTTAAATGCTACGTCACTTGCACACTAAATTGAAAACAATATATTGACTTTTCTCTCTCTAGAATTTCACAGGTGCTTTCCCTCCTTCCTCTTTGTCACACAGAATATACATGTGTACTAGATTTGAAGATTTGTATACCATAGGTAAACACTGAATTACACTACAGGATAAAGTACTGAATTCAATACACATAAAATCCTCTGCAGGACATCTGTTTTATTACAGGTTATTAACAGAGGTTGCATTTCACTGAAGTGCCTTTTCAGTTAGTTTCAGAATGAATAACAATGTTTGGGGATTGATACTCTGTTTACTCTTAATTTTTTGCACATTTATGCAATACTGATATACCATAACAAAAAAAATATTCTAGAAAGGAGCTAACACAATAATCACGTTGGAGCCACTAGGAGAGTTCAAATGAAAGCCAAAGACATATATTCTTATTATAATTCAAATTCATACTAACTTCAGTGGCAGTTTTACCTTTGAGATTTAATCAGATTAAAAGGTCATGAATGAGCCATATGACAAAGAGGCCTTGGATATTTAATTGTTTAAAGGATCTCTAATCCATTTGAAGCTAATGTTTATTGCAGATGAACAGGAAGAAGATTATGAAACAGACACTATAAAAATGTGTTTAAAATGTAGCTGAGGATTTAGTATATGCTCCACTGAGTCCTGCTTGCAGACTAGTCTATGGGACTCTCATAAGCCAGGAAAACAACCTCAGTAAGAAGCAGCTACCCTCATCTGTACCTGCTCTGCACCAGGGGGACAGCAGTCCTGGTCGGGGAATCATAGAATCATAGAATCACAGAATGGTAGGGGTTGGAAGGGACCTCTAGAGATCATCTAGTCCAACCCCCCTGCTAAAGCAGGTTAGCCTAGAGCAGGTTGCACAGGAATGCGTCCAGGCGGGTTTTGAATATCTCCAGAGCAGGAGACTTCACAGCCTCCCTGGGCAGCCTGTTCGAGTGCTCTGTTACCCTCACAGTAAAGAAGTTCCTCCTCATGTTCAGGTGGAACTTCCTGTGTTCCAGTTTGTGCCCATTGCCCCTTGTCCTGTCGCTGGGCACCACTGAGAAGAGTCTGAC
>VZSC01001604.1:226410-247779 GCA_013398225.1 Steatornis caripensis | reverse complement strand
AGCATTGATCAGATCTCCTCTCAGCCTTCTCTTTTCCAGGCTGAACAGACCCAGCTCTCTCAGCCTTTCCTCATAAGAGAGATGCTCCACTCCCCTAATCAACTTTGTGGCCCTCCGCTGGAAACAAGAAAAGATTCGCTAAATGAAGCATTAGCAGGATGTTTAGAACACTAATACAGGATGTGGCTGAGTCAAAGTGATTACTGCCTCAATCAGGTGAAAAGGGCGTTAGAACTGGGAGGGACATGTTCTAGGCAAATTAACAAATGAGGAGTCAAGGTCTCTCCATTCCTCTCTGTTGGATTCAACTCATTCTAAATATAGATCTAAAATAAGGCAAATCGATTTCCTTGTCAAAGTGTCTATTTTCCTCTACCTGTTATAAAAGTGGCCTAAGATGATGACCTCAGTTTCAGGTGTAGACATTGTAGCCTTCTACATGTGGTATTATAAATCCCACAGAAATCCTTAATAAATCTGAATCTTCCTGAGGGAAAAAAAAAAGAGCATTGAAGAGTTACTGTGCAGTTCAAGTCAGTAAGGGCTGTTCCTTATGTTCTTCATCTCTTTGTGATTGTGAAGAGCAGTCACTCCACTTCTGGTAGTGAAGCTATCTTGATCTCACAAGGAAATATCTCACCTCATGCATCCGAAAGTCACATCTGCCTGCAATATCTTCCAACTATCCAAGTCTTTCTATCATCTACTCTCATGACTGGGACTCGCTTTTTCATCATTTCCAGCTAATAGGACCCAAAATGATCATAACAATATTATAGATAGCAATTGTTAACTGTAACCTCAACATTGCTTTTCTAGTCCTAAAGGTTATCTGTTTTTTAAGCTACTCCAAGCTTTACGTCACCCACAACATATTCTTCCTTTTGAGCTGAAGCATTGACAGCTGCAACCACATGGCACGCTTCATCTGTGTGCATGCAGGCACATATGTCCCAAACCTATGATCAAACCATTTCTTTTTTAAAAAAGACCTATTTAGGAACTAATTCGTTGAGAAGGCTGTCTCCTTTTTGTTGTTTACTGTAGGAAAACTTACTCTTTTCTCATCAATCTAACTGTCTTTTCTTTATTCAAGAGGATTCATTCAGATTGTAATTCACACTGGTTTAGTTAATGGGTACATACTCATTCCTTGACTTCACAGTGCTTAGAATAAGTTTTGCAATTAGTATAGCAGTGCCTAAAGAAACACTTAAGGATAAAATAACCACTCCTAGTTCTTCTACCTAGTAACATTCTATTTTACACTACAAATTTTACAGCAAAATGAAACACATGTACTTCAAAAGGTAATTATAGCATCATATGTCAATGGTACATAAATCTATTTTTCTGTGCAAGAAATGGTAAAATAATGTGTATTTTCACAGGACGTTTGTCCAACTGCTAACTGGGCATAACCTTTATTTTAGTGATAAATTTCTAAATAACTGATAAACATCCAATACTTGCTTAGCATGTGTTAATAAATGCCTGTTTTAAGGAGATAACTGCAGAATTTGGTAGGTAACTTTATCATTTGTAGTCACAGACAGCAAGTTAATATAATACATTTTAATGATTTGTTCATAATCATCCATGACACGTACCATATACACCTGTAAAACTTGAAACTTTTACTAATAATTAATGAACCCTAAATATATTATGTATAAATTTACCTTTAGTGTAAAGTAGAACCCTGAGGCTGATTATAAGCATGAAGAATCCTGCAATAGATTTACCTCTGTTAATTCAAATTTCTTATTAAGAAAATGGCTATTTTAATTGCTAGTTAGGTAAAACAATTGTAAGCCTTTATTATTTCAACAATCTCTCCTTCAGGATTTGAAGATAATGATGATATTCTCATTTACAGCCAGCTGCTTCCCTGAGATTGTTGTGGTAGAAAATTTGCTTCTTTATGCAGGTAAGTAACCATGGCAGTCTGTAGATGCCTTCCTGAGCTTAAATAATTCTGAACATTAATGTTTAGGAACTACAGCTGCGTATCTTAATAATTTATCCAGTAAAATAATAGTGAAGCAGACTGTTATGATTGAAGATACTTCATTAAAAAAGATTGTTCAAGGTTCTTTGTCAAAGTCTTATAGTTCATGTTAAAAAAGTAAATCATGGGTACCTTAAATAGTTTATTTCCTCCTGTCAGTGACTGCTATCACCTGTCTTGAGGAGCTGAGTGTCCTGTAGACTTGGTTTCCAATACTTGACTTTACAGGTCCACCATCCATCCCACACCTCATTCATTTTAAGAAATGAGACACCTTGGTGGTACCAACCTGCTTCATATTAAACCAAGGTTGAGGATCTTGTCACTTTTCCAACAAAGGTCAATTTGGAACTAATTTTTCCTAATATCCTTGTGTACCTAAATTACAAAAGATTTCTCAGGTTCCTCCTATGCACAGTCCTATGCCAAGGAAGAATAATGGTATTTATCCAGAATCACCCTCAAGGCTTTTACCATGGTGATGGAAAACAGCTGTTCAACTCCTGAAGTCTCTGGAGGCAAGCATACTTATTTATTTAAGAGGTATCTTGATTGCAGAAGAGTCAGAAAGGCTGTTATAGCTGATCAAATAAAATGAAAATGATTTGTTGAATAATTTATTTGACAAATATGGGCAAAATCTGGCAAATACATTGTTCATCAAATAGTGCTTGAACAACTGAATTGAGAAAAACAGCCCTTAACAGTGATACGCCAACATATATAAAAACCTGTTTCTGGGTCAGATTGAAAAGGACTTAAAGACATTTCCTTGATGGGACCAGGGGGCAGATTCACATAATTTAGGCATTTATCTGTACTATCCTCAAATTCCCTCTCAAAACCTCTAGATAGTGAAAGTCCATAAATATCCTAGCTTTCATCAGTATATTCCCTAAGCAACTAACCTCCATCTTCTAAATTTGTCGGGAACTAATTCACTTGTATCAGATCTAAACAGCTTTGTATGTATTTCACATCTAGGATCCACAGACAAAGTTTTCAATGTTTATTCATGTTGAGGAGCCTGCTCTAAGTACATACTTACTGAATTCCTGTAAGGATAGGATCCAAATATCTTCAGGCCCTCCACTTTTATAGAAAGTTCAAGGGAAGGAAAGGTGACCCCATGGTTTAAGGATACAGGAAATAGAACTTCAGTTCTTACTTTCTGGGCAGTTAAAGCACTTGTATTCTAATTCCCAGGAAAGGAAAGGTTTTTAACTACTCTTGACAGATTGACAATGAAATAAATAACAGTAAATTTATACAATCATTACAATCACTCCTTAGCCTTAGTTTCCCTCATTATGATTAGGCTTAAAAACTACCCTATAAATGTTTAGACAGAGCCAGATACTGCTGTGATCTGAGAAAGGGGCAGAAAGCAATGTGACATGACTGTAATGTAAGAAGAACACAAAGACTAGCCACTTCATAGAATCATAGAATGGTTTGGGTTGCAAAAAGATCTTAAAGACCATCTAGTTTCAACACCCCAGCCATTGGCAGGCACACCTTCCACTAAACAACATTACTCAAAGTCCCATCCAACCTGTCACAGAATCACAGAATCACAGAATGGTAGGGGTTGGAAGGGACCTCTTGAGACCATCTAGTCCAACCCCCCTGCTAAAGCAGGTTAGCCTAGAGCACATTGCACAGGAATGCATCCAGGCAGGTTTTGAGTATCTCCAGAGAAGGAGACTCCACAATCTCCCTGGGCAGCCTGTCCCAGTGCTGTTACCCTTACAGTAAAGAAGTTCTTCCTCATGTTTAGGTGGAACTTCATGTGCTCCAGTTTGTGTCCTTGAACACTTCCAGTGAGGGCACAGCCACAACTTCTCTGGGCAACCTGTTCCAGTGTTTCACCACCCTCACTGTGAAGAATTTCTTCCTAATATGTAATCTAAATCTACTCTCTTTTACTTTAAAATCATTACCCCTCATCCTATCACTACATGCCCTTGTAAAAAGTCCCTCTCCAGCTCTCTTGTAGGCCCCCTTCAGGTGCTGGAAGGCTGCTATAAGGTCTCCAAAGGGCCTTCTCTTTTCCAGGCTGAACAACCCCAACTCTCTCAGCCTGTCTTCATAGGAGAGGTGCTCCAGCCCCTGATGATCTTGGTGGCCCTCCTCTGGGCTCGCTCCAACAGGTCCATATCCTTCTCATGTTAGGGGCCCCAGAGATGGATGCAGTACTCCAGGTGGGATCTCATGAGAGCTGAGTAGGGGGAAGGAATCACCTCCATCGACCTGATGATCATGCTTCTTTTGATGCAGCCATGGATATGGTTGGCTTTCTGGGCTACAAGTGGGCATTGCCAGCTCACGTTGAGCTTCTCATCAGCTAACACACCCAAGTCTTTCTCCTCAGGGCTGCTCTCAATCCATTCTCTGCCCAGCCTGAATTTGTGATTGGGATTGCCCTGACCCATGTGCACGACCTTACACTTGGCCTTGAACTTCGTGTGATTTGCATTGGTCCACCTCTCAAACTTTTCAAGATTCTTCTGGGTGGCTTCCCTTCCCTCCAGTGTGTTAACCATACCATCCAACTTGGTGTTGTCAGCAAACTTGCTGAGGGCGCACTCAATCCCACTCTCCATGTCACCGACAAAGATGTTCAACAACGCTGGTCCCAATACCAACCCCAGAGGAATGCCACTCATCACTGGTCTCCATTTGGACATCTAGCCGTTGACCGTGACTCTTTGAGTGTGACCATCCAGCCAATTCCTTATTCAGCAAGTGGTCCATCCATCAAGTCCATGTGTCTCCAAGTTAGAAACAAGGATGTTGTGAGGGACAGTGTCAAATTCTTGGCACAAGTTCAGGTAGATAAACTTGTGCTTATGTTTCTCTTTCCCTCTTTCCTTCAACACTGTTCTCCTCCCTCGCAAGTAAATCTATGATTGGTTAAGGTTGCTTCTCTGTCAGAACAAGTAAAACCAGTCTATCTTTCCACTGTGGTGAAATTACACACCTTCTGCTGACAATTCTTCTTAAAAGTTGAAAGGTATAGCTGAAAAAACTATGTTTGTTAACACAATGTTTGTTAGCACTGGATTGGATGTCTCAGGTATCTATTTGATGGAGGGAACATCAAAAGCTATGAGGTTTTTTTCCTCCAAAAGTCAATAAAATGGTAAACCTATTTTTACCATTTACTACTTCAGAGCAGGAAGGCCGTTGTTTCCTGGCTTGGCCAAGAGGGGCACTTTGAATATTACAGGGAAAGAAAAACTGGGTTTCCTTTTGTGGTTCATGTGGCTTTTTCTAGACACCATGTTGTGGAATATTATCTTGCCTTGGGTTACTTTCGGTGATACATACAGGAGTGTCAGGCAACACCATACCTTTCTGTGCTCACTAACTCCTCCATCTTAGAGAAGTAAAAGGGGCTTTTTTTAGCTGTGGTCCATAGATATGTAATAAACACTAGGAAAACAAGGTGAGTCCCTAAACTAGTATGCCTGATTCATCAGTCTTGTTTTGAAAGGGACACTGACCTTTTTATGAAGCTGCATACCGGCAGTTACAGTTCTTCCCTTTCACCATTGGTTGAAATACAGGTGTTACAACTCCATAGGGCTGAGTTTCAAAACCTATGTAATGTATATTGCTGTATGCAAACAGATAATTTTTCTGTTCTCTGTCTCTGATCTCTGAGATTGAAATTAATATCTCAGATAATTTATAGGAATAAGTGGCACAATGGGTTGCATTCAGCACAGGACCCTTTTACCATAAGCAGTGTAAGAAAGGGAGGACAGAGAATTGGAACAGACTACCTCTGAGTAAACATCTGTACAGTCATCAGGAGGGAGAGCTTGCCGTACTTAAAGACACATTTGTTAGTGAATTTTCTTATAAAGGAATATATATCAGGCAATGAGAGATCACTTGCTGAAAGTAAACTCCTGAGCAATATTTCACTTTTCAACATATGTGTTTTGTTGAGGATTCCAGCTGAATTTTATTACATTTGCAGTCACTAAAGGCTGAAAATTGGGATTAAACAGTTAATAGCTTTCTTTTGTTACTCAGCTAGATGATTCATATTGATTGCACTAATGCAGATTTGCATAAAGTACATGTTTACATAATGATTTGATAAAAGTATAGCAAGTATTTACTTTAAGGGAGGATTACATCAAGCGTAGCTGCGTACTCTCTCTTTCCTTCTTCCTATTGTTTACTTCTCCCCATCTTTCCACATACACGCTGTATTTCTCAGTACCACTTCCTCTCTTTCTAAGCTTGAATGAATACTTAGAAAATATGCACTTCCAAAACAGGATCACATAAGTTCCAGCATCTGCTGCATTTGTATTAACCACTCACTTCAATATCTAATGTTACGTGGATCAATGACAGGAGAAAGGGAAACAAGTGAATACTATTGGCAGAGATGGTCAATTATTCATTGTAAATAATTAATCCAATGAATTTGTTCAAATAAATTATTTGCATTTTTTTCATTATGCCTCAAACTCCTAACATCATGCATGAAATATTAAAATGTGGCAGGAAAACTACTACATAAAGCTGTAAAAACTGAAACCATAGATAAACGCTTAAAGAGACCCTATAGTCCTGTTAATTAAAAAAAATAAAAGACATCTCTTAGGAAACACCAGAGTAAAAATCCTCAGCTTACTCTCCCTTTAGGCAAACAGAGCTTTCTGCTCTGGCCCCAAGACTGAAGATAGCTCTCTTCATATTATTTTGAGCACTGGTAAAAAGAGTAATTTCTGCTTGGTCCAGTAAAAAGAGCCGTATGCTTAGTTGTTATTCGTATTTGAAGTTCTTTTTATTCAGAATCAGAAGTTTTGACTACAGAGATGACAACTGCATTTCAAATATCTGATCAAATCAGTTGTATGTGTATGCATCTCTTCACCTTTCGCTCTTCCTGAATATCTTTCGATGTGAGACTATTACTCTGATGTACCAAAACTGAAGTCCAGGTTCAGATTCTCCTGTGTTTTGCCCTTCATTTTCAATGTTTGTACAGGGACACTGACAATGGAATTTTTTATATTAAACATTAAAACATTAACAGAATTTTTTGTTGGAGTTACATCTGGAATCTTTATTTATGGAAAATTTATGATTTATTGATAGGTTGACACTATTGTTATAACTAAAGACTATTAGTTTAGGAGACGCTCTTAGCAATATATTAGGTAGATATAACTGGAGACAACATTGCATATAAGTAATAATTCTTGAGAATTATACTAAAATATTTTCAACTCTCACACTTTATTTATAGTTTTTAAAAAATCTCAGTTTCCATGCAAGGACCTTGTTGAAGTGATCATCTATTCCAAAGTGCTCAGCATCCCACAACTGTCAAATAGACTACTTCTGAATTTTTCACACTTCATTTAGACGCTTGAACGGAACTTGAACACTTAGGAAAGTCTAACTACTATTCAGGTGCTTAAATAGGAGCCAATAAGTGATAAACCTTTTGGAAAAACTAGCTGTTGGTGTACCAGTGGCAGATTATCCAACTACTCTTACCCTGTAATTTTGAACTGCTATAATAATTTTTGTCCAAAATGCATAATAGACATTTTTACAGCTCATTTACTAGCTGTATTACATGCTGAAAGACCTTGAAAACATTCTTAGAAATACTATGGTGTGACAGTGGAAATTTGATCCTCTCAAGGTTGCACTTTTGGTTTATACCAGCTGACAACAGCAGCAAACCATTGTGTCTTTTCACAGGCTCTGCAAACCTTTCAATTAGAATGACAGAATTTATGAGCTAACAGCTTAGACCAGAGTCAGTAAACCAGTGAGTTTCATCCCTCACTTCTTTATACTTTGCTTTTCCAAGTTATCACACATTACAAGGAATTGTTATTTTAGATCGGAGTTGCTTAGTTCAGAGGATCAAACTCCCTCCATAAACAACACAAACAAGTCCAACAGATTTTTTTTTTTTCCAAATGATTAACAATGAGCAGAGTATACATGGGACCCTGGGAAAGGAAAGCAGTTGTTTTGGTAGGAGAAAGGAGGAAGGATCAGTAAGATCAGTACCTAAAACCAGTTCAAAGTTAAGGAAAAGTAGAATAAATCACATGGTAGGGAGGTTTGTTTTTGTTTGTATGTATAAGAAAGGACACTTGTTTTAGAGGAAAAACAAGTCTAAAAGACAAACCCGGCATAACTACTCTTTTTTTTCAGGACAAGTGGATTTTTCCTGGATTTTTCTTGGTGGGTTGAGTGATACAGAAACAGTCAGTACAGTGAGCTTATGTGATTACACTAAGGGGTGACATCCACAAAGATCTTTTCAAAATATTCCTTTCTGCCAAAGGAGAATCCTGTTAAAGTGAAAGAATGCTGCAGAAAGAAGGAATATGCAAAGGAATGACACTAAAGCAAGGGAGTCTCTTTGGAAAAATTTAGCACATCAATGAACATTGGAGTATTTGTTGAGGTAGGTAGGTTCATTTAGGAGAATCTGATGGGTTTTAGTTCCTCAGATGTACTTAGCGGAACACTTATGCAATCAATTTCTTCACTAGTAAAGCCCTTTCCTGCTCTCCCTGACATCAGGACAGTCTTGCACAGAACAACTTTTCGACACAAATTGAGACAGAACAACTTGTGTTTCTGTGGGCATTTATGGACCAAAATCATTAATTTACTTTAGGCTTTAAAACACCTCTCAAAAACCCACCAAAAGCCAAGTAAATAAATCAGCCCACATCATCCAAGTCAGTACAGAGATGTGTAGAGATGTCTCTGGTAAAGTAGAATGATTTCTTTAAATAGCCTTGCCAAGGAAGGAAACATTTTCTATAAATAATTTCTAAGGGTGAAGTCACACAAGACAGCTAAGTCAATCACTTCCAAAAGAAAAGATCCTGCTCCTCCTCTCCTTTCATCTTCTTTTCTGGCCCTTTTTTTTTTTTTTTTTTCTTAGCCAATTCAACTCAATAATACAGCAGCTTATATGCTTTTTTCCAGGGAGAAATAAGAGGGATTTTTAAAATTTTTTTTACTGTTTTCATAACAAATCCACTGATTGTTAAGCTCTGGAGACCATATAAGGANTGCCCTTTTTTTTTTTTTTTTTGCTTAGCCAATTCAACTCAATAATACAGCAGCTTATATGCTTTTTTCCAGGGAGAAATAAGAGGGATTTTTAAAATTTTTTTTACTGTTTTCATAACAAATCCACTGATTGTTAAGCTCTGGAGACCATATAAGGAAAGAAGAACAGTAGAATGCTGAAAGCAGAGGTGAAGATAACTGCCCTACATTTCATATAACTGCACCTTAAGTATCTCTGTGGATATCACAGGCATCTGTTTGCACTAGTGTATGGACCTGACACCTTATATGTAATAGACCTTTGAATACACTTCCCTGAACTACCAATTATAAACTTCTCTACTCCCCACGACATCACACTTCCCCTAGAACATCTGAATGTCAGCAATGTCTTCCTTCTGTATTCTCCCTTTTAGTGAGAAAAAAGGTCTGATGCGCTCATGATAACATTTGCTTTGATCAAAGATATGAAAATATATCCTTCATTATGTGATCTAAGCCTGTGTTAATTACAGGCATCTTCCTGACTCCACCTTAATGATACACCACTTAAATAATTAGTCATGCTAGGGAAGGGAAAAGGATGGTGCTTTGGTTGGAGATTATTAATATGTCAGACAAGTAAAGTTCTCACTTGAGAAAATGGTAAGGTGGAATGGAATGAAGAGTTCTGGCATTTATTTTCAAAAACTTTTTACACATTTTCTCTGCAATTACACTAAATAAGCTTTTGAAACTCATTTGTGTAAAATAATCTTGCTTTTTTCCATAGGTTGATTGAACCACCTACGACTTAATCTGACTCTGATGCAAAACCATGATTAATTGGAGATGGAAACTGATTATAGATTTTGTCTCAAAGTTGACATATACAATTGCTTTTAGAAAAGGAAGGATTTATGGAGTCCGGAGTGTGAATCTTTGTTTACAGCTGATGGGAAACAGGAATCTGCGAGAGTCTTATTCTTACAAGGGAATGAAAGGTTAAAATTCGTAAGTACCTATGGGCGGCCACAGCCATTTCAAGAAGATGGGAGAGAGGAAAGAAAATATACTCCAAGGTGTGGTTTCATAATTGGATTAACTAGTTAATAAAACTGAGCTGCTGCCACAAATAATGTTCCTCTTCCCTTCTTGAGCTCTCACACTTGTACAGCTACCAAGTCAGATCAGCTCTCTGACTCAGGTGAAAAACAAAGGATTTATTTATCTGCAGTCAGCTCTCTGCCACTTTGACTCACTGAGAAGCCACACAAACCCAGTGCTGATGCAAGCAATGATTATGAGAAGTACCCTAGGGGAATAAGATGGAGTTTCAGAAGGTCAGAAACTCTCAATACTATTGTTCAATGCAAATAGGTAGTGTAGTCCCTGCTCTCAGGAAAGTACTGGTGTTTCTCTAAGGAAATTTATAGTTTCATCTAACTCATTGTAGTGATTTCAATTTCCTTGCACAGTTTTGAAAAATCTACATTGTGGTTTGTTTTAATAACAACTTCATAAACCATATTTATGATTCTTAAGGATTTTGTTATGTTTTCCCACCCACTGTGCATAGTTTAAAAATTCTGGATAACCCAGAAGCCACTCAGTTAGGAATCTGAGATATTTATTTAGACCATACCTTTCTTTACTGAGCCCTGGATTCTGTGATATACTTTACCACATTTGTCTCTGTTGGTAAGTGTTACTCACTGCAGCAGGCCACGTAATTTTCCCAGCCTAGTGGAATCATGTGCAGGAGAAATATACCATACCCAGTGCTATGCT
The DNA here is from genome assembly GCA_013398225.1 of Steatornis caripensis. Taxonomy (NCBI): domain Eukaryota; kingdom Metazoa; phylum Chordata; class Aves; order Caprimulgiformes; family Steatornithidae; genus Steatornis; species Steatornis caripensis. Next base: position 236,915 of record VZSC01001604.1, on the reverse strand, counting down.
ACTGACCTTCACAGAGCCAGGATAACACCTTTGAAAAACATAGGGACTTCCCAGTGTATCAATGTCTATTAACTGTAACAACATGAAAATTTATTGATAGTTTAAATAAAAAACAACCTTAAAATTATATTAATTAGCAATTTTGCCCAGGCTTCTGACAGCTTCAATTAATTATGGATGCTAATAAGTTCAATGAGCTATTATGCATGTCAATGGCTAACCCAGTTAAAGAATGTTTTACGTATTTGCCTGTTTTTTTCTATTTTAGTTTGGCCACCCTCTTCATTCTGTCCTGCACAAAGAATTTGTAGTGAAAAGGTTTTGATAAAAACATTTATCATTGGCCAAATTCTTTTGCTTAGATACTAACTTACTTATGCAGGGAAATGGAATAAGTCCGTTCTAAAGCAACAGGATAATAATAGAGAAAGTAGACTTTGAAAAAATTTCCCAATTAACTAGGAGTCAAGGAAGATGATGGCTCAGAGCCACCTTCAGAGCAGCTGAGCAAGCTCACACAACTCAGAATGTCAAGGTACTATCTCAAAGACTCTTTGTTGATTAAGATAGCTTAATATCATTAATTTTAGAAATCCAGCTATTGCCTTGCTTTATGTAATATGCTGCCAGCCTTGTAAATTTTTTTCTTACAATAGATTTACTTACTTTTCCCTGACATGTCTTTATTCAACAAATTCTTCAACTTTCTCGTATCTATCTGAGACTATGAAAAGGTTTAAAGTCTGGCTAGATATTTTGGGTTAACATAAGTTAATAGTTATATTTCGCTGCTGTTGTGACTTGGAAGACCAAGAGGATCAGAATCCAAAGTTTCACTCACAAGTGATTTCTCTTGATAATTCATTTGTCGAAAATTTTCTCATCCCTGAACTCTTTTTGATCTGGTGGTGTCTTAAATCTCAAGGCACTCATACTCCAAGTCCTATTGTGCCTATATAAGCATAGTCACTTTTCTATTTCCAACTTGCCTTAAACTTGAGCCTAGTATACAACTGAAAATCACACTGATGTAGAGACTTTAAGGCACTTGTTTGGCCACTGTGCCCCTAGGCCTCCTACTGCCATTTTGTTTTACCCTCTAACTGTGCCTCAGTGTATTTTCTCCCGTTCTCAACTAATTTGAGACCTAGAAAGTCTACAGGGTCTTTATTTTTTAATATTAGAATGAGCTTACAAAGTAGATTTTGTTTGTCTCTATAGAAACAAACAGTTCTTTAACAGAGGCTGTGAAGCCGTTGTTATTTCATAGTTGATTAGTTGTGAAATATTTGAAACCGAAGAACAAGAAGCTCCAGTACAGCGTAAGAATATACTGTCTCATTCCATTCATTAGCACAGTGATGCCAGAAAACAGGCATCTCAAGGCAGTATTATCCTTCCAAGTGCATAGCTGCAGAACAGCAGTATGCAAATAATAATGGAAAAATAAGTTGATTTTAATTAGCACAACATGGACTGCAAATATCATTAATGAACTATGTTTAATTTGCTAATTCAAACTTCCAGCATGACAGGAACTTATTTCAAACTCTTAACTGAATTCTCAAGTACCTACTAGTAGGCCAGAGAGAAAAAGAAAAGTTTGTCTCTTCTTCCAGTGCAGCCATTTTAGGATGAGATTGGTGGACAATCTGAGTATTTTGTCCTCCTGATTCATCCCTTCCATCCCAAATCAGTGGGGGTCTATGCTGAGGGATTGCCTTGCCTCAACATGTTTTCCAGTGAAAGGTTTCTAAGAAGAACAGACTGATACGAGGCAATTGATATAGATAAACCCCTGAATGACCACACAATGTAGCATCATATAGAGATTTTTGAGGTAGTTCCAGATGACCCAGCACGGTTCTTTGGCACAGGCTAGTACCATGAAAGGGTAGGTCCAAAAGCAATAGACACTTATCACTGTGATGCTGTAGCTGAGCTAAATGCATGGACCTTAATTTGTCTCAGCCTAGAAGCCTTCATCCAACCACAAGACCTTCAAAAGAGAAGAAAAACAAATGAGATTTTACCACCAGGAGAAGGTAAAGCTATAAGAAGAATAAGTCATTTTGAGTACACCAGAATTAATAAAGCCTATTTTCCTACTGATTTGTGTCTCATGGCAATGATCTGATTGGAGATCTTTTCCCCTGAGCGGACAAAATCTGAGTCTTTCTGCCACCATCATGTTCAGTCATATATTACAAATGGAGACCTCACCCTATCCCTTTGTAGCAAGAAATCTATAGACTGGGGTTTTCCTTTACTCAGCTGTCTATTTTCTCAAGATTTGGAAGCACACAGTCATCTTCATGCTCCTACGACTCTGTCAAATTACCTGAAGTCAGTTATCATTTAAAGGGGTTTATTTTGTTTGAATTTTGGGGGTTTTTTTTGGTGCTGGGGAGGAGAGAGAGACACAGATATATGCATACAGACAATATTTGCATAAGTTGCATCTTCTAAGGACTTAGGATATAGCTTAAATTTCTAAAAAATGTGCCTTCCAGTCTGAATGTTCATTATAGTTTTAAGGTTGTGAGCATGACATCAGCACATACAAGCAACTGAGTAGTCAGCAAGTCACATCTAAACAGTAAGACACATCTGAAATGCCGGGTTAATAATAAGTTCAAATGGATCAGTACAGGTAAATAAGCATGAGCAGACATGATATTACGAGCTCAAGTTGAGCTGTTCAAAGATTATGGACCATTAACACCAGAGTAAAGATGTTGCAGACTGGCATTCACCGCAGAAACAAAAAAAACCCTAGAAAATTAATCAGAATTGAAACAGGCAAAAACTTATGAAATTGTGAGTTAAAATTACATCTAATTTAATGTATGAAATCATCTTACTCTGATATTGCAACACCAATGCAGTCCTTTGATAATCCTTATAGGCTTTATTTATTGGTATGAAATACATAAACAATAATAAATGTCCGTGATGTACAATCATCTTAACAAAGCAGATAATTCATCGCCACCTACTTTTTTTTTTTCTTTCTCCTTGTGCCCTGAGATAAAACCTGAAAAAAGATTTGACAAAATCTTCAGTACGAATCTGGCTTTGTCTTCTCTGGCAGTGTCTTAAAATGTCCCTGAGACTTTTTAAGCGAATGTCCTGGTCTGAGACAGGACAGAACCAAGCATTACCAAGAAATTCCTAAAGGCTATATCTTTTGTTCAGGGTATCTAGAGCCCTTAAGCATCTTAGATTTATGAATGTGTTCAAGGACTCTTCAGTGTCTTATAGATCCTCAGTTGTCAGGCATTGCCTTTGTGTGTCTTGTAGCTACTTTAGAAGTTTAATCTACACCACTGAAAATAATGGGAAATTAATTGATTTTATTTTCTGCTTATATTTATTAATGCACACAGGGGTATTTTGTTTATGATAAAGTAGGATTGCTCTGCAGAGACTTGTAACATTATTAAACAATGCATGCAAGGCAGACTTATAATAATGGGAAAATAATACAGTTTTCTGTTAGGCTAAAAGTGGAAACTGGATGAAGAAACAATTTGTGTAGAGCCAATATGGAAAATTTTTTGAAACTTCTGGAAAAACATAAAACTAAAATGCTACTGCAAAATAATTTATTTGACCTGAACTTCACAATGAAATTCCATTTATAGATTCCTTTTATTAAGTTAATTTATCTTAATTTCAGGACAAAAAATACCCTCCCAAAAGATTTGGTATAAACACATGATAGACTTTCAAAGTTAGGTGCTTAGTTTAAAAATATAGAAATTAAATTATTAGTCTTATATGGAAACATAGGCCCTTGTTTTCTTAAAGTAACTGGTCAGGAGTCTTCCACAAAGATTACATTATAGATTAAAAAGATGAGGGTGATAGAGAACTCTGCAAGCTCTTTGTCAGAGAAAATGGAAATTTCCTGGATCTCTCTGATGGATTGGTCTGGAGAAGTTTTACAGATAGACCAAACCTCAACCCATTCATGATTTTAAAGACATGAGGAAGATATATAGGACTAGGTACCATCTGGCAAAGGTCCTTTTCACCAGTCACTTCAGCCTGTACTAAAATCTGCTATAAATTATTGCAAGTTTTTTATCTTCCTGTTAGCTACATTCTTTGATGTGTTCATGGGTGATAAGGGAGGGAGGCAAAGGGGAAACATAGATAAATAAATTCATTATTCCTTATTCTACACAGAACTTTGCTCTCCACAAAAACTGTTTCAAAGTATGAACTCTGCCAAGACAATTAACTGAGTGTCTTCTAGCATAGAAGGGTTCCCAAGGTAGAATGGTAAAGACAGCTGCCAAAGATCTGCTTCATTATCTTAGCGTGACCTCTGTAGCCTTGGGCATACTGATGATCACTAAATAAAAATAATAATTTCAAATGTATTGTTAAAAACCTATTGTTTAAGGAGCTCACTGAATATAGTAGACTGAAATCCAAATTAGATCTATACAAAAAAGAAACATGCATTTTGTTGTTTGTATAGAACCCAGGACCACAGCAACTTGATGTGGGTAAAAGACCTCTGAAAACAATTGCAAAACGCATCACAACTGCCATAATTATCAAGTCACTTATCTGGGATTCCTGAAGACAATTAGTGGTTTCTATACCCACAAAAGGCAATTTAGCACTTACATGTAAGATCAGTTTATGTGACTGGTTATGTCAAGACACTTTTGCTTCACTCTACAGTTAAACTTGTCACAAACATTCTTACTTTCCCACTATACACCCAGAATGGAACTAAAGCAGTGTTTCAGTTATTACTAATGATGAGTAATAAGCTACAGCTTATTTTCCCAGGTGATTTACCTCTTTTATGTGGTCATGAAGAAGAAATTTAATTTTGTCACTGTCATTACCAAGATTTCAACAACAACAACAAAAGCACAGTAAAAAACATGCCTGTATAATCAATTTGATCTTTTGATGTGCCTGGGTTGGCACTTTTCACTCCAACGTGTAACCTGGATATAAAAATAAAGCTGTATTATATAGCCTTCAAATATTCCAGTCTGATGAAAGCTGAAGCTGTGAGATTTTTTTTTATACTCCTGAAAGTTTATAACATATATGCTAAAACTAAATATCATAAGTAAAATCTGCAAAGTTGTTTAGGTGGCTAGCCCTAGCTCAAACATTTATGACCAGTCTATGGGGCCTGATGGGATTTATCCCAGGATATGGAGAGACTTGGCCGATGTTATTGTGAGGCCTCTCTCAGTTATTTATCAATGTTATTGGGAATCTGGAGAGGTTCCAGTCAACTGGAAGCTAGCAAATGTCATTCTAGATTTCAAGAAGGGCAAGAAAGAACACCCTAGTAATTATAAGTCTCTTGGTCTTACTTCGATGCTTGGTAAAATTGTAGAGAAGATTATTCTGGGAGTTATCAAAAAACACTTGAAAGACAATGCAGTCATCAGTGGGTTCATGAAGGGAAAGTCATGCATTGTTAGCTGAGAAGTCTTTCATGACAAGGTTACCCACCTCGTGGATGAAGGAAAGGCAGTAGATGTGGGGTTTTTTTGGATTTTAGCAAAGGTTTTGATACTGTCTCTCACAGTATCCTTCTGGACAAAATGTCCAGCATACAGCTAGACATGTACACATTATAATGGGTAAACAACTGGCTGACAGGTTGGGCTCAAAGAGTTTGCGGTAAGTGAAATAACTTCTGGCTGGGGGCCAATCACTAGGGGGATTACACAAGGCTCAGTTTTAGGGCCCTTTAATTCTTTTCAGTGTTTTTATATATTACCTGGACACAGGAATTGAGTTCACACTAGATAACTTTGATGACAGTACTAAATTAGGAGGAGCTGTTGATTTCCTTGAGGGTGATGAGACCTTACAGAGAGATCCTGATAGACTAGAGCATTGGGCAATCACCAACCATATGAAATTTAGCAAGGACACATGCCAGATTCTGCACTTGAAAGAGTGTAATCCTGGATGTATATATAGAATGGGGGACAAGAGGCTGGAGTGCAGCCCTGCAGAAAGGGATATGGGAGTTTTGTTTGATGGTAAACTCAATATGAGTCAACAGTGTGCCTTGGCAGCCAAAAGGGAGAACTGTTATCCTGAAGCTCATTAAGTACATTATAGCTAACCAATGGAAAGAAATGATTGACCCATGATACTCAGCATTGGTGCAGCCTCAACTCTAGTACTGCGTGCAGTTTTGGCCTCCACAATATAGTAAGGATATAGAAATACTAAAATGTGTCCAAAGGAGGGCAAAAAAAGATGATGAAAGGACTAGAGGGCAAGACTTATGAGGAGTAGCTGAGGATACTTAGTTTGCTCAGCTTAAAGAGACTGAAGGATGACCTCACTGCTATCTACAACCTCAAAATGGCAAGGAGCAGAGAGGGAAGTGCTGATCTTTTATCTCTGTTGTCCTTTGATAGGATACAAGGGAATGGCTTAAAAAGCTTCATCATGGGAAGTTCAGATTGGATATTAGGAAAAAGTTCTTCACTGAGAGGGTAGTCAATCTTGGAACAATCTTCCCAGGGAAGAGTTCACGGCCCAAAGCCTGACGGTGTTCAAGACACATTTGTACAATGCTCTTAGAAATATGGTTTAACTTTTAGATTGCCCTGTGTGGAATCAGGACTCAATGATCTTTTTCGTCTCTTCGGAATCAGGATATTCTATGATTCTGTGATTCTAATGGGAGTCCACACATTTCAGGAATTTGCACACAGCAATTTTGAATTGCCTGCTTTTTCTTCTCAAATTTTGTTTTCTGGGATGCTGATGGTGTGGGAAAGACTTCATAGATTTTCTGACTCTTCTAGGGAAGAAAATCTTCCTGTAAATGAAGGAATGAAAGGAGAATTGAAAGGAGGAGCAAAGACCAAGACCTTGATCTGGAAAGGGAGTGCATTTTCTTTCTACTGGGCAGATAGAAAGAACAACCTCATTGCCTGGTGAAGACAGCATCAGAAATACGGAAATAGGAAAGAGCCTAATCCAGTTTACAACTCCTTCTGGTAGATGATGTGGATTTCTCTTTGTCAGTTTCATTTACAGGATTATTAGGTACCTACAGGGATTAAACTCTTCTCACATGATGAACAAGCTTTTAATGGGACAGGGAAAGTTCATTGATGCATCACTAGCCACATCCAAGGAGCGAATATTGTTTATGTTCTGTTCCTGAGTCACAAATTATTCAGTCAGTAACCACAGGAATCTGGAAAATTTGCACAGCTACAGATAACAGACATTCAAAAAGCACAAGACTTATCTAGTTCAAGTCTTCACCAGTGTAGTATATTAAATATTCCAGCAATTTTTTCAGTCAAAATTTAAATATAAGAGAGAGACAGAAATTCCCCAACTTCTTTCTCAAGAGACAGTTTCACACTCTGATATGTAATAGGGACTTGGGACACACATTTTAAAGCAGAGGAGTTCTGATATGCACTTAACTCAAGAAGCATAGAATCATAGAATGGTAGGGGTTGGAAGGGATCCTAAAGATCCCCTAGTTCCACAGCCCCCTGCTGCGGGCAGGGACACCTTTCACTAAACCACATTGCTCAAAGCCACATCCAACATAGCCTTGAACACTTCCAGGGAAGGGGCAGCCACAACTTCTCTGTGCAACATGTTCCAGTGTCTCACCACCCTCATCATGAAGAATTTCTTCCTAATATGTAATCTAAATCTACTCTCTTTTACTTTAAAATCGTTACCCCTCATCCTATCACTACATGCCCTTGTAAAAAGTCCCTCTCCAGCTCTCTTGTAGGCCCCCTTCAGATGCTGGAAGGCTGCTATAAGGTCTCCAAAGAGCCTTCTCTTTTCCAGGCTGAACAACCCCAACTCTCTCAGCCTGTCTTCATAGGAGAGGTGCTCCAGGCACTGATGATCTTGTAGCTACATCATAATGTAGATTTCTAGAATTTTGCTTGCAATTTTTACTTTAGTTCAGGCCCATTTTTCATTGTTATAAAGCCTTCCTTATGTTAAATAATCTATAATTTTTATGATGTTTGCATCCTTTAAATATTAGTAAACTCTTTCTATGTTCCGTCTTGATTATGATTTAAACATGCTAAATATATTATTTAGCTCTTTCAGTCTTTCCCCATGTATCATTCAATCTAGCTTTTTATCACTTGTGTAACTCTTTTATTCAGTCTCCTTCCAATTTGCCAATATCCCTCACCAGTGGAGAGACAGAACCAATTAAACTGGTTTAGGTGTGTCTTCTACATGGTTATATATAAGAGGATTATTAACTCATTGATCTAGGTGCAATGATGTTTGTCAGGAAAGGATGGCACGGTGGTTCGAATGCTAGCCTGGACTTCAAAAGATTTGGACTTTTTTCTTTGAAAAACCAGAGACATCGTCTATAATTTTAGGCAAATTCTTTAGGGTTAAGTGCAAACAAGGTTGTGAAGACAGAACTGCACTCTCCATTGCTGGGCAGGACAGTGACCACTGAGCAGCCTGTGGGGCTACAGGTGCCTCTCCACAGCAGCGTGCAGACTCCATATTTGGGCCCTGCCTTGGGATTAAGTATTGTACTCAGGCAAATTAGCTGTGTCTCTATGTTTCTAATTAGCCTATGTTAGGTGAGTTAGCACAGCCACCACACTGTTCGTTCTTCTCCAGAAGATCCAGGGCCACACTCAATGAGCTTGTTACTCACGTATTTTAGAGCTATTGTAATCTCACTGCATCTGTGTGAATCTAATGGCTCAGTGTTCATGTGGTTTCAGAAATTAAGATGAGAATCTGATCTTCAATCAGATGCAAAGGTATTAATCTATTTCTGGCACCAGCCCTGGGATCTCTACAACACAAACATGACCCATTTAAAGGTTGCTTCTACAAGGTTCAGGTACTTAATGAATAGCACTCTTGGGCCTTGGTACCCTATTCTCTGGGCATGCAGTTCGCCATGATCAATTCCCTGTTGGAGGTGTGTGTGGGAGATAGGTTGTCATTCAAGAGGAAACACGAAGCATAATGCATATCTGGAATCATGTTACTCTCAACGACTGGCATTAATTTCAGAAAATACCGTCTGATTCTACCTAGAATACACAGGTCTGAATGCTGCTGCTTTTTATAGGTGTCTGCAACAAACCTTTTAAAGAAATGTCCTTTCATAATAACAGCCAAGTAGTTAGACCACTTACTTAGGAAAAGAGAAACACAAGTAAGGGACCTTAAACAGCATTCAACTTTAGGCATTTAAGTATGACTAAGATATGAGACCAGTCACCTCAAGCTTCCTATATAATTATTGCAAAAAGACAAGCTCCTCCAGGGGATTATTCAAAGCAGAAATTTAACTTTGAGAGACAAGTAAATTATATGCTTAAAGTTAGGAAGATTGAATAACCCTGAGTAACCTTGAATAGCGGATGCAATAGCTTGGCTTGAAGAGTTCCTAGCCAACAATCCGGCAAACGTTTGATGTGAACCCAAGACCTCCTCCAGTCCCTTAAATAAATACTATTCAACTCAGTCATAGGTGGAAGAGTACTGGTGGACTTTGTAAAACTATGTGACATGAGAACATTTAAGAGTCCAAGACCTAGACTCATACAGGAGAGCAGAAATTACAACCATGAGGTATATAAGAATCTCAGCTGAATTTTGAATCTATTTTTCACATTGCAACAAACTCTGAACACTCTTTGACACTGAATCTGATTTGGATAATGGTCTCCCGTTATCAAAGATGGAAAAATGTGTTTTGACTTTGAACTTTGTAACATCAGATATGATGATGAAAGGGTTAACATTGATATCCACAGAATAGTTCAAACTGGAGGGATCTTTCCTCTTCCACAGGAACAATTTTGTACTGGAGACATCTATATACTCTTAGGTCAGTTCTCCTTCCCCCTCTCCCCTTTCCCCAAGATTTCTGTCCATAATTACAGCAGAATGAGTACTTTTCTTCAAAACATAAGTGCTGGAGTAAGTAAGCACATCACTAACAAAGATTATAACATTCTGGATCTCAGACCACAGTTGATTTCATGTATGCATACATCTAAAGACTGTCGGTAGAAATAATGAGTTTTATAGAATGTATACATAACTAATACAAAGAAATAAGGAAATAGGTAAGAATGTGAAGCAACAAGCGTAACAGGTACAAAGGAGAAAGATCCTTTATACTCACGTGATTTCTATTCTCCAGGAAAATCAGTCACAGATCACAGAATCATAGAATCACTGAATGCTAGGAGTTGGAAGGGACCTCTAGAGATCATCCAGTCCAACCCTGCTGCTAAAGCAAGTGCTCCTAGACCAGGTTACATAGGAACACATCCAGGTGAGTTTTGAATATCTCCAGAGAAGAAGACTCCACAGCCTCCCTCCCTGGGCAGCCTGTTCCAGTGCTCTGTCACCCTCACAGTAAAGAAGTTCCTCCTCATGTTCAGGTGGAACTTCCTGTGCTCCAGTTTGTGCCCGTTCCCCCTTGTCCTGTCGCTGGGCACCACTGAGAA
>VZSC01001604.1:188805-225454 GCA_013398225.1 Steatornis caripensis | reverse complement strand
CCTGTAGTTTCCTGGGTCCTACTTCTTGCCCTTTTTGAAGATTGGAGTGACATTGGCCTTCCTCCAATCCTCGAGCACCTTTCCTGTTCTCCAGAATTTTTCAAAGATGATGGAGAGCAGCATAAATAACATCTACCAGCTCCCTCAGCACTCATGGGTGCATCCCATCAGTGCCCATGGATTTGGACTTCCTTCTCAAAGGAAGAAGAAAGAAGAAGGAAAGGATCATTAATGTCCAATAATCTGTATCTGGAGAGTGCCACTGATGGCATTGATATATGCATACTAAAAAAACTTCAAGGGTACATAAGATGATGCTTCTACAATCAGTAGTGAATGAATTAGATCACAAAACTAGACCACAAAACAATATGAATCTGATCTGGATTTGGCCCTAGTGACCAAACTATAATTCTGTGAAAATGAAAAAGAGCTCACTCTATGGAGTTCATGCTTTTATTTCAGCTCGAAGAGGACAATGTTACACCAATGTTACAGCATCACAGACAGCTAACATTCTGATCTGGCCTAAAACCAGCTTATACAAAAAATGTATGTGACTTTTCTGAACAAGCGGGAAGCAGCAAAGTGAGCCTACACTGAAACAATGTTTTGCATCACATATCAAAAGAATTTGAAGTCTACGAGCTGTATAGCCAGATTAACAGTGCAGTTAAAGACAGAATCCTGGTAGGTGAAGAGGGAGGTCATCGAGATCTCAGGAACTTTAAAATTAATCATGTGAGTGACACATTTTTAAGTCAGTGCTACTGCATTTAGATTTGGGAGATTATTTCTTTCTTAGAGATTTTTGATTAAAGAGATTAAGCAGTTGTAAATGTAGCTGGCTATTAAGTTTATTTAGACTTATATTTTATTTCAATACTCAGGGTAATGGAGAACTATTGTTTACAGAATCAAATATATTTTATGTATTGTATTCCTTATATTCAAGCCCACAGTCTTTCTTTGCTTTCTTTCTTTGCTTTCTTTCTCTGCTCGCTTTCTCCTCTGTCCTTTTTTGGCCAGCGAGTTTGAACTGCCTCCTGCAGTTGTGGCAAAGACTAGTCTTTGGTACTTGTTAGAGTAGTCAGCTAGGAAGTTCTGTCTACACAGAGGTGATTGAAGCTTGGTTTCCTTGCCAGTGAAAACACTCCTGTCAGTAAGTTAGTGTGGCCTAGAAGAGAGACAGAGTAGGAGGCAGAGCTGATGTCTTGCATTAATTCATTATAATCACTTCAGGTAAACTGAGTATTGATTTTAACACAGTTACTACTCGGAAAGTCCTTTATTAGTTGTAGTTACTGATCTTCCTGTATCTGATTTCCTATCTATAAGATAAAAATAATAGTATCTTCAAGTAATTGTCTTAAAAATGTTTTCCTTGCAGAACTATCATATGGTTGAATGTTCTGGAGATTTTGAGTTGCCCATGTATTATGGCGTGAGGGAAAATTAAGACCCCTCAAGAAACAGTTAAGAAGCCTAAAACTCTGTTTTCTGTGCTGCTCTCTCTCAAATCTGAGATAATTTACTTTCCCTTATTGGTTTTCAATATTACTCCCTCACATATCTGTCTCATTTTATGTATATACACTACATATATATGTACACGTACGAACTCACTTATTTTCTCTCTGTAATGAAGTATAATTTCCTTAACTGCTTTTTGTCTTTCTATCTTACATTTCCATGCTATCCCACTATTTTGTATATATATACATACATATATATATATATATATATGAAACAGATCAACAGATACTCATTTTTTAGTTTCATTAACATGCCATTAATCCACCTTCCAGATCATTAACAAAGATGTTAACTACTACAGGACTTAACATTGATTCCTGCCCATTCTATTACTTGCTTCTTGCCATTCAATACAATGCCATTTACTACAAATACTCATTAACAAACCTTCAAATCACTTCTTTAATCCACATGAGTTATTTAGAATAAATTTAGAAAAAGGGTATTTTTCTTGTTTGATTCTTTCTTATGCACTACTGAATACTTCCCTAACATCAAAGCCTATTTCACATATTGCATTTGCTCTGTCTTGTAGTATTGGTTCCCCTTAGGTAAGGTTAGTTGTAAAAAAGATGGCTGCAGAAGATCACAGAATCACAGAACATTTGAGGTTGGAAGGAACCTCTGGAGGTCCAATTGCCCTGCTCAAGCAGGACCACCTATAGCAGGTTGCCCAGGACCATGTCCAGATGGATTTTGAGTATCTCCAAGGATGAACACTCCACAACTTCTCTGAGTAATTTGTGCCACTGCTCAATCACTGTCACAATAAAAAAGTGTTTCCTTATGTTCAGATGAAATGTCCCATGTTTTAGTTTGTGCCCATTGCCTCTTATCCTGTTGCTGGACACCACTGAAAAGAGCCTGACTCCATCGTCTTTACCTTTCTTCAGGTATTTATATACATTGATAAGACCCTCCCTGAGCCTTCTGTTCTGTAGGCTGAACAGTCTCAGCTCTTTCAGCATTTCCTCGTATGGGAGATGCTCCAGTCCTTCATCATCTTAATGGCTCTTCACTGGACTCTTTCTAGTATGTCCATGTCTCTCTTGTACTGGGTAACCCAGAACTGAACACAATGCTCCAGTTATGGCCTCACCAGTGCTGAATAAAGGGGAAGGATCACTCCTCCTCAACTTGCTGGCAACACTCCTCCTAGTGTAGCTGAGGATACTGCTAGCCTTCTCTGTGACAAGGATGCACTGCCAGTTCATGTTCAACTTGCTGTTCTTGAGGGCATCCAGCCCCTTTTCTGAAAAGCTGTTCTCTACACTGTCAGCCCCAGCATGTACTAGTGTACGGGATTATTTCTCCAGCCTGTTGAGGTCCCTCTGGATAGCAGCACGATCTTCTGGTTGTATCAGACACTTTTCCCAGTTTTGAGTCATCAACAAACTTGCTGAGGGTATGCTCTGCCCCATCATCCTTATTATTAACGAAGATACTGAACAATGGTGGTACCGGTATTTACATCTGGGGACAGCACTAGTTACTGGCCTCCAAGTAGACTTTGTGCCACTGACCACCCTCTGGGCCCAGTCGTTCAGCCATTTTTCAATATACCTCACTAACTTCTCATCCAACACCCAATTCAACCAACCCCCAAACCATCCAACCCGTCATTCTCTCTATGAGTATGTTATGGAAGACAGTGTCAAAAGCCTTTCTGAAGTCTAGGTAAACAATGTCCACTGCTCTCCCCTCATCTACCAAGCCAGTCAGTTCATCACAGAAGGTTATCACATTGGTCAAGAATGACTGCTCCTTTGTGAACCCATGTTGACTACTCCCAATCATCTTCTTGTTCCTTGTGTGCCTGGAAATGGTTTCCATCATTAGTTGCTCTATCATTTCCTCAGGAATTGAGGTGAGGCTGACAAGGCTGGCTTGTAGTTCCATGGATCCTCTTTCTTGACTTTTTTGAAGATAGGAGTGACATTTGCTTTCTTCCAGTCCTCAGACTCCTCCCCCATTCACCATGATCAGTCAAAGATAATTGAGAGTGGCCTCACAATGTCATCATCCAGCTCCCTCAGCATTAGTAGGTAAAATCCCATCAGGGCCTATGGACTTAAGTATGTCTAGTTTGCTTAAATATTCTTAAACTGATGGTCTTCCACCAAAAGTCTTTGTTACTCCAGACTATCGCTCTGGTCTCCAAGGCCTGAGATTCCTGAAGGCTGATATTGCTAGTAAAGACTGAGGTGAGGAAGGCATTCAGTACCTCAGCCAGCTCCATGTCTCCAGGTCCCCTGTGCCATTCAGCAGTGAGCTCTCATTTTTCCTAGTCTTGTTTTTGCCATTGGTGCACTTACAGAAATTCTTGGTGCCTTTGACTTCCCTTACCAGATTCAGTGCTAGGTGGGCTTTGGCTCTCATAACCACATCTTTGCATGCTTAGACAGTGTCTCTATATTCCTCCCAAGTTACCTGCTCCCACCTTTTGTATACATCCTGCTCATTTTGAGTTTTGCCAGGAGCAGGTTTTCATCCATGCAGGCATCCTGACATGTTTGGCTGACAGATATAAGGCAATATTCTATACCTAAAAATAATTATTTTTAAAAATCTCTTTGATATAATATAGGAACTACTATCATGTCATAGAGACTGCTTTCTATTGACCACTTTGCCTTTTGAAGCTTTTAATCGTTTGGGTAATTTTTCTGTAAGAGAAACTAGACATTGTAATGAATTTCCAGTAGATGTTGATCCATATCCTGATTTTAAATGTAGCCTTATCATTGTTCTGTAAGACATGTTTGTTAACTACTACACCATGTATCAAATAAAGAACAACTGAAATGCTGTAGCCTATGCTCTACCCCAAACTGGTTCATACCAACACTTGATTCCAGCTGGAGAATTGTTCTTAAGCAAGAGTTTGTTTTGATATTGAGATTATGAGAACAAATTTAGACCTACTGTGTGTTAAGAAAAATATCAAGAATAGTAAGACTTTCATTGTCTTTCATTAATGTTTTTTCACATTTTGAACAATCTTTAATACAACACAGAGACACTGTCTAATTTATGCATCCCTCATAACTGAGTGACCAGCTAACTCTACCGTTTTTGGCAGAGCATTATAACTAAAATGGGCAAAGTATTTCATGAAGTCTCAATAAACCACATTTTTATTATATATAGGACCAATAATTTTGTACTAAACTGTCTTAGAGGATTTTGTTAACTACTCAGATGATTCTGTGTGCTTCTGGTAAGCCTTAATTTACCTGACACTTAAAAGATAAGTACAAAAAAGAGAATGTTATTTGTGTTTTGGTTTGTGTGTATGCACATATAAATTGCATGGAGACTAAAGCATAAAAGGTGAATATCAAAGTGGACTAATTTTAACACAATTATATACAGCAAAAAGAAACATGAGAATAAATAGAAAAAATATAAAGCTGAAGAAACCTCTCTTTTTACAAGCTCCTACACATAGAGGAGCTTGTAGATAGGCTTACTTCCTCTGTCAGGTCTCTCTCAGCACTACTGTGATTTCAAAGGTCTGTGGTGTTGTGATATAGAGTCTCTCTAAGGGCATCTTTCTGCTATAGTCACTTCAACAGCTGGTAGATTGTGCCACTGCCCCAAGCGTGCTTTAAATAAATGAAACCTTGGTGCCGTGGAGCCACACCATTGCCAGTGCTGAGCTAGCCAGCTCAGGCATGGGTACCCATGTTGCAGTTACAGTGAAGTTCGCATTTTGGGTATTTCCCCACAATAGGAGGTGCAGTGACTTTGAAGAGCTGGATATGGTTTCTCTTGCTCAGCCAACTGGCTGCAGCTGGTGACTTGATTATGGTATAAAGTTATCCTCAGGAGATGAACATACTGAGTAAATGCAAAAACGGCTCCTTCATCTAGTAGTGGAAGCTTGGAAGCTGAAGCCAGGCGATTTTGATTTGAAATTAAAGCACGTGTGTAAACAGTGATGGTGATCAGTTACTGCAACAGAGTACCAAGAATGCATAATCTACATCTCAGTATGTCAGTACGTAATGGTAGTGGATGCCTGTCTACAAAATATGTTGTATCCAGAAGTAAATGAGTGACACTGAAGACAGATGATATATTTGGATTGAAACAAGATGCTCTGATGGCTTCTCTTGATATGAATACAGGCAAAAGACTCTGCTAGAAGAACTCAAATTTCTGCATTGACGGTTCTGACTGAAATATCTTTGAGTAATTTGAAATGGTCATTTATAAATGTTGCAGCAATTAGAATTCCAGAACAATGTCACTGTACTCCTGCAAAGATGCAGGGAGCTATTCTTCTGGAAAAAATACAGTCCATTTTTAAATGCAATCTCATTTCCCTGCTGTGTCATGCTATACCCGACAGTGCCTCTCTTTCATAAAGGCTTTCATAAAGATGTCTAGACATCTGCTAATGCTCATTGCTTTGATGACAACTTATTCCACATGTGTCCTGTCTCAAAGAAATTACACTGCCTGAAACTCTGGCATTTGTTCAGTTTTCTATCTTTCAGATTGTGTATGCTTTTATTTTGAACCTAAGTACCCCAATCTTTGCTCCTGACCTGTGAAACATTCGAAATTCAAAAGACCAGTTGTGCATAAACCTGCCCATTTTAATGCTTTGATTCAATTTCCCCTGCACCTCTCTCACACTTGTTTCAGCTAGAGGGCATTGAAGTTAGAGGCATTTTTCTGACAGCCCTTCTCTTCTGTCTATACTGACTTTCTCTCTTGCCCTCTTACATTCCTGCCTTATTCCCTGTCCTACCAGCTCTCTTTCCTTTACTTCTGCCTTCTGTGTACGAGATGTCTCCGCATCACTTTTGGTTCACTCCCTCCTTTGAAATGGGACAGGAGGCTGGCAAGGTGTGTGGTTCAGAGCAGGGGATCTGTGAAGCTGCAGATCCTCCTCACCTGCTGAGCAGCAGGTATTGCCTCCACAGGAGCTGCTTAGACATGACAGCGAGAGGCCCATATCCTCTTGCCACTTGCACTTGTTTTGTTCTGGTGTCCTAATGTCTATGAAAAAGCTGCTGGGGCCAAGAAGGAAAAGGAGCCAGCAGACCTAGCGCTTGGCTTGCTAGAATATGCTGGGGCAGTCTGAAAAAAGCAGCATTTCTCCTGATTATACCTCTGTCCTCACCTGCAGCATTGGATGTATTTTCAAACAGGGCAGGCCAGGAGTTACTAAACTTCAGCTTTCCCCTTCCCCCCCACCCTCAACAAGCCAAACAAACTTGCCTACTAAGTTTATGTATAAGTTAACCATTTTATAGAGGGATCTGTGTTTATGCAGTGAAAGCAAAGATGTAAAGTGAGCAACTGTTCCAAACGGGCTTTCATGGAAGCTTCTTAGCATTGTTGATGCCCTGGAGAGGTTTCTGGTGCTAACGTGACTCCAGCTCTCTGAGTAATGTTTTCCTTAACAATATTGCCAAGTGTTAATTAAAAAAGAAATGGAGGTAGTTCTTTGACCTGGTTGTAGATCTGCATTAGAACTGCATTTGCCAAGTCATTTTTAATTTTAAAGAAAAAATGAGCAAGAGGGGGAAATCCTCTTGTGTTTTAAAAGCATGCTATAATTTTATACATTACATATCGTGCCCTGAAATCATCTTGAAAAGACAGAGAGAAAAGAACAGGCATGACCCCTATGCCGATTAATACTTTTCACTGGATATTAATTTGCTGACATTAGCCACTTTTAATTGACCTTTAGAGATATGATTAGACAGACAGTGAGCTCTGCTGACCAGTGCACATATAATTAGCA
Source organism: Steatornis caripensis (assembly GCA_013398225.1). Lineage (NCBI taxonomy): Eukaryota > Metazoa > Chordata > Aves > Caprimulgiformes > Steatornithidae > Steatornis > Steatornis caripensis. The sequence goes on along the minus strand of VZSC01001604.1, from coordinate 218,151 downwards.
AATAGCAAAGTGAGGTAGAACTGGTTTAATCTCATTTCATCCCTGAGACTTTATCACCATTTGGCCTAGTTCCCTTTATCCATCCAGAGATAACAACAGCTTTATTTGGCAGAAAATTAAAGAACCAAGTAGCTTTGTATTGTAATATAGGTCAAACAAAAACAGCACATTTGGTGTTGGGCTGCTTGACAAGCAAAATGCCTGGAGATTGCTGAGGGTGGGGGTGAAGCTGTAGCAAAGGACTCAAGAACATTCTCAGTCTGTAAAAAGTGCAAAAGATTTGAAAGATTTTAATTGGAGACAGCCAGACAGTCTTGTGGCAGTTCATTGTGCCATCAGGCAGGAGATCAGAGTTTAAATTCCAAACCAGCTGGCAAGGACTTGGAGCAATGTGAAGGCAGGATGTTTGGCACTGTCTGGGAGGTTTCCCCTCATGATAATTTTAGACGCCTCTCATTTGACTCAGGAGCAAAAAACTGGAGAAGAAGGAAAGCAAACCCAGTTTCGTCTCCTGTCTCCACATGAATAGCAGCATAACAAACACTCATATGAAAAATAAGAAATTATATCAGAGATCTTCTCCACCACCCCACATGATATTTTCAACAAAATCAGCCTGTTTTCTCACCTCCAAAAAGCATCTAAGCATTAGGCTATTAGATACCTACTGGTCACCCTGATTTGCCACACAATTTATTCAGTAGGCAGCCCATTTGATATTGTACTAGGTTATTTCAGGACATGCTTAATCACAGAAACTAAAATTATCACAGCACCTCATAAAGCACTTAGCAGGTTTTATTAGAATTTTAAGCTATATCATTTCTTTAAAAGTGGGTGGGTGCAGGTATTATTCATGCGTAGCAGATAATGTGTGGTGCTACAGCTTCCACTAACACAAGCTCTTGCAGCCTGCGTTTCACCAGTGACCATACTCAACAATCTGCCCCAGACAAGAGTGCTGCAAGTTTGGGATTTCTCAATATGACTTACTGTTTACATGCTGATCTGCAGAAATATGTCAGAAAAATAGAGAAGGAGGGACTGTAGGTAAAATTGATTTGAAGGTCTTTCTGTTTTGATTTGATTGTTAGCATAAATAAAACTAAATTTCTTAGTGGGATGCAGAGGGAGGGAAAGGGAAATAATGGTGTATTATCTTTAATCTATTGCTGGGACAATATAATTAGCGGGACTTATACCAATGATTATTAAAGAGAACTGTCTCTTACCTAATGCAAAAGCACTCTTTGCCTCTTCTTTCCTCAAGTAACTTATTGGAAAGAAATCTTCAACTTGATAGGTAAGGGGCCAATCACTGACCCACAGCTTCACCAGGGAATTGCATCTTGGACATATGGCTCTTTGGAGATTAGTCCTCTACTGACTCACCACCAGAAAACTATCTTGTGGCCTTAGCTGGAGGGATGCGCTGAGCCCTATAAAGTCTCAAACGCTGTCTGGCACTCAGTGCTTCACGTGTGTGTCTGGATACAAAGCACAAATACAGGTTTAAACTACAAGCAGAAGCCAGAATGATGATTCTGAGATTATGTGTGAAAACACTGACTCCCCACATCCATGGGCACTAAAGGAAGCAACACCAGCTTCCTGAGTTACACCTGAACAGCTAAATACTCATGCTTGTGCTATGTCTGCACAAGCACAATTGATTATATGGGCAGAAATTAGTGGGTCAGGAGGCTCTGTCTCTAACTCTGTTGAAGGAGATGTGTAATGGAGTGGACAATGCTCTTCAGGTATACCATGTATTGTGAGGACACAGCTTGTTGTTGCATTAAAACCCTTTTAGACCAATTTAGGAGAAAAAAAGAGGGGAGTAATTAAAGCTTCCTTCATGCATCTATGCATGCTTTTAATAGAGAACTAGGCTACAAGAAGCTGACAGAACAGGAACAACAGAAATTTAGGATGGAATTTTAATTTGCAATCACACTACTGAGCCTACAAAACAAACAAAAAAATAGACAGGTGTCAATGCACTGTAGTCAGACAGGAGTAGTAATGCCATTTTTGGAATTCAAGGAAGCTCAGTTATTTTGATTCATTTTCCTATTTCAAGAAATGATGATGTTTATTTAATTTGGGCAAGTCTGATATCTTGGTGACCTCTGATATTTTGGTGTAATCTTTGCTCCCATATATATTAAACAAAAGCCTCTTTGGAATATATAGAAAAAGGGTTTTAAAATTATTATTTCAGGAATCTAAATCCACAATAATGTCAGTAAAGCACCTATACTTTCCGATGTTACTTCTGCTGTTGCTTCCAAGAACTGGAGAGCAACAGAGTGTGTATAAGGAGTTTAGTGTCTGTTAGCCTCTGAGAAGTTATTAATCATTATGCTACTAGATTCCAGAATTAGGTTCTTCAATCAGAATAAGCAGATAGATTTAGCCTGATAGTTTTGATACCACACGCACATAATCCAAAGGGTTTATGGAGCTTCTTACATTGCCCTGTGCAAATACGTTATAAATACGACTCAGCAACCAGCACGTGTTTAGAAAGATGGCACATACAGATGGTAGTAATAGATCCTGATGTTTTTTCTTCAATGAAGTGGTACATTTTTGGTTTATATGAAAATTTCATCAGTAGATGTAGATAAATTTAGGATATTCAAATCCTCAGCAACTAAATAGAATCAAAGAAAACTACGTTACATTCAGACTTGCCTTAAAAAGCTAAAAAATGTGTCTGATTGATAATCTCAATTTCTAGGTTCCTTCTCTTTGAGTCTATGAGACAACATGAATTGAACTGCTGCATCAACTCATGCAAAAGTAGAATTTGAAATATAATTTTAGGAAGAAACATAAACAGAAATAAATTACTTAAAAAAATGTATAGTCATTAGGAAAACAAAGAACTGGCCTTTCCAAGCATATCTCAGATTTTTAAGTTAAAATCACCTTGGACAGGTTTTTGTCACTCCCTTTTGCTAACATCCAGGTAAACTAATGACATTTCCATGAATGATTCCTGGAAAATAATATCAGGCCTGTAGATTTTAATCATAGAACAAAATACATTTCATGACATGAGAATGTCTAACTTTAGGGATGGGTTTCAGCTTCCAGACTAGGAGATGTAGAGCATAGCCACAGACATCTTAGGTCATTTGAGAAGCCTTACAGCATCACACTATGCTTCCGGTTTCTATTTGTGTGAGTCCAGTAAGAAATAGATCCTGTAGCTAATTCTTGAAGTTCATTTACAAGATGACATAGGTCTTAAAACACACCAGTTTTGCAGATTATTTGCATAGGAAAAGTTGGCTACTTCTGTTTATCCCTTGTATGTATATGATTAGTAAGTGTATAAGTACGTTTTAGCTTCCTGGTTTTGCATGGCATGAGAATGAGACAGGGTTGTAACAAATCTACCCTTTTGAATCCAGCGTTTGGTCCTGTAAGTCTGCTCAGAGTGCAGGTCTGTAGCTTCACGCTCTGGTCCACAGAGTAGTCAGCTGCTCTGCAGGGACACAGAGTGCCAGTCCACTGAGATACTGTGGTATCCATGGTCTGCCTCCTGGACAAATCCCTCACTCCTTAAAATGAAGCTCTGAACTGCCCCCAAAATGGAGTTGGGTCTCAGCAGTGTAATTTATGCATAACATTTTTCCCAAAACTATTCATACAGATCTATTTGTTATGCATCAGCCTCAAAATACAGTAAGTTCCTACTTAATTATGCAGTAAACTTAAAAGAAAGCTTATTTTATTAGGAAATAGATGTTATTTTACTTCAATCAGAGTGATACGTTACAAAGGGGATACAGACATTTGATGAGGAATTTTGAAATGATACTGAGAGAAAGAAAGTGCAAAAAAGGCATTGTAATGAAGCACGTGTTTACTTAGATATGTGAAAGTGGCTTAAGCCCAGATTTTTAGAAATGGCTGGTAATTTTGCATGCCTTCCTTTTTGGTGCTCAGCTACCAAGTCTTAAATTGGGCTCTGAAAAATATTTAGTATTTTCAAAACTGTATGCAAAAGAGTATTGTCAATAATTTTTTAGGCTGTGTAATGCACAAAATTGTCCCTATACATACTGTACACCAGAACTTCACAGATAACCAAAATGTGCCTGCACTACTCATGTATTTTGATTGCAGGATGAATGCATGTCATTATAGGGTTTCTAGATTTCTACATCTGTTTTGCAAATGACTTAATTCAAACCTTGTCAGGTAGTTCAAAATACAAGTGAAAAAGAAGTTCTTTTTTGTTTTCTAAGCAATTTCAGAAAAACATTACAAAAAAAGAGAAGCTGAGAGCTTCAAATTCAGAGTCTCAGAGAAAGGAAAACTGTTTTAGGTGCATGGTCATGACAAATCTGGGGTGCACTCTTATTGCCGAGTGGCTCTTCCGTCAGAGTTAAATTGACTCAGACCTCTCAGTGGCATTATTGGTCATGGTACTCATATGTATAGCCAAGAAAAAAAAAAAGGGGGGTAAAAAATAAATAAAGAAAAGGTTAAAGAATAATATAATGCATAAACAAAGAACTCCGCTTTGTAGAAAAAAAGATAATCATTGACCTGAGTAGTCTATGTTGCTCATTTTTTCTAGGTAACCCTCTACCTTTTGCCATCTTTTTAATTATAAAGTTCACTGATTTCAACAACCACTCTTGGAGCCGGTGCTGCACTCTGAAAATTGTCACATAATTTGAAGTTTTTCAGCATAGATAATTAGTAGGTGACCTTTAAAGTTATCTCTAAAACTGTTCTAATTTATTTTAAAAGAAAAAAGTAATACCATATGTGTAAGTCATCCATGCATCAAAACCAATCATCTGAAGTAAATTCCAGTTCAACTTTAAGTATTGAAAGATTTAAGCCTATTTACAGCTTGGATTTACTAATATTTAGAGAAAAAAATATAGTTTAGCAAATCCTGTCTGAGGTTACAAATCACATAATACAATGTTTGCTTTTTAAATGTCATATTGGAAGGAAGCTTCTCCAGCAGAACAGAGCATAGTATGGTGGTGGAATCCAATTTCTTAAGAATCCTTGGGAACCAGGATAGAGAAAGAGGTGCAGCACATTCATTCTCATGTTTAATGCACACATTTCTGTAAATGCTTCTTTGCATTCCCCTTAACTACAATTTTTGACACGACTAAATGCCCTAAAGAACTATTTATTTGGATTGGACTACACGTGTCACCTTCATTATTTAAGATCCGCAACATACCGAGGAAAAGAAATTTCCTGTGATTAACTGTTTTTCAATCAGTGCTTTAATTTTACATATTTTTAACTTCAGCAAATTGTACTAAGACTACAAAAGTGAATATAATAACCAGGCAGTTTCTGTTAAAAAAATAAAACAAAAATAATTGAATCAGGCTGTTCCTCCTCTTTTCCTCTCTTACACGTTGAAACAGTCAACACAGAAATATGAACATTCAAAGACATGGGATTGTTTTTATAAACCCTAAACAGCTCAGCAAGCAGTTCCATTTATTGTGTCTGCATCTTAATTGTTAAAGACTCAAAGTGAGTTTGAATGTCTTAGGTTGGAAGACATATTTTTCATATAAGACAGTTTACATACTTTAAAATTATAGAAGATATGAGATGTAAATCAACATGTGTTTGTTGATAAAGGTGTTTTTATGAAGGTGGATCCTGTGCCAGAGCAGAACAAAGAAAATTAAATTGTCCATACCCTTTAGTAATGTTACCTAGATCTAATATCTACTGCTTCCGTCCCACTACCCGGGTGTCAGATAAGAAGCTGAAGCAGTTCTGTAAAGTTGTGGTACAAAAAGTAGATGACAGAAGAAAAGACAGCTTAGCTAGAGACTGTAACTTTATTTTGGTTTTTATTTTTATTTCTTATCATATTCAGCTATGACATATTTGAATACACGAGAGAGTAAGAGTCAAGTTAATAATTTGTGTTATATAGCTATAAATATTCTTCAAGTATTTTTAATTTTAAGTAATTAAAAATGCATGGAAAGATGTATTAAATATAAGACTATAACAAGCATGACATATACACACTCAACTGAATATGGCATGAGGGTGGATTGATTAACACTTGAAATGTACACATCTGTTGTTAATATGATTCTATGCAGTCCTGATCAAAAGCCCTAAGGAATGAACTGAAGTCCCTACGTGAATTTGGGAGACTGGATCAGTCCTTACAGTGACCATTCCAGGTCCTGACCACTCTCAGGCACTGCTCTGCAGAGGGTGATCCCTCAGGGCTGGAAATTAGTGCTTTGCATAGCCTGAACTGCACAGCCGGGGTTGAATGTTTCACACGGGCTTAACTTTGATCTGAACATCAACAGGATTACTCATCTGCTCTGAAGGTAAGTAGACTCAAAGCCCTTTCCTTGGATCTCCCCTGTGGGTGCTGACTGGAAGGTCAGTTTGAGTTTAGTCAGGAGCTCCTTGTTTATCCACCTTCACTTGATTTCCTGCGTGGATATGGACTATTCTTGAGCTTGGAGGAAGTGATCCTTGAAAATAACCAGCTTTTCTGGAGCCCGCTTCTTTCCAGCACTGTCTTCCACAGGATTCTTCGAGGCAGATCCATGAATGCGAAAAAGTCTACTCTCCTGAAGTCACATATCAAAGTGAATCATTGCAGTGGAAAACCATGTTTCTTCCAATAAAAAGTATACACTGTCATTTCTATGAGGATGGACCCATAACTAAAGTGTCTATAGACTCAGAACTACTCTAAGCTGCTCTGGCGGCTAATGGAGACACAATGGTTTGTGTTATTTGGGCAAAACCATCAAGTGCCTATGTTACTGGGAAGGTCTCTTTTCCAGTAATCACTGTTATGTTTTTTGATTTCTTCAACTCTCTTCATTCTGAAAGGCAGCTGATGACATGCTTAAAATATTATCTGTGTATGATGTAAAGCGCTTGCTTCATTGATACTAGAAATCCTGACGGTTTGTGGAAAGTATGAACATATACTTGCCTATAAGAATTTCTATACTGACACAGGATGTGTGTAGAGCTGGTTATCCACAGTTATCTCGAAAAATGTAGATAATGATGATAATTATTTCTAGATTATTATTATTATTCTCTCTGATAATTTGATGTCTATGGTATATCATAGATAGAATTACTTATTGCTGTTATTTTTTATCATAGTTATCATCATACCTTATCGACCTGTTCAATAGGAGACAATCCAGAAAAAAGAGATTTCCTGGCCCAACTCTAATGTACCAAATGAACACACAATATTTCTAAACAATAATAAGCTATCTGCTGGGATGTCTTGAACTGCTGTGCTTACTTTACACACTGAGATTTACTAATTATTTAGGAAAAAGAACTTAGAGCTGATGTTTGGATGTTTCAGTATTCGCCAAATTATAACTATCGCTTCACTATCTTAGTTGGATGATTTGTTGCAACATAAAATTTTGCTTCAGTTTGCACCCTTGCAAAATGAGAAAAAAAAATCAACACAGTGCTCTAAGATTTAGGTAAGTATATTCAAACATTTCATACTTAGAACTTTTCTCCCACTAACTCAGTGGTGTCAGCTTTAATTTCCTTTCAGAGAACCAACATTTCTGGTTCATGAAGTGCCAAACACATTCTCAGTCCTAAACAAGTTCTAAAATACATGACACCAATGTAAGTAGTAAGAATAATACCTGTAAAAACAAATGAGAAGGATTTTAATGAAAACCTCTGCATACATTTCAGCATCTAAGAGCCTTCCTTGGAATTAAATTTGCAAAACAAATTCTCTAGTCTCCGTTTTCAGAAGAGTTAATTATCAACTAGCAGACCAATGTCTTACCACATGCAAAATGCTAGGGAAGTTAGAAAACAACATTTATATCTAGATTAAATATTATACCTCATGATAATACAGATATATTCTGTATAAGTAACCATTTATAATGCTCTTTTTTCTTTTCAGCTATGTAAACACCAAGTGCATTTTTGGGTTTTGGTCTTTTTCTGTTTAACAAAAAGAATGAAATTTATTACAGCAATTCAGAAAGAAAGAGATTTGTATTTTTCTCCATGCTATATATTTTCAACATAAGACCTCAAGAACAGTTTTATCATCTGAAACGAGAGGGCTGTGTAGGATCCTGTATCTCTAAAGTAAGCCAATAATAGATACTCAAGAAAAACATATACAAAACACCAGAAGTACACAGAAGATGTCTACTCCTTTTGTAGTCCAATCAACAAAGTTTTAAGAACTTCCTGGGCTGGTGCTTGTCTGTAGACCATCATCTTCAGTTGACACTGGTAGACCAGTTACTATGAGTTTGTCTAATTGTTTTCTGAATCTCCAACATCCTGTGGCAAGAAAATTCATAATTTCATTATGACCTGGATGAAAAAATCTTTTTCATTGTATTAAAATTTTCAGCCTGATAATATTATTGGACACAAAATAATGTTGAGGGGAAAATGGTGTATGCGTATTTCCTGTTCTCTTTCATTTTACGGTCTCAGTCATCTTTTAACTAAGTTGAAAAACTCTAGTTTATTTGTCCTCCATTCATAAGGAAGCTTCTCATGTATTTGAAAGAGGTTGGTTAGTTTCAGTTCAGCAAGTTGCTCTTCAAAATAATTTCAGCCTCACCTCCTAAGATTTTACATCTAATTTGGCAGTGTTTCTTCTTCTTTCATCACTTTTTTAATACTGACATAATTTAACATTTCTAAACAGTCTCCCTCTTTTTAGTAGCATCTGTTAGTTTGCTGTTAAACTCCATCAACTTTTGTGTTTGTTTCTTTATATTTTTTCAGTCAGGGATATGCATGAACATTCAGCCACTGATGTGTTTTAGCTGCTGCTTTTAATGTCTTTGTAATTATCTTTCTAATCTGAATATAATTCACTTTTCTTGAAGGTAAACAATACTATGTCAATTTTTATATTTCTCCTTTCATCCAACTATGATAATGAATTTTGGAGTTTATACCCACAAGGACAGAATGGTTCCTTGATAGCTGCATCTAGAACTGTGCCTCTGCACTTCCTAGAATAAAATCAAGTCTTTCTTATGTTCTTATAAATTTTCTGAGTATTTTCTCTAAGTAACAACTGGGTTTTGTTATTCAAAAACATATTCTCTGTACTATGCCTCTAAATGACATTTATCTTGTTTACTTGGGTATATGAGCAAGCTAAAGGACCAAATTTACTATTGCTGATCCTTTACAGCTTTGCTAATCCCCCTTGACATTTTATGATCATAACTGCTATCTGATTCAGATTGCTGACTGTTTAATTCTCTGAACACTTCCTATTTGAGCATGGAAGTTCAATTAATTTAAACTGGATGGTACACTTTGACAATATTAACCTAACTTCAGTTAATTATCCTCTTTTTTGTATATACTATACTCTAGAATTATATAAAAATCAAGTAGATGTATGTTCATGTCAACTGTTCTACAACATATATAGAACTTCCCCTGTAAGGAGGAATCCCAGCCTGGTTTGTCGCGTGCATAATTACCTTGAAGGCCACCCTTCTGATGTCTCTTCAGACAGAGCTGCTTTCTGGTGCTTAAGGGAATCTGGAATGGGTAAGCCTAGTACTGTGCTTCCACACCCAAGGAACTTCCCATAGGAGGCTGTTTGAAGGTCAGTACAAGTAGAAATATTTCTTCAACTGCTATGTCTGGGAGACATCATACAGATTGCTGGGTCTCTAAAGCACCAACCATGACACACCGAGTATCCGTATAGTATAACAAGGGGGTTGGGTCTTTACTTCTGCATTTATTGAATAACTTGCAAAATAATAAAATCAGATTGTGAAAGGAACAAACATACACTTTTGATATTCCATGTAGTCATTTGGAGTACATTTATAAACAGAAAGTCCAGAGAAGTTTTCTCCTTTCCTCTCCAGGAAAAGCCTGCCTCATCCTGTCTTAAAATCTACATTAAAAGTTTACAGAATGCAAAATAGCTTTTTATGTTCAAAGCTGATTGCTTTATGGGGGACAGAAAGATTAATTTTTTGGCCACAGAGAGAAACAGAAACTAGAGTTCCTGCCCAATCTATTTCTTCCTTTCAGTTTTTCAGACATGTACAGTAGTTTCTAGCATTCTTTTTTTTTTTTCTTCCTCACTTCCTTTAATGGATTTCATCTGCAGCACTGTAGTGGAAGAAAAGGAAAAGAATAGTGCTCCACCAGTACAAATCTGGTAGCCAATAACATGTTGCAGCAGAAAAGTTTTAAGACAATGAAGCTAAACCAATGTGGTTTCTCAGCATTCTTCCCTCTCCATAACCCAGCACTTAGAATCATGTTGAAAAATCTTAACCTTCCTGACTCATGGACGTGTTTTCAGGCACAGCCATGGCTTTCTAAAGCCTCATTTGTATGCTAGAAAAATTACCCGATTTGAGCTAACCGTGTACAACTTTCAGTGTTGTTCAGGGTGTCACATTAAATCTGGAGTCACCCAAAGCTAAATCATTGGAAATGACTCAATAAGATGATCAAGTGATTCTTGCTTAAAGGAAGCTAGAACTAATAATCCCTGTTCATCTGTAATGGTCATAATTATAAGCATTTTGGAAGACCGAGGTTATTTTCTATTTGCATTTTAACATACAGAAAAAATGAAACAGTCCTACATATTGTTTGCAATTGCATAAGACATTTTTAATAGTGTCTGTATATATATCGGCAGATTTTTTATTATTATAATTTGGTTTACTTCTCGTACTCTTTCTTTTTGTGAGGTTCTGCACCACTCCTGGCTAGGCTAAAGCATACAAGTTATATTGCACACTTGGTTTTCAGACTCATTTTTTAAATTTTTTGTATAGTTTCTGTTCCTTGTTGACTAAGTTTTATTCATACTTTCAAAAAGCAGCAGCTGCCCAATGTTGCAAAGGCCTAGTTTCGAAGCAGAGACACGCAAGCTGAGCACTGGAATGCTGGCATGGCCAACTAGTGCTCCAGCCAGAATTCTGACTATTTACTGACAGCTGAGGTGACCATGAGTCCACCCTGCATGAAAGGGGTCTTCTCATATTTCTTTGAGAACAGAATTTAGCAAGTACGTGCACATGCCTTTAGTGATTCTCTTCTGATAAAAAGGGAACTTAAAGTTGGGTCAGACAACAGTGTGCAGACTACACAAATGTATTATTTATGAGTGCTCAGGATGGCCTTTGGGAAACACACAGGCAAACACGTTCCAGGCCCTTAGGAGCTTACACGTCTAACAGCAGACCTGACAAAACCAGTGGGAGCTGCAAACAATAGATGGAGAAAGGAGAAAACACACAGATGTAGTTTGCAAGATCAAAGGTGAATCAGGTACTTCGTTATATGTCNCACGTCTAACAGCAGACCTGACAAAACCAGTGGGAGCTGCAAACAATAGATGGAGAAAGGAGAAAACACACAGATGTAGTTTGCAAGATCAAAGGTAAATCAGGTACTTCGTTATATGTCTTGTTCACAATATTTCTTCACTCTGCTAAGTAATCCAAGCCAGTGGAATTTCCTCACATGGCAAAAACCCCTCTGAACTACTTTCACAGACATTTCATCACATTTCATCTTTTTTAGTCTCCAACTTCCACCACATCTAAGTCCTCCCATACATGCCTTTCCCCACTCCCTGTTCTGCCTTGGATTTCTCATCTGATGAAGACAAACTCTCCATGGCTTCCCAGTTGTCCCCAGGGATAACATTCCATGAGTAAAAGAAAAGATACCACGGTGAAGAAAGTCCGTATCTGATCTCAGTGAATTTGGATGTCTGATATCCTCTTTCTATACTAAGGTATGCCAAAAGACCAAATGACTTCAACTGAAATCTAAGGACGTTACAGCACTTTGTTGCCATGTTGAAGGTTCAGAATGGCTGAATTTTCAAGGTTCTTATTTTCTACTAGAATTCTTAATACTTACAATCATAACCTAACCTAAATTTGATCATTTCAATGGCAAAACTGTATAGATGGTTGGTAAACCTTGAAAATGGGTAGACGTGGGCTAGACACAGTAGAATACAGAATTCTGGATACTGTTTTCACAGTAAATCGAGAATATTTTATGGAAAATTATGTCTAATATTAAACCTAGTGATGAATCTTCAAATGTCAGTGACCAATCAGAAGGCTTATAATATCACTGAAGCTCCATTAATAAATTTTCAGTAAAAATACAATGCCTCTTAAACTCCACAGAATATCTGAAAGACAAGGACACTTCCCTTAGTAGTTTATCCACAGCTGCTAGAATAGACATTAGATACTCTAGAGTTCAGCTACTCATTTGTATTGAAGGTAACTAAATGACAACATCCAAAAACTGTTATTCATCTTACCCTCACTTTTGGTGCAACACAAATTATTTACATTTTGAAAATTTAGGCCTCAAAAAGCCTTCTGTAGATATTCCACAGAAAACACTGCACAAAGCACAGCTGCCTTTGCCATGTCTTCTGAGCAATACTGTAATGGAAATGGCTATCGGTTTTGTGCTGACAGATCGTTGATCATACCTGTCTTCTGAATAACTTGGTGCTATGGATTTTTGCTGAGACCATTAAGGGACAAGCCTCAAGCCCTCCATGCCCTGTATATACTGACAACAATCTCATATTCAAATTTATGTGCATGCCAATAACTGCCGCAAGGAGAAACCAAAATCTTAAAATGACATTTTTGAAGCAAGTAGTTTAAACATAGGAAATTAGAGAAGGATAAAAAAATTCTTAGAAATATGCATATTTGTAACTAGTCATTCAAGCAGCAAGCATGATGTGAATGCCCAGTATGTACACAGTATGTTTAAACAGATAATTTAAGATTTAGCCCAAGTGAAAAAGAAAGCAGTGGTACTAATGTATCTTTTTATTTCATTGGAAAGACTTAAATTTTCAAAATCTTTTTTTTTATGGACAGAAATAATTTGCAGCTGTGTCAGCACTAAACCATTGCACAGGTGGGCTGTTAATCACCTAAGGCTCAGGCTCAGAGATCCAATTCTAATTTGTGGGTTTTGTCCCACTGCAATCCCTGGACTAGCAAAGAGCACATAAAGTAAGTCATTGGATGCACCACAGCTTTTGCTGCACCTGAGGTTCTTAAGAGAAATCCATGGATGTTCTGACTGCAGTCTGAGCAGGTATATGAGAGGGGGACTTCATTCACATTCTCCTTCATTTTCTCTTTCAAACAATAGCTGCTAAAATTTAGTTCATGGTTCATGCAACAGAACAATACCATGTGTTGAACTGTCATTTTGTATAAATTATGAGCCTGAGTCTTCCTATTATGAAGCCCCATGTTCAGTTGTTTATAACCTTGCCAAATTTTGATTGTTTATGCTGAACACTTCAGTGATGGGAAATTTTACCCAAAATATTCCAGTTATTTCTCATAGTAACATGAAAGAAAGTCTTGCCAGCTTCCCTTAGGGAGTAAAGCAATATCTGACGCTTAGTTGAGGAGAGGCAGCTGTGAGAATCAGGTAGAGGAAGCCAATGTGAGATAATTCTTTGTTGCTACCCCAACTATTGCCTGCTAAGGAACTATCAATACTTGTTTATTTCCAGAGAAAGAAGCAATCACTTAACATGTGGGAGACAGTCACTTTGCACTTTTGACATCTGTGCAACAGTATATTCAAAAGTACCCAACTTTGCATCTCTTGAAAGTCTCAGTCCATACAAACTCAATAGCTTCTTGCTAGTAAAACTCTCAGAACAGTCTGACTTCATGAACGTGAAGGACTGAAATGAATGTGGAGAACATTGTCATCAACTAGCCTATAGGAAACTCTTGGTGCTTCTTCTAAGACTTCTCTCCCTTCAGTGTTCTGCCTTCCTCATCTAGAGAATCACCACAAACGCATTTGACTCGAATGTGAAAAAAGAAAATATGATCAGAAGAAAGGGAAGAATATTCAGGTGCAGGGAGGGGTGTTGGAGACTGACTTGGAGAAAGGATGAGTGAGTTAAATCCATTGTGCAGAAAGTTGAGTGATGGGAACAGGAAGAGAAAAATATGTAGGAGGTTCAGAAGAAAATACCAGAAGGGAAGTGGGATCATATACAGAAGCTGGGGTCAGAGCAGAAACAGAAATGAAAAGGTCAGGAGTGAAGGGGACTAGGAAACAACCACAAGGCAATCCTGTTCTATGGCATCTGTAGGAGTTTGATATCCTTCTCCAGCAACTCACCCAGCTAACACAGGAGAGAGGGGGTACACATCCAGCACATGCTGGATGACAGTTTATGGAAGTGGAGAGCGACAGAATTAAGTTCGCCAGAAACATTATTTGATTATATGAGCACAGTTACTGTGATTCGAACTTCAAAAATAGTATTTTGCATTTTTTGTTAGTTTTTTGACTTATTTAGTCTTCTGGTTTGGGTTTTTTTTTTCCCATTTCTTTACTGTGGTATGTTAATTTTATTTTTAGGGAAAGCAAATTATATAACTTATTCTTTGTTTCTTTCTGTCATATCCCCTCCTTTCTTTGAACAGCTCTTTTCGTTAACTGCTTATAATGAAATCTCAAATGGTTAAAATTGACTAAAACTGTTTAATGTGGATATGCTTAAAGCTTCTCGTAAACCTACTCTGTTTACAAATTTTCTTGGAGACTTGCACACTGCTGTTGAAATTTGTTATGTATTTAGAGTTATTTTGGGTAAAATTTGACTCTCTCATTAGGCTTCAAAATCAATGAAATGGTATCACATGTACAAGACGACAAGCCTTGAGTAGAAATAGTTGTGTAGGAGGTTATTTTTTAAATGTGAATGTGCTAGTCTCACCCCACCAAAACTATAGATTATTGAATAATTCTTTGTTAAATTATGCAACATGTGTTTCAAAATTCAGGTATTTGGGAATCAGTTCTCATAGACAAGATCTTAAGCAAATACTTGTGACATCATCCTGCAAAAGGAAACTCTGTAAAAATTACTTAAAATCCATATACTTTATAAGGAAAACTTATCTTCTATCCTTTATTAAAAAATAAGCTATATGAAGGTTATGTTAAGGTGCATGCACCCTTTACATACTGGAAGCTTTGAGATGGTTCAAAGGTGTTTACAATTTCTAACTTTGAGGTCCTGTTTCACTTCCTCTAGCTTTTGTTCTGATTCCCAAAATTTGTAGGCCTTCAGAAGGAGAACAGACTACCTATGTGTAATAGATTTTAGATAAGCTGCAACTGCCTTCACTCTTTGCATTTTTTCGTCTGTATTTCCTGCTAATGTGATTTGAATAAGCCAGTTACACTGAAATCTGGTCCATTGTAATGCAAATAAGTTCATGAGTATGGATCTCTCTTTATTCTGTGGAATTGGATGGGGAGTAAAACTGGTCCAACATTGGTTGTACAAGGAAGGAGCCTGCACAGGATGCTGACCTCGTGCTTTGTGCTCTCTTTCGAGGTTCTGTTTGCACTACATTGGAGGAAGATTTCAGGTGGTTAGGACATTTAAAGAAAATAAAGAATGCCTGTAAAAAGTACTGAAATGTTAAAAATATAGGCTGAATTTTGTTTTCTAGGTGCAGGCCGCAAACACTCAGTTTAAATAATGCCGAGGAAAATATCACTTGGAGTTTGATAAAAAAATCCCAAAATATCCATTGTGTACAGATTAAAGTCGATCAAAAGTGCCATTATAAGAAGTAGTTCATTTAACTGTTACATCTCTTTATTGATGGGATCACATGCACAATTAATCTGGATTCACACTAACCAGAAACTCCAGAAAAAATTACTTATTTTTCAAAGTCATGGGACTCCTTGACACTCTTTAAATGCTAGTAACCTTAAGAGAGAAGAATTTTTTCAGCACCACTTCTTCACACACTGGCACTGACAGCAGTTTAACTGCCTGGCCTCTGTGTGTTACACTTAATTCACTGCTCTGTAGGGTTACCATATGAAGTCAAACAATTTGGATTTCTTCAGGAAGCTATATGCCAGGCAAATAACAACAATACCTATTCTACTTGAAGGAGACATTTCTGAGACAACAACGCTGTAGGGGTCTGTGTGCAGGGTGAAGCTCACAACTGCCGAATTCCACAATTAATCTGTAAATAATGGAGATGTGGGCTAAATAGAGAGATTTGCAAAATTTGCTGAGGTAAGGGTTGCTGGAAACAAATAGGAGTAAATAGAAATGCTTTGGTATGTGAACACCTACAACAACAATTATCCACTCCCTCCCAAGTTTGGCAAGTTGAGTTCCCACATTATAATGCTCTTAGCTTTGGGAGAAAGCCAGGTATCAAATTCTGTTCTAGAGAGGAAAGAAAATGACTGAACCACTTAGTGTCTGAGATATTGCATCAAAAATGATCGAATGTAATTTTATCTAAAGATACACAGCCAAATGCTATGCAGCACAAACTTGATCTCAGCTTCCTTTTCTTTTAAAAGCAAAGCATACAACTGAAACTGTCTACCTAGACATGCAACCTGTTGAAATGAACAGCTTTGGGAGTGAAATCATGATTACATTGGTAAGAAGAGTGGCACTGTACGATCTGTAGGTCCCTACATCTTCTGTACTATCTCAAATGGATAAAAACACTACTGTACACAGACCTCATGAGGACATCAAGGCCAAAGAAGAGGACATTTGATCTTACACATACTTCTCACAAATTTCCCATTGCCTTCTGCTGCAGGAAGTACTCATATTCAAATCAATAAGACTTCACACATGCTTAAAGACGGGCATGTGCACAATGGCTTTCTGAGCTTGAGGCCATCCTTTAAATTCTTATTAAATAACAGAAGCTTGTAATCTGATGTTAAATAGTGGGCCAGACCTCAAGAACTACCCAGCTTTTACCCAATCAATGTGAATCTGTTTGACTGATGACCTGAGGGTTTGGCAAGCCTGATTTTTTTTAAAAAAACTTCCTGTTCAGTATGTCAAAGCTGGTATGTCCACTAGTTCTACTGAGAACACAGATGAATGCCCTGCAGACAAGAGCAGTAAATCAGTTGCAGATTAGAGCCAGGTTCACTTATATGGCACACAAAAGCTGTTTCTAATATAGATGCCTGGAAAAAATGCATACAGTATGACAGAACTAAACAACAAAAGTTCTTCCTCAGTGACAATGACTACGACACAATTTATCATTAATGCAAGATACACAACAACCTCACTGGATTACAGCTCAAATTCAAGTACTCTTACATTGTAACTTTTAAAATGACCACACAACATATTAATTTATTTTCTTTCTTTTTCTGCTTAATGTACTGTTTCTGTTTTGTTTTATTAAATACTGATAAGAAATTTTTTTCTGATGAGCAACTTTTTACTCACCATGTTTATGAACTGGAGACATGCTTAATTAAAGTCAGTGTCAAGAATAACTAATATTCATTAGTACTTTGGGGATCATAACATCTAAGTCTATCAAGACATGAAATACACAATTATTTGTGTAAATATTTTATAAGCCAGTTTGTGCTTCCACCCACCTTTTTTCCTCTCTGCTGCTGCTACTTTTAAAATCAATTTAAAGTGCTTTTTGCACCTGAATAAATTGCCTCAGAACTGTAATTTGAATAATGCATAACTTCCTACTGAAACTAAAAATATTTATTTAAATCACGTAATGAAGAAAAAGTACTTAAAGTGGGTGGAGGCTGTCCTGCAAATTACTGGAACACATTTCTTATCGTGATGTGTGTTTCCAATACTTTGGTCAATACCTGCAACAGGTAGCACTATATGAACATCTTAGCCCTCTCAGGTCCCTACTTCTTGCAGTTTCACTGTAGTGGGGACACTTGCTCTGCTTAGGCAGACTCTGCGTTGAATCCATTCTCCAGCTCACTTCCATATGAACGAGACTGTATTTCACAACACTACTTACAGCCAGTGTGAACCTTGTGTGCCCATTTTATTCAGTGAAACAAACAGATAACAACTTGCTCATGTACATAAAACTGCAGCTCTGTGTTAGGACAGCAGAGAGATACCACAGCATGTAGGTTCAATCAATAGCTTAGAAAAGAAATCTCAAATTCTTGTGTGGAAAATAACCCAACCAAACAAAAAAAAAAACCAACCCACCCCACCTTTATCCAAACCTGGCTACATATCATACATGACTAGATCCGACCCATAGGACATCTCCTTTTCCTTCCTTTTCTCCCTGCTCCCCACGGGAATACTGCACCTGGGGATCAATCCCTTCTGCTGCTGATCTGACAGGTTTTACATGGGAAATGTAATAGGATACAGGAGCACCACAAACAGGTGCTTTCTCTGAAAATTTGAATAGTCTCTGAAGCTTCTTTCCCTGTGAGCAAATTGCAATCAGATCTCAGTTTCATAATCCAAATAACAGCTTACATAAGAGCCACACAGTCTGCAGTGTTGGACTGAGGTCTTACAGTAAGAGGACATGTAACATTATCTAATCAAGAGATTAGCACAGAGATTTCTTCCCCCTTTATTTGCTGTAAAGCCTCAAAATATCAAAACACTTCCATTGTTATAACTTCAAGCAACACATTCACTTCACGTTTCTTAAACAGCAAACTGTATGCACCTCTTTCCTTTTCCCTCCCCCTTCTCAGATGTGCAATGATATCAAGAGATTATGTTCAGTTTAATCAAGTCAGGAAGATACAAACATTCCTGAAAATATATTCATTCCTTCCTGCTCAACAGATTAATAGCATTTGATTTGACATGACTATAGGTTTAAACACTTCAAAGAATTTTTAAAGTGATACCTTCTAAAAAAAGAAGAAAGAAAAAAAATGTTCTTGTATATTCTGCATGACTAAGTGATGTTTGGGGTTTTTTTTCCACTATGCACCATCGGATTTCATGCCTTGGTTCTAACAGTTGTGAACAAAAATCGACTCTGGTACTGTAGAATTAATGGGGAACAGTCCGGCCTCCACCTAACCCTGAATATAATTATGCTAAAACAATAATGATGAGCATTCAGCTAACTAGCTCTAACAAGGAAAGGCTGCTGCTGCTATTCATCAAAAAGGCCATTTGGATAATGAGGAGAGATGGCTACTGACATATTTCAGCAGGGGAGGCCATCCTGCTGGGACCTTCTTTCAAAATGCCAAATTCTATCAATTCAAAAAGCAAACATCTCGCTCTCTTTGGTTTGTCCAGTGATCTGGGGAGCAGACGTATAAGTCATATGGTACCATCCAAGTTGGAAAAAAGCACTGGAAGAGATATCTAAGGAGAAAAATATGCCATAGTGTAAATACCACTGTAATCTTCAGTCTTGTGAAAGAACTAATCCTAATTATGAACTACATGACTGCTGTCAGTAAGGGCGACAAATCCCTTGCTTTCTGTAAGAAGCTCCTAATCTGATTATTGATTTACAGTTCTGGTGATTAGTTAAAGAATGTGCATCTCAAGGAATCTGAATGTCCTGACTGGACAGACTGTAAGACAGCCATTTAGAAGAAAAGCTTTACTTCAAATAAATGTACAGTTTCAACATTTTTAGACTAGCAAATACTGTGTGCCAGAATAAAATAGAAGAAATGTCACACATTTCTTCTGCTTTTGTAGGTAGTGTCTAATACAACAGCCACTTTATTAGAACACGGATCACAGTTCTAAAATAACACCAATAGGGAAGATAAGATAGCAATGGACCATTCAAGTACAAATCACTACAAATGTGTTGTACTTGCTGGTGTTTCCTCTCTGACGGCAATTTCTCCCGTTTAAAATTTGCAGTTGCCATGATGATGATGAAATATATTTTAATTAATCTATGAAAAATGTATAAAAGAAGATGTGTTTTCATAAGAAAAATTACACAAAGGAAGTGTATTTAATATCTTTCAGTGACTTGCTATTGCAGGTAGCAAGGTTGCAGATACCTGCCACGCTGTACACAGTCTTCACTGGTAAGACTACTGTAGGTTTTCTCATCTTCATCTCTGTCATCAACAAATACACTTTTACGCATTATCGGAAAAATACCATCGTGAACAGGGGGGCTTTACAGACTAACTGGCAAGAACCATGTTCAAAATTTCTCCGACGACATCCATTGTCAGCTGTTGAAGACAGTGGAAATCACAAGCAGGCCAGCTTCAGCTCCTCTGCTGCTGGGAAGTCAGGAGCTTCTCTCACTGCTGGCTTGTCACATAAAGGGGAATATACTGAGTTTTTTAAAAAGCTCACTAACAACTCTAGGACTATAAGATAAAGAAGATGCTAAGGTAATAGGTGAAAAAACACCAGGAGGAGCGGGAAATTCAGTGGGACATTTGTAAAAGCAAACATGAGCTCAGTGAAACTACTCTCCATAAGTTTCTTCTACAGCCCATAGAGGGTATGAAGTTCCTACTTGAAGTTATTCAGAGCAGAAGCTTGGGAACTGTTTCTGGAAGGTCTTATCTTTCTCCACAGACTGTATAAGAGACCTACAGAAATTAGTTTCTGTGGGCTAAAATTCACCTCTTGGTATACACTGTACAATGGACCCACTCCCAAATGTCTGTATTAAGGAGGCAGTTATTCTCTTCCATATCTAAAGGGCCAATTTCAGAGGAGCATTGTGACATGCTAGAACTTATAGCTGAAAATTGTAAAACTTTCTGAGGGCAAAAGATCTTTTTGCATTGTGCTGGACCTGGTATCATAAAGGGTTTGTATTTCTCACCTAGAATTCAAATAAGCGCATATTTTTCCAGTACTGATTGTAAAGTGAGTCCATGAGTCTTTTAAGGTTTCAGTCATTACACTGTCTAGCAATAGTATGACACATAAACTGAAGGAGCAGTTAATAATTTTAAAATCTAAAAACTTATCATGCGTGTACTTATGTTTCTGTTACATTAATTGGACTTTATCATAGAACTATCTATTTCTACTGAACTTTCTCCACTCATGCTGAAGTCATTGGAAGAAGCTGATAATAATGTACCTGGTTTCTTTGATATGTTTGAAAGCAGGAGAGACCTCCACAGCTTGCTGAGTGCCATTAGGCAGCAGGTAAATAATGTTATATCTCATGTAAAAGTTGTTAGTTAAAACTAATTACAAACTCATCAACTTCTTTTGTCATGACATGATTTTTGTTACGTACATTTCTAAGTTGATGATCTCTGTGAAAGACAAACTGTCAACAGTGTTTAGATTGTGTATTCCTAGTACTGATCTACGTTTTCTTACTGCTATTGGGAAAATGAAGAAATAAAAATGGAAAGATTATTTGCCTTTCCATGTGTCATACATGATCATGACTAATCTGATACTAGAACTGGAATCAAATGAGCATAGTAAAAGGTACCATATCTAATCCTTTCCCACGTTCATCCTTACCTTGATCTCTGAAATGCTTTCATTCTCTCCTTAGGGCATGAATATTTGGTATTACAAAATTTACATGTCTATATTTTTGTAGGAGAGGCAAATGAAGGCAAAAACTCACAGCAACAAACTTCCATAGTGACAACAGACCATTTCATATTCCTACTCATGCCGAACTATGAGAAAACCAAACTCAGTGCAGCTGTGTGTAAATGGTCACAGAAATACATCTTGGCTCAAAACCCAGGCATGCAGCATAGTTTTCCCTTAATAAAGCACACTGTCTCTAATATTTGGAGCCAGTAACAATTAACTCTTCTACTGTAAGCATGACATTTTGGACTATATAACATTGAAATACAAAAAAACCCCAAACCCTCACATTTCTCTCTGAGCTAATGATAAAACAAAAGATCAGGGTGGTGCCACGTTGGCAGGAACACCAGATTGTGCCAACCTCTGTCGTTTTTGGCAACTAATGAATCGACTCAGCCCCTCTGAAGACCTCATGTGAGGTTAGATATAGGCTGTTAGTGTAGAGCTAAAAAATACTGCTGTGGTGTTTAGAAAGCATTTGCTCAGATTATTCTATTTGAAGTCAATTAGAAGAATCCTCTGATCTTACTGGCATGTGTTCTCACAGCAGACACTACGCAGTTGTTACCACTAACCCCAAAGAATGCAGCTGTCCTGGGAGAATGCAAAGGCTGGTTTAAAGACCTATTCACTATCTGTGTTGATGCTTATGTCTTATATGTCTGTATTGCAAAGTCAGATCAAAATTATTGCCTCTAACCATCATGCATACAAGCAAAGGTTGTCAAGTACCTGCCAGTTTTCACAGTACAATTCGTGTATCTGCTGGGCATTGTGGTTCCACTCAGTGTTATTCCTTTCAAGTATACTTTCTGGAACATTACCACTGTCCAACACACCATTGCTTTGAAGAAAGCAGCAAATCAAACACAGAAAGAGAATGTGGATCAGTATGATATTTTCTTACTAATTTTTAACTTCTTTTTTTTGTTTGTTTTCATTGCACCCAAAAACTCAGTTATGAACTGTTTCATGTCATGGTGATATTGAAAAGCACTCATTTGTAAAGCTTTCGCTTACATTAGTTATCCACACCAAAACCAGGTTACATGCACATACCTACATCTCTCTGCCTCACCCATATGAACACAGTAAAATATAATACACAAAGTCACCACATCTGCCTGATACATAGAAAAGGATAATCTTAAGATATCCCATACGAGGTTGCAAGCACTGAAATACATATGCAAGGGAAATCTGAAAGTATTCTGAAGTAGACATGACGTCTTTGTTGTTACCTGACTTTTCTTAGTCACGCTGCTCCTTTTCAAAATGTTTCTCTTCAAATGCTAAAGCCCACCTTGCCCGCTCAAGGGAATGTGTCTAGCTACAAGCCTTCAACACGACATGGCACATCTGCTGTTACTTCTGAAAACATCACATAGATCAAGTTTATATTAATTTTCTCATGTGCACAGATGTTATCAAAGCACCATCTTGGATAACCTTGTTACGTTAAATTGCTAAAGGAAGAAAATTGGCAGGAAACTTATAATATGATAAGATTAATACTGCTGTAAGTGCTGTGATGCAACAACAAGAAATAGAAGGGTTTTTAATCAAGAAAATGAAAAAAGAGGTAAATATTTATCAAGCAGAGAGAAAGAAGTTAACCTTTAGGCTCTATTATGGGCATTTAAGAGGCCAGAGAGAGACTTTAGCAATCTTAACATGTTACAGCATCTTCCTTGTATATTCACCATGTTACTTTTCTCTTTGTATCAGCAGCTCTGTTGAATATGGCCCTTTCTGTCTGCAGTCCTTCCTACTGTTCCCGGACACAGGAGAAACTTCGTAAAGGGCAGCCTCATCATGATGTGCAGGAGTCCTGGCTTTCAAGGCATTTTGCAAAATACAAACGCCAAGATCAGAGGGAGAGGGGAGAAGGATTTTCAGATTTTGTAAGCCAGATGTTGGACTGTAACAGCTGTCAAGTTTCATCATATGCATTGTGATTTTGTACTCACATGAAAAACACAGCTTGATTTCAGTCTTAATTTGGTATTTCCCTTTCTAAGCCTAATATTTATATTCACACTGTTTTCTTTCTCTGACTCTTTAAGAACATGTTATCATGCTTCTGATAGAGAAGACCTCTCTCCTAAGTCACCGTGTTCTGAAAGCCATAATAGGGCACCATCATGTACAATTCTTTCTACATACCACCAGACATCTCTGAGGAATAACACTGAGAAATCAGCATGGAGTTTGAATGTAAACACAGAAGCAACGGAGGTAGTAATAAATCCTGTTAGATATACTACAATAAAATTTTGCAGAGAAAATACTTTTTCACTGATTTTCACAAGCCAACAAATGTGCACAATTCAATCTGTGTCTCAGCTACACATGCACACACATGTGCAGACATGTAGCATATCATTTACTATTTCAGATAAAACATTTTTGAAATAGAATTTAATCTACTACATGGTCAAAGTCTCAACATCCACTGTGATAGACAAATTGTTTACTTTATTAGTTCCCCTCTTTTTAAAATGCCTTCTAAAATGATCTCTCAGCCTTGGTTTCCAATATCGTTGGAGATTTCTGGGAATTTAGGCCAGTGGTATTATTCTTATTATGAAGCCGATCTAAAATTTTCTTAATTAGCAAATATGAATCATAGTTTTTACAGTCTCTCTGTTAACAAGGAAAATCTTTCCATTTGTAGATTGCATGGTCTACTTGCTGAAGTATCATGTTCAGACAGATACTGGTTCACCTGGCTCTGGAGAGCTGAATGGGCAAAGAGATACTTATAAAGAATTATTTAGTTGGAGTATTAATTCACCAGGAAAGCAAATTTTTTACCTTGCAGTGGATTATTTGAACTGTTGACTAAAAATTTAAAACACTCTTTTTTTTTAAGACTAATGATGGGTTTGCTTTCCCATGTATTTATGCTTCTGATTGCTATTACACTTATGATTTAATTAACTGAAAATAGTAATGACTAAAAACCAAATATTTACTTTATACTTCTATTCATCATCATAAATGAAGTAGAGGTATGAGTACAACACAACAAGCATGTCCTCAGAAGTTTATAGCAACATAATTGGATAAAACTTATCCTCCTATCCAGAGCATATCACTTTTTTGATAACTAAGAATATGACAAACTTCACAAGACAATGTTGTGAATTTGTAAGATGATCTGTTCAATGTTTCTGGGAAGGCTATGTATAACAAACAAATACCGTATTTTCAAAATCAGAATTCAAAATACTCCACTTACTTACCTACTTTTACCCTCAGGTACCATCTCTTCTTACTGACACATGAATTACATCCTCTGATTTCAAGTCAACAAAAAATGTTTCATCACCTACTACTTCTTTTGCAGAGATTTCATAAATTTGGAAATATAACTGAGGATTTAAAAAAAAAAATCCCAATAAATAAAAGTACTATTTAAATGGGTTTTTTATTTAAACTAAAATCCTAATTTAATGAAACAAGTTTAGTTAGAAGACTGATGTCTTCCTGAGTCTTCAAACAGACTAAAATGAAAGATCTGGGGAACTTTGGTTACAAAATTAACTCTGGAGCTTAGTTATACTGATTTTAATGCCTCTCCTGCTAATTGTTTCACTAATTGATCTAGCAAAAAGAAAACAAACAACAAAAAAAGGCAATTAATATGCTTATTCTGCAATTTCTAACTATTTATAATGATTTCCTTGCTGCCAGAAGCCGAAAAGCATCTTTTCTGATAGTTAATTTCAAAGCTTTTATCAAGTCAGAATGGCATAGCTAACACAGATTTCTGCAGCTGCACTGATGTTTCTGGGTCTGCATAGAGCTTATGCATCCAACTGTGAAGACAGAAAAGGTGAGATAGACCCTTGTGTTGGTTTTGAAAGGCTTTCCCTTTCACTAATTATACTGGGATTTGCATCAGCCAGGATGTACATGTCTATTTGGTGACGGCCTACAAGCTGGCATGCGGTGGACTGAACATATCATCAGAGAGTATGTTCTCTTTTTCACTGGACATCACGTTAAATAACTCGCAAGATCTTGCTCTGATTTGAGATTTTGCTTAGTGTTTTGTTTTTCTCTTTTTATTCAATTCAGTAAAAACAGAGAACTTTGTCACGGAAGCCAAGTCAGTGTTTCAGTTGTGGAATGCACAGTGTCCCTCACACCCCACTGAGATGCCTGCTCGCTCCGTTTTTGCACTGATTTGTATCCAGCAAGACATATTACTAACGTAACCGCCTAGTTCCTCTGCTGAGACTGTTTGCCTGAACTACATGGAAAAAAACACATCAGGGAAGGCAGAAGTAAACTATAGGAGACAGTAAGAAAATTTCAAATAGAAAAAAGATTTAAATATGTGTTACAGAGACTATAAAAGAAAGTAGTTAAGCAGAATTCAAAAGTAACTCACAGAATAGCATCCTTTCTAACTACTTAAATATTTTCAATCTCCTTTAAATTGGTGCGGATTCAGTTGAAGAGCTAAACAAATCTTAGTTCAGCTTCTCCATTGCTGTATAAATAAATGAAACCAACCACAAAACTGGAGTTTGCTCTTTATTTGATGTGATCCTTTCAAATTCCCATCATATTCCTTAGGACAGTATTTATTATTTATATACAGATAAAGAATGGCATGAGGTTCCTATTAATAACGGGGGGAATGGGTATAAAACAAGTGACTCCTTAATCTTCAAACTGTTAGTCCAGAGCAAAGAATATGATATATTACTGTATCTATTATTTGACTATTATTACACTTACTAGAGTATAAATGTACTCTTAAACTATTGCAAAGCTGGCACTGCACTAATTGCTAACTCTGTCTGTGATCTGTCAAGAGTCGAGCTGTTTCAGGATAAAAAAGCAAGCACTTCTTTGCCAGTCCTACCTGCAAAACTCCATGTTGGGGGTATTTGTGGGGCAAACTTTCCACACTAAGCTGTGGCAAAGATGCTAGGGATCATGCTGCTGGCAAACTCTCTTCTGTTTAGCAGAACAGAGTATACTATGTAGGAAACCAGGTCCCATTCATCCCCTTGACAAAGGGAAATTAAATTCCCATCTTATATAAATGGTATGAGTTTGATGTTTTGGCTTAGCGAAGCCACTTCACTTCAGACATTTGCAAACCATGTGATGTGCACCCCAACATTGCCTTTACTGCTTATGAACAAAGATCGCTCTGTCAGCAGGCTATAGACAGACATCCCTCAATGCTCTAAGGACACCTCTCCTTTTCAGATTGCACAAGGTCTCTGTGGTGCTTTTACTGGTGATTTTGTTGTGCCCTACACTTTTGGACTTGTGTTTTCTGAAAGAAGAAGCTAAGGAAATAAAAACTTACAATAGAATGCAGAGGGTCCTGGACAAGTTGCTTTTGTCCTTCTGTTTCCTATGTCATTTATCCTGCTGATTGCCTAGCCTTGTCTATAAACAGCTGACTACCATCTGAGAGTCAACATCTCTAAATGGATGAAAAGTAGATCCTTTCTATATAAAAAGTCTTTTTATAAAGTGTTAAGAAATTATGAGTAACTTATTTCAGAGGTTACAGTGCAGAGAGTTGAAGACATTGGGTAACTAGTAATCCAAAGTTTTTAAGGAGAGTAGTGAAGACTGGAAATTCTGTTTCGTGTTAAGAGTTCTGAGTTTCAACATTTGTTTTCAAAATCTCTATTTTGAGTCTTTGAAAGATTCCATTCTACTAATGTTTAACATTTTCTTTTGATTGTGAAAATTTTAAAATATACTGTTGCTATTGTGCAAGCTGTTGTCTTAAAAGAAACCTAGTGTCCTTAAAAGGAGAAACTGAATCTTTTGTTTCAAGAATGTTGAAACGGAAATAATTTTACAGCCTATGCTTGCACACGTTTAGTTCTCAACTGAGCCACGTGAAAAAGATAATCCCTTTATA
Source organism: Steatornis caripensis (assembly GCA_013398225.1). NCBI lineage: Eukaryota > Metazoa > Chordata > Aves > Caprimulgiformes > Steatornithidae > Steatornis > Steatornis caripensis. The sequence goes on along the minus strand of VZSC01001604.1, from coordinate 190,798 downwards.
AACTTTATTTTATAGTGGTAAAAGTTTGCCATTGCAAACACATGCAGGAATCCTGTTGTAGACAATAACCAAGATTTGCAAAGCCAGTGGAGGGATGCAGCTCTACAAATTTAATTAAATTTGATGAAAGTCATGTAATAAAATAGTTCTAGATATCTTTGAGCCTTTCAAGCAATGTGTGTATTTTTAAAATACACGTGTCGACCTCCCGTAAATACATTAGCAATGACCTTTTAAGATCAAATGCTAAAAGTGAAAAAATATTAGAAGCTCCTCAGAAAAATAATGGTATAATCAAAAGATCATAGAGTGCCACTTCTTTTTCCTTCTGGAAAAATTGAGTTAACAATCTTCTCTGACCTTGTTTGTTTTACTCTGAAGTTACGCCAAATTATCTGACAGTCTTTCATACAGTCAGGACCCCTGAATAGCTGTTAGTTCAGAGATGCTGCAGATGTGACTGGATACTCACTGCTACAAACACAGCTGTCATCAAGCTGCATCACACCATCATGGATACTCAGTGTCAAGCAGTGTATGAAAAGCATATAAAATTAGCAAATCTGCTTTCCACGGTATAACAGACAAATTTTAAAGCGTGTCTGTGGTCATGATTTTAATTTTGTCATACGTAAATTTTAGGAAGTCATGTTTTGCAATAGGGCCAAGTGTTTTTACTATCTAAACAATGGCCAAAAGAAGTGAAATTTTGTTCATTACTAGAAAAGCAGAGCAGAGTATTACTAGTTGTTCATAAATCCCATTAAGGTTCTAAGCAGAATCCAACTCTGACAAATACAACTCCCAGGTGTAATGATCTGCATGTTAGTCTCTCCCAAGTACCTTTAAAGGTGCGTTACTGAGTCAATACATAGTAAAACAGGAAAATATTTTTAAAATGTTCCTATATACACAAAAGTCTAAATCATCCGAAAGAGCTGTGTGAAACAGCAACCAGTAAACAAAAGCTCTCTTCAAAGGCTGGTGTTTGCATAGCAGGTCATTGCATTTTAATAGAATTCTCACAGCTCTGACGTGCATGCGGTCAGTGAAAGAATTTCCCGTAACAGATTATCTCAGGAAAAAACTCATTTGTGTATGCAATGGTTTGCTATCAATAGACAGCATATACTCTTATTTATTTTGACTGGTTGGGTTTTATTCACTGGTTTTGCATATGTTTTCTTTAAACTAGATAATCAAATCTGGCTGTGTAATAGCTGAACATTCTACTTCTGTAAAAATATGCATTGACCATTCAGTGACACTTCTCCAAAGGGAAGTACCACAGCATTTCTCACCAACTTGACCCTTCCACCTTACTTTCCCTTTCTCAGAATAACAGATAGAAATTTTCTTTGGAAGGCTCAGCAAGTAATGCACCCTTTCTAGCCAGACTAGGGAAAACAATAATGTATTTATTAGTATGTTTGCCTCTTCGCCTAAGGTAACAAAATTTATGTAATCATGTTCCGTGTGTGTCTCTCCCTGTCTAGGGGGAAGATAAAGTTAGTGTTACAGTTTGATAGGTAAAGGTCTGAAGGACAATGGATTTCTTCCAACTATGAAGATAAATGTGTAGGGGAGACTAAATGTATCAGAACTTCCCATAAATAACCATGCTTGAAGGAAAGGTTGAGGTGCAAGAAGTTAGTACTATAGACAGTAAAATCTTCATGAATGTCCTAATTGAGGCTGTCTGTCCCAACAGCAAAGCTGATTGATAGCCAACAAATCAGAGTTTTGTAGGACACTAAGTTTAATTACTGCTAATCCTCACAGAATCACCAGGAGCTACTGGTGGACAACAGCTGTGTGAGGTGTGACCAGGTGGATGATCAGCTCAATCTCATGGCAGAGCTACGAGAGGAAACACAAAGGTTAAGGATCATCAGGGAATCTGAGAAAGAGATTCATTGGTGGAACCAAGCTCTACCCTCCTTGAGAGAGAAACAGGAACAGCCACTACAAAAAAAAAAAAAAAAAAAATAAA
>VZSC01001604.1:115971-171263 GCA_013398225.1 Steatornis caripensis | reverse complement strand
GCTTTATAAAATTTTTCTCAGATGACAGAATTTTCCTCTCTATCAAATCTAGCTTAATAGTAGGTTATTTAGAAATAAATAAGGAAACAATCTCCAGCTTTCTACTAGAGACTGATAAGCTAATTTGTTTCACTTAGCTCCAAGTGTGCTGAGAATGTCTTTGCATTTTCTAAGGAACTGGATCGTGCCATTTAAGCATAGTCCTATGCTGAGTAAAACTCCAGCAGTGAGCCCTGAGGGAGCACAGAAAACACACTATGCAACTGTAAAGGGGGACATGAAGCAGTTCCTCTAACTGTTGGCCCACCTTCCTGTTTTCAGAGTAATTGTCTCCTGATAAGGAAGGAAGCTAATTGCTTTGTCCAGGAACACTGGGCAGTCTTTGTCCATTCGTTCCTCGTCCTGTACATCTAGGTAAGGAGCAGGAAGATGCTAGTCCTATATACTGCAGTTATTTTTGATTTTTCCCCATTGTAGTTTTATTGCCTTAGTAACTTGCAAATCATTCTATATCCTACAGCTATCCCACACAGCATGGTATGTACACATCCACAAGACAAGAATATTTTTCACCATGAAATGATTATTCCTGATAGAAATCTCCATTTGTAAAAATACCAGGCTCAGGGAAGATACATAATTTCCCAAAGAAGGAAGCCTTTTTTTGTAATAGAAGCTCAGAAAATAGCTCTAATTCTCCTGAAGGCAGGTCATTTCATCTAACTAAATGTTACTGCAGAACTGTAGAAAAGCAAGTATTTCTAGATAACTTGACCAGAGGGAAAACAGTTAGGCTACATTACTGAACTGTAGTAATATATTTTATTGGCAGCAGGCATGCCTCTGTTGTTGCTGCCACATATAATGTACCCTCTTTAAAGACTAGTGCCTGAAAAAACAAACAGTTCAGAAGTGTACAGCACTGAGTCTCACACACCAAATACATGTTAGAAAACTGTATTTCAGTTGTGGATTCATAAGCTTGTTTTACTTCATTTAACACGTACTCAGTCCTGCTGGTTCAGATTCTCTATTTTAGACTGAGAGAGAAGCTGCTTCATTTTTCAAAGATCAGCTAAAACATTACTGAATTCCCGTTATTCATTGGCAAAGTGATGGAAAGAGAAGCAGCAAAGAAGCGTGACAAAAAGACTAATAAACCCCCAGATATTATAGATATACAAGACACACTTATGTAGCTTATAAATACTTCTTCTATGCATAAATGCACATACAAATCTGTTAGAACTTTATTAAGACTGAAACATCCATTGCTCAGTTTAGAGAAAACATCTTTAAGATTACCTATGCAACTTCAATTCAGTCTTCTTGTATATTTACATTAGGACATTAACTTTAATTACATGTCTATGTACTCTTGTTGTTAAGGGCCCTTTATTATTTAATGCAAATTGTAGAAGATGGATGATCACTTGGGAGTTAAAAATTGTATTCTATCTTAATTAAGTGTAGCTATCAGTGAAAAAGCCCAATCATAAAATCATGGAATCATAGAAGGGTTTGTGTTGGAAGGGACTTTAAGATCATCTAGTTCCAACCCCCTGGCCATGGGCAGGAACACATTCCACCACAGCAGGTTGCTCAAAGCCCCGTCCAACCTTGTCTTGAACACTTCCAGGGAGGGGGCAGCCACAATTGCTCTGGGAAACCTGTTCCGGTGTCTCACCACGCTCATCGTGAAGAATTTCTTCCTAATATCTAGCCTAAATCTGCCCACTTTCAGTTTAAAACTGTTACCTCTCATCGTATCACTACATGCCCTTGTAAAAAGTCCCTCTCCAGCTCTCTTGTAGGCCCCCTTCAGGTACTGAAAGACTGTTATAAGGTCTTTCTGGAGTGTTCTCTTCTCCAGACTGGACAACCCCAACTCTCAACCTGTCTTCATAGGAGAGGTGCTTCAGCCTCCTGATTGTCTTGGAGACCCTCCTCTGGACTCACTCCAACAGGTCCATATCCTTCTTATGTTGGGGGCCCCAGAGCTGAACGCAGTACTCCAGGTGGGGACTCACAAGAGATGAGTAGAGGGGAAGAATCACCTCCCTCAACCTGGTGGCCACATCATTGCTTTAGATGCAGTCCAGGATGCTGTTGGCCTTCTGGTCTGCAAGCACATATTGTCATCTCATGTTGAGCCTCTCATCAACCAACATCTCCAACTCCTTCTCCTCAGGGCTCCTCTCAATCCATTCTCCACCCAGCCTGCATTTGTGCTTGGGACTGCCCCGACCTACGTACAGGACCTTGCACTTNCTGGCCATGGGCAGGAACACATTCCACCACAGCAGGTTGCTCAAAGCCCCGTCCAACCTTGTCTTGAACACTTCCAGGGAGGGGGCAGCCACAATTGCTCTGGGAAACCTGTTCCGGTGTCTCACCACGCTCATCGTGAAGAATTTCTTCCTAATATCTAGCCTAAATCTGCCCACTTTCAGTTTAAAACTGTTACCTCTCATCGTATCACTACATGCCCTTGTAAAAAGTCCCTCTCCAGCTCTCTTGTAGGCCCCCTTCAGGTACTGAAAGACTGTTATAAGGTCTTTCTGGAGTGTTCTCTTCTCCAGACTGGACAACCCCAACTCTCAACCTGTCTTCATAGGAGAGGTGCTTCAGCCTCCTGATTGTCTTGGAGACCCTCCTCTGGACTCACTCCAACAGGTCCATATCCTTCTTATGTTGGGGGCCCCAGAGCTGAACGCAGTACTCCAGGTGGGGACTCACAAGAGATGAGTAGAGGGGAAGAATCACCTCCCTCAACCTGGTGGCCACATCATTGCTTTAGATGCAGTCCAGGATGCTGTTGGCCTTCTGGTCTGCAAGCACATATTGTCATCTCATGTTGAGCCTCTCATCAACCAACATCTCCAACTCCTTCTCCTCAGGGCTCCTCTCAATCCATTCTCCACCCAGCCTGCATTTGTGCTTGGGACTGCCCCGACCTACGTACAGGACCTTGCACTTGGCCTTGTTGAATTTTATGTGGTTTGCACGGGCCCACCTCTCAAGCCTGTCAAGGTCCCTCCACATGATTTCCCTCCAATGTGTCAACCTTACTGCACAGTCTGGTGTCATCAGCAAACTTGCTGTGGGTGCATTCAATCCCACTGTCCATGTTGCCAGCAAAGACGTTAAACAGCACCTGTCCCAATACCAACCCCTGAGNCGCTCATCGTGAAGAATTTCTTCCTAATATCTAGCCTAAATCTGCCCACTTTCAGTTTAAAACTGTTACCTCTCATCGTATCACTACATGCCCTTGTAAAAAGTCCCTCTCCAGCTCTCTTGTAGGCCCCCTTCAGGTACTGAAAGACTGTTATAAGGTCTTTCTGGAGTGTTCTCTTCTCCAGACTGGACAAACCCAACTCTCAACCTGTCTTCATAGGAGAGGTGCTTCAGCCTCCTGATTGTCTTGGAGACCCTCCTCTGGACTCACTCCAACAGGTCCATATCCTTCTTATGTTGGGGGCCCCAGAGCTGAACGCAGTACTCCAGGTGGGGACTCACAAGAGATGAGTAGAGGGGAAGAATCACCTCCCTCGACCTGGTGGCCACATCATTGCTTTAGATGCAGTCCAGGATGCGGTTGGCCTTCTGGTCTGCAAGCACATATTGTCATCTCATGTTGAGCCTCTCATCAACCAACATCTCCAACTCCTTCTCCTCAGGGCTCCTCTCAATCCATTCTCCACCCAGCCTGCATTTGTGCTTGGGACTGCCCCGACCTACGTACAGGACCTTGCACTTGGCCTTGTTGAATTTTATGTGGTTTGCACGGGCCCCACCTCTCAAGCCTGTCAAGGTCCCTCCACATGATTTCCCTCCAATGTGTCAACCTTACTGCACAGTCTGGTGTCATCAGCAAACTTGCTGTGGGTGCATTCAATCCCACTGTCCATGTTGCCAGCAAAGACGTTAAACAGCACCTGTCCCAATACCAACCCCTGAGTGATACCACTCATCACTGTTCTCCACTTGGACATTGAGCCATTGACTGCAGCTCATTGAGAGCGACCATGCAACCAATTCCTTATCCAGCAAGAGGTCCATCTGTCAAGTCTATATCTCTCCAATTTAGAGACAAGGATCTTGTGCGGGACATTGTCAAATACTTTGCAGAAGTGCAATGTCCCAGGTTTTACATACTTCCAAGAATCCCTACCCTACATGTAGGCAGAATATTAATCTTAAGGTTAGTACTACTTATGGTCTTGGTTACTAGAGATTAATGCTTGATAGCTTCACAAACATTCCTGAATTTCTTTCTGCAAGACATTAATCAAGGGCATTGTAACCTCCAACTTGCAAATGGGAGAGCAGTGTAGAGGAGTAGGATTAGATGTTTAAAGTTCAGAGTATCTGTGGTTCTTTAAGGTTCCCTCTTGGGACATTTATTTAATTTTCCTGAGAAGCTGATGTTATACAGCTCTTCAAGTTTTTCCAGTTCAGGTTCCAGTAAGTTCAGTTGCAGTTCTGAGAGTAGACAATTTCTCATAGGTTCTGGTGTCTCATACTGGACATGTAGGAGATGAGGACATGCTATTAGTGATGTCCTCAAAAAAGTCTGGTTTGCATGACTTGCTTAGCATCACAGAGATACCTTGGGAAGAGGGAGGGAAGGAATGAAATTCCTCAGAACCATATTCAAAGATCTCAACAAGGAAATCCTCCCTTTTCTTTTTGATGTCTCATTTTAGTCACAACCTCTTTTAATAATAAGACCTGATTCACCTTTTTAATATGCCTCTCATGCACTGAAAGCACCGGGATTCTTGTGGAAATTATCACATCACTAAAGACCATATCATAATCCATATGTGCCAAGAGGCTGAATTAATACTATCTGAATAATTTTATTCTGGAATTTTGTAATTTCTGAGCCCTTTAAGTTTTGGTTTTGTTTTCTTTCTTATATGTAGGTATATATCTGTGTACGTGTTTTATTCTGTCTGTGTGATTTTTTTTCACCTGCAGCCTGAAAGTAGAAACACTCCATAACAAGGCATGACAGTGCATCTCATGCATCCTGAGCAGGGNTTTCTGAGCCCTTTAAGTTTTGGTTTTGTTTTCTTTCTTATATGTAGGTATATATCTGTGTACGTGTTTTATTCTGTCTGTGTGATTTTTTTTCACCTGCAGCCTGAAAGTAGAAACACTCCATAACAAGGCATGACAGTGCATCTCGTGCATCCTAAGCAGGGATCAGGGTCTTGAGCTAGAGGAGTAATTAAGAGATAGCAATTGTGGGGTTTTATGCTCTGTCCACAAGAAATAATTGTAAATGTTTCCCACATAAAGTGGGATCTATCAGCAGATAGAAGAAGAAATTTGCTAATAGAAGGCATTTGGAGAAAAAAAAAAAAATCAAGGGTCTATCTTAGTTTCTAGTAGGAGCTTCTGTTCAGCCCAACATTGAGTCATTTTGCATTGTCCTCTCTAATCATCCTATTGCCATTTCACCATCCTGGGCTCTCGTTCCCTCCTACTTTCCCCTTTATTCCATCTTAGTCTCAATATGGCTGGTTTGCCTTTCAAAATTGCTAAAAGAGAAGAAAACCCTCTTCTGTTCTACTGTTCCTACCATCTCCTTTTCACAGACTGATTTTACAGTCAGTTCCCACAATGCTTGGTCTGTTCCATTCTACCTAAGCTTCCCAAACACTTCTTCCAGTCTTCTGTGGTATGTTCCAGTTTGACTCTTTGCCTCAGAAAGCTGTCTAATCTCAGTGGTCATTCTTTTCCAGTAAACCAAATGTAGTTTCCTCCACTGCTTCCTTGATTCACATTATTTTTCTTGTCAGAACAATCTATATTTTGTCTCTTCACTAGCTCATGGGTCCAGTTGCCCACACACCAGACTCCGGTCTCATTCTTCACAGCAAATACCATGCATATTGGTTTCCCTCAGGCATCCAGTCTCGTGCTTGATTAGCCCAACTTTCCATTTTCTGACTGTTGATCCTATACCTCCTCCTCTCCAATCCTATTGGCATCTATATTTCTTCTCTAATACAATCTTATTTCTCCCTCACTCTCCTGCCTTGTATTTCTTCTTATACTGTTTGGGGAACAGGCTGAGACAGGGCCAGGGGCAGATTATTCAGACTACAGGATGGGCAGGTTTACTGTCTGTGATTGTGATGTTAGGCTCAGTATTCCTGCTAGGACATTCACCTAAGAATGATAATATACAGAATTTTCTAAAGAAGTAGTCAAAGCAGGCCCTACAGAATATAGATGCAGCAGGCAGATACTACTGGCCACACAAGAGCGTGTTTACAAGGAAAAGAGTCTGGAACAAGGTGAACCTAAATTGCTAAATAGCAGAGGTAAAAGAGAGTGAGCAAAAGAAGACACATGTATGGAGCATGGGCTCTTCCAGTGCCATATGATAAATAAGGTATATGAAAGCATAGATTAGGATGTAAGTATAATGTAATATGTAAGTATCTTGACTTCTAAAAAAAACAAGGGAAGAAAAACTGGCTGGGTTTTATTGGTCTCAGATATCTTTTGTGGTGTTGTGCCAATACATGGCAAGAGCACACAGGAGTTAGTATGTGCTGTTAACACTGCGAGGATGTTAGAGCTCTACCCTAAATGCTGGCCTTTGTCTCCAGTCATTCTCTGAAAGCAAGTAGTTCTGGAGTCTCTGGACAGCAGATTTTTCCAGACCGAAGGTCTCTAAGATTACAACAGTGGTAAAAAGGTTGAACTAGCAAATGCTAAACAAACAGGTCCAAGCTTAGACAAAAGCAACTACTGTGTTTAATGTCTTTTTTGAGTTTTCACATTTGACCTGTTAACTCCAGACAGACTTAAAACCCAGACAAATCTGTACAGCCTTTCCTGAGAGTGGCAAAAGACACATCCCTGATATAAAGGCTTTTCCCTTTTCCTCTAGATAACTTCTACTTGCTTTCAAAGGAAAGAGTTCTCTTGTTTAATATGAACAAAGCAATATATTTTTCTCAAGCTTCATTCTCAGAAATATCCAAATCATTCTGACTAAAATTATAATATATATAAAAAAATGTAATTTTACTGAAGAAAGTCAACCAGCTTTTGAAATGTCAGCTCAATTATTTAAAATACAACAAAATTATAGGTGGCAGAATGCAGCATCTTATAATCGGAACCTTAATAAAAGACAGTTGCCATTTCCATCTCTAACACTGAAACTAATTTAGAATACTTTTTTCCTAGAGGTTGTTTTACTTGTTTTGGAATTGTTTCTGTCTTTTTTTTCCTCTAGTTTTTACCACCACTGAATAAAGACAAAAAAAAAAAAAATCCAACAAACAAATCAGAAAACAACTCTCTGCTTAAATTCAGATTACAAGGGAGAAAAAGTGCTGCAAACTGGATGACAGTTACTGAAAGCTGATCTGGAGAAATATTGAACAGCAACAGCTGCCTGCCTGAACAGCTACAGAAGGGAATTCCCCTTTACAGAACAAGTTAGTTTTGGGACTCTCTTCTAGTGAATCCACCCAGCCAAAAAATTCAACAGTAGCAAGAATCTCCAGCATCAGCAAATTCACACATATTTTTTGATAGATTTTCAATCAAAATCTTTTCATTTGGAGCTTAAAATATGTAAGCATTTCCAGCTCCCAGCCCATATATGATATATTTGGGATGGAGGGTATAGGCAATGTTTCAATTTCTTTTCCTTTTCTAAAATATTTAAAGACAATTCTAAATGCTTCTGGAATGTCTTTCAATAATCTGCTTTCTAAGATCTTGTCTACAATGGGCTTTACTGAATGGTATAGCCCTTTTATAGACTCAAGTTTCCCTATTGTGCTTCACCCCAGCACAGCTTGTATTCCAGCAAAATCACAGCTGTACATCTCCTGTAAAACTTTCCAAAACATTGTCTTGCCAGCATGTTGTTTCCATTATCATACTCCTGTTCAAACCTTGACATGGCCTGGGTTATGGGACCTGGTCAAATTCTAACAGCTGGATGTAAAACAGTTCAGTGGAGAGTGGAAAATCAAACAGTAGGAAAGATTTCAGGAACGCTGGGAAGCTACAGGTGGCAGAGCTCTCACAAGTCGACAGCCTTGGAAAGATCCTTACACTCTGTCTAAAAGCTCTTTTATCAGTTTTGGTAAGGGATTAAATACTTTGTTTTGGAAAAATGAAAACAAAATGAGATGGAAAATAAACCGATGTCATTTGGAAGATTAGGACACATTTAAATGCTAGACTTTTTGTCTGCCTAATTTAAATACCTACTTTCCCTCTCAAAATATATATGTGTGTATACACATGAACATACATACATATACGTGTATCCACGTACAATTTTGTGTATGTAAATCCTGATTTGCACACTGATAGAATAGTCAATTATTTCCAGTGAAAAGTGTTTGAATTCTTTCTCTCAATTGTAACTATTTGCATGTGATCTCACACATCACAATATTTAATCTAATTATCCTCAAAACACTGCTTGAAGGGTGGGACTGTTCCTGTGGCTGGAGAACTAAAGTGTAGAGAGCCATAGCCTAAGAGTAATTACAAGAGTAATGTCTCAGATGGACTAGCAACTCAAATAGGATGAACAAGGGCTTCAAACGCTTCCTGTCTTTTGATGTTAAAATAAAGGCATAATGAAATGTATCTTTTAACTTAAATACGGTAGATTTCATATCAAAATGGCTATTCTATAAATTACAAATGCTATTATTCAAAGTGATTCTTAAGTCCTCATTTTTTTAAGACTTTAACAGTAAATAATTAGACATGTTTGCTAAAGCCTCTGAAAAGTATATGAATCTTTTAAATAATCTTTTGGTTCTTTTCAAGGGAGAATTTGGATAGATTTTTTCACAGTTGCATGCCCATTTTCTCAAGCTCTTTCCAGATTCTGCTCCTCATCATTTACTTGCAAGTTCATTATTTTAAAACCTGGTCTTACAGTCTCTGTGCAAATCCATACCAATTACATCGTTTAAATTGTATTTCACTGACACTGAGAACATCAGATAAAAAAATTATACCTGGGTATTACTGAAAAGCACAACAGTGATAGCAAAAGCAGGAATAAAAAGGAAATTAGGATAATAGAGAGTTCAGAAATGTTTCCACATGTAAGCTTAATTTATTTATTCTTTCCTGTAATGACTGAAGATTTTAATCACTTTCTATCAGAGGTTATAGATTATGTCAATTGTTACATTTTTAAAAGCTCCAGAGGCTTATATCTCAGCTTAGCTCTTGAGAAACAAATGTGTTTTGTACTACTAGCAGGCACCTATGGGCATTTTCCTATTCATTTGTAAGAGACTATGACCTAATCTGCTGTATCAGAGAATATTTCCAGTACAGTTTTGGTGGGTACCTGAAAGAACTTTACCCAGATTTCAAGCTTTTCACCTTTCTTTTTCACCAGCGGGGAACTCAAGTACAGAGGGTCAAAGAGAACCAAAGCATTCTTAGAGACTGAGACCTAAATGTCCCCAGAGAGGCACCAGACTGAAAATTAAGTAGTCTTTTGCTAACAGATTGTCTTTCATGTGATAGATGAAACATATGGATGAAGGAAGATGGCAAAGTTTAAAAAGCTACTGCCTTCGTTGAATTATTTCTGAGGTACATAGAACATTTCACTTTACGTTGCTCTCAAAAGTATTAAAACAAGGAAATTTAAAAAAAAAGGAAATAATGCCACTGCACATTTTTTTACCTTTCTTTGACTTGCTTTTCTGTCACAAATGAATTTACCTGCACTTCTAATCTGCTACAAAAATACATTGCTATGTTCTCTGCTTATTATTAACATTTCTTTCCTATTATAAGTACACAGAGTTTATTGAAAACTTTTGATTTATTGTATTCTGAATGAGTTGGCTCAAGAAGTCCTATTCTTTCATCCTATGTAGATCAGACTGGTTAGTCTCAGTAAACTGCTCAACAACCCAAAGGCCCAAAGTGAGGTTATCCATTTTATGTAAAGTTATGCAGATATCTCTGCTGTCACCTGTCTTGCTCAGTGTGTACATGATGTTGCCTGCATAATTAGAATGAAAATCTGTGCTGCACTGACATGGCACACAGATCAATGTTTCTTTCTCAGCAAACCAGCAAACCCAGATGGCACAATGTCTTTGCCTTCACAGTGTCTGGGTGCGATTGAAATTTGGCACTCAGATCAGACAAAAGAGAGATTATTGAGGGAGACGGGAGGGGGAGGAGGTAGGCAGTAAAAAGGAATGGCAGGAATTGTTTTTGCTCCTATAACCATAACTCATCCATATCAAAGAGTTCATAGTATAACAGTGTGTCATGTAACTAATTGTTCTTGGTTCTTCCATCATGATCTTGGGTCAAAATTACTCTTTTATAAAGCATAGCTTTTTGTAAGATAGAGAAAAAAAAATCCAACAACTAAAACCAGGTTAGTTTCATAACTGTTTCAGCATGCAGCTCAGCTTGCTGATTCATATCTTCACATACTTCAGTTGTAGCTACACAGGAGACAACCCTTTCCCACACATGTTAGGGAAGTATTTCTTTTTAGATGTATCTGTTACGAGTGTGATGTCTATATATCAGTCAAAGAAGCACTTGCGTTGGAAGCCATGGTAGGTGCTGCCCACATGTCCTGTCACATCTCGAGGGTTAAGGTGATGGATGGACAGCATGGACAGCATGCTAATCAGCAGACAATGTTGCTCTTTTAATATAGTTCAGCATGAATTTTATATTGGTTAAGGCTTTACACAATGCAAGCAAGTCTTCTGGATTCTGAACTGAAAATAGCCCATGTAGACATATCTTTATCTCATACAAAGTTATTTTGTAGAAATGTGCTATCTAAGAACAAATGAGCTCATTCCTCTGGCCATTCTGAATTGACTAAAACCAGAGAAACTTCACTTATCACATCAAGGCATTTGAACTACTAATCTTTCTTCCCAGAAGCACTCATTCAGACTTGACACGGTTGTAATGCCATCACATGGCTTGTATACTGCTATCTTGGGACTGTCATAAGCAGACAGGCTCCTGTCTGCTCATATTGTAGTGTTTAGAAGTATCCTGAGTGAACCATTAGCCCGTGACATAGCCCATATCACCCTTGTGCCTATGGATCAGTGGACAGTTTTCATATGTATCTCAAAGAAAAAAGTCCTCAGGGACTCACTTCTCAATCCTCAGGAGTCTGAAACTATACATTTCTGAAAAATTCAGTTGACTTTACTGAAACACTTTCTCCTGCACATATTATAAACCAATTTTGAATCTTATCAATCAGACAGAATCTATGCAGTTGATATTTATAGAGAAGAATAACAGTAAAAATATAAGAAATATGTTGATCTTATCATTATCTACTTTGAATAGTTAAAAGAACTCTGTAGAATAACCCAGAATAGAGGGGCAAAATTAAAATGTATCAGTATAAAAAACTTCTTTTTATAACTCCATAGTCCTCTTCCAGTTTTTTTCTACACTACTTTTCAGGTTAATTATCTCTCTCCTAGACTTTTCATAAACAAAAAGGGATAAACATCTACATCAGCAATATTTTTTCTGCTTTCTATGATGTTTAGCTAAATGTATGTTTATTACATAGAAGCGCTAGAGCCTGTTAACTTCTTTTGAAAAAACTGACATTCAGCAAAAAAGAAAAAGGCGTGGATAATAATGTTATTAATGCTCTGCACACAGACATACACAAGCAGTATTTCTGGTAGTCCTATGTGAAAGTTACTATTGGTGCTCACAGCTCTGAGCTACAGAGCACTTCCAATTTCAATAATTGACTACAAGGTCTACATCTCCAATCCCTCATGGGAGTTCATGAGGATAGACATCTGGCGCAATGTTAATCATAGTTGTTCTGACACACAGCAGTACACCAACTATTTCCCTTGGCACATTACTTTCTATTACCCTATATAAAAATGGCTGACGTTTTCAAAATGCTAATGAGATATATATCAATTTTTATAAGAGCTTGGATCTCTTCCAAATATTTTTAAATGTACTCAACAGATTGTGAAATATACTCAGTATATGGTTATAAATGCAATATGTTAACTTTCATTGTTGTTGCATGCCTTGGAATCTACACTGGCAGAGATTAAATATAAGCAGATGAACAAATGTTCCTAAAATATAGGTTTATTTTTACTTCTTTTTCTTAATTGCTTGTTTTTCTTCAGCCATTTCTTACACCCTAATTCAACAAAATATAGTATCTTCACAAAAGCAATATCAGTTTGCACCACTGAAAATCTGACCCCTTGCATTTTGACACAGAAGATGAAATTACGATTGGATTACAGAAATAAATCTCTAAACCGGTTGGAGTATGGAAATACTTTTTCTTTCTAACTACACCTTGAGAAAAATGATTTAAAATTATGACTTAACTTGTTCTTTTGTAAACATTTTCCTAACAGAATAGCTCCAGTTTAAGGCTAATCTGCTTTTATTGCAAGCTTTATCGCAACTGAGACACCAATGTTCTCAGTTGAGTATAATGAGACACACACTCATGATATACATAGAACAGATTTACCTTCCAAGATGCAGACTCTGGATTAGAGCTGTGGTATACTATTCCTTGAACAAAATTATCTATAGACACAAAAAAAGTCACAGCTGGAGGTTTCTTCTTTACTCATTCTAATCTGACTGAAGTTAAAAAAAAAAAAAGAAGAAAGGAAGCAAAGCAAAGTGAGGAGGGAGGAGGGAAGGAAGGAGTGAAGGCAGGAAGGTGGAAAGGCAGGAGCAAATGAAGGGAGGAGGGATGGAAGGAAAGCAGGAAGGGGTGAAGGGAGGCAGGAAACAGGGAAGGAAGACCAAGCAGAGAGCAGACAAAGGCATGAATCTGGTGAGTTTCTGAAGGTTCTGATAGTTACTTTTGAATCATGAACAATTAATAAGAAAATGAGCTATTTAATGCTACAGTTAACTAATAGAATTTATATCCCTAAGTATTACTATTCTTTATAGACCAAAGCCCTTAATGACTACAAGTGGGAACAAACTAATTTAATAAGTCAAATGCTACTGTTAAAAAGTATAGATCTGAGTATCTTCTTTCTCCAAAATGCTGGACATGTAGTCACTCCAAGGTGAGATCCAAAACTCATGAAAGTAAATGGAAAAAGTCTTCCTGGTTTCAGATAGCTAAGCTTATATTTTCAACAGTTTCATGTCTCTTTTTTTTTTCCTTAGCTATGTGAAGGAAATAGAGATCCTGGGAGTATCCATCTAGCCAATGGAAACCACTGTAAACAGATGAAAACATTACAGTTTACATTGTTTTGCAGACTATCTGCAAGACATAATGATTTTGCAACATGGCCAAAAATGTGAGGGATATTGCTTGTTGTAAGATTAATTCTAGTGAGAAGTAAAATACTCTGCAAGAAACTGAATCCTAAAAGCTGCAGCATGGTATTTTCTAATTCTGATTTTATGAACAAAAGTATAATAACTCAGTAAAAATAGCTTTCTAATAGAAGGAGGTAGTTGCACAATTTGCAAGACAGTGAATATGCTCAGAAAGTCTCTACCTTTCCAAATAAGCTTTAATTATTATACATAACTCTGGGAAGTATTTTATATTCTTTATTCCCTGTAATAAGCCACAATAGTAATGTTGAAAGCATCACACTGTAGAGTACAATGCATACATAGCAGAAGATACAACTTTTAGTGTAACAAATGAAAGATAAATGCCAAAAGCACAAAATGCTTCGCCAAGGTAAAAATTTTGAACAACATTAATAAAATAATAACTGTGCCCACAAACGTATGCAGCAAACTAAGGAATTTAGCTCCTGAAAGTATCATGTCCTTGATAGGATATAATTATTTGCTAAATTAGTTTCTTATTGTATCCACAGTGGAATGACAATATTTTTGATTTCTGTAAATGAAAACTATTTCATTTAATTTCTTTGATTTTATGCATGCATTCTGAAAAAGACTAATTATAGTCTACTCTGCTTTATTTCTAAAAGCTCAACTGTAAATCTAAGGACCCTGACATACAAACATTGCCTGATTTAGGTACACAGGTGTGTTTCTACTCTCAGCCTTTTGTATTGGTTTCCCAAAGATTTCTGCATCAGTAACATCCTCAGAAAAAAGAAATGGATGTTGGCACCTTAGCCATCATAGTTCATAACCCAGTACAGTAGCTGTAGCACACTTGGTAGAACTATGCCAGGAGATGAGCAAATATAAACTGTTGGAAAAGAAACAGTAAGCTGTTGACCCCTCACACTAAGTTCAACTAATTTACTGATAAGTTGTTCTTAAACTCTGTACCTGCTGAATATAAACCACTGCCTTATTACAGCTGCAAGATAGACAAATTGCTGCAAAAAGCAAACGAAGTCTGATAAGGGAACTCAGCTAAATCAGTGGCCAGCTAATTACCTGTGATGGGATCTCTTCCAGTTCATAGCAGTATTGGCCTGTGGATGAAGTACTGAATGAAGTATGAGAAATGGTTACCAAGAGGGCTGGATGGACATATTTCACACTACATACAGTATTTAGTGAAGGGGTTTTTTTGCATTGAATAAATTATTTAAAATATCCTCCTTGATATGTAAATATACCTAATTAAATGCTGTTCATTAAGTAATGTATTTGAAGAGTAGCAAGAAGCATTAATTGGAAAATTTACTAAGAATCGTTTCTGTAAATATTTGAGCAGTTTTGGCTCTGGTCCTGCAGAAATTGCTCTCTACTGATAGCACTTAGATTTACATGGATTTCTACTGAAATGAATGAGACTGAGATTATAGCTATACTTTGTGTTAATATAAGACTACAAGTGTTCTCTTGCACCAAGGCAATTAGGCATGAAATGGTCAATTGTCATACTACCAAACACTCTTAGGCGCCATGACAGGGAAGCCACGTGCAAACTACCGTAGTCCTGGACTATGGCACTTCATGCACTATGGCCAAGAAAGATTTGGATAAGGAAGAACTGCAATATTGTGTACACAGTCTACATAGTCTATATATTAATGACAGTGAATATCATTTATGTGTCTAATGAAGACAGAAGATACTTCAAAATGTATTTTTATTATATTTCTGACACCATTAGTATATAGGATACTATATTAGTATATAGGATTTTAATCCTATATATTTTATTAGTATATAGGATTTTAAGCTGCCATTTATAAGATATATAAGCCAGATATATTAAGCCAGATATATGTGCTTATGGAGACAAGTAGAGATACCAAAGCAGTGTCTTTAGTCCTTTGTGTGTAAGTGCGTGCATCCTAGCCTTGTGGGTTTTAGAGCATTCCTTAGTCTGTCAGTTATCAAGGCCTCTAAGGAGAAGGAAACCATGGAAGAATGCTTGCAACCATCTGGGTGACTATGTGACATGATGGCAAATGAACCAATGGAAGAAAACATGAGGAATCTGTGCTTCTTGAATGGGCTTTACTCACAGTTTTGTGCCTGAGGGTCCCTCCTGGACAACACTAAATAAATAAATAGAATACAAAGTTTAAGCAAATGCTTAAACTAGAGCACTGGATGGAAGGAGGAGTTTATTAACATCCAGTTTTTGTTTTGTTTTCCTTAGTTTCAAAGATCTGGTATTTTGTAGGGGAAATATGTGATCATTAGAGGTGAAGCAGGCTAACACAGTTTACTTGAAAACAGTTTAAGTCTAGAACACTTACAAATAATATATCAGGGTTGATAAATCTGGCAGAAATATAAGGTGTAAAAAAAAATGTAACAGACATATTCTTTCAATAATCTCAACACATTTTACAAAGGAAGTTAGTATTATTATCTCAGATAACTGAGAAATTGAGATCAAATACATGAGTCCACTTGACCATCTTATGCTGCTAGCTACCATTCTAACATCAGATCTAAGATCCAAATTTAAGATTCCTAAACTATTATTTTACCCGAATTCTTATCAATATCAGTAGATGTGTAGAAATATTATTGTGGAGAGCAAAGTTCAAAACCTGTCTTTGCTTGGCCCTTTGCTTGAGAGAAATGAAAATCTCATTTTGGAAACAGAGTGAACAAATGAAAAAATTACAGGATATACAAAATTTCTCCTATTCAAGTTGTTCTCCTCTCCGTAAATAATTACGTTTTTCAGGGAAATCTTCTAATCACTTTTGTTCACTGAAATTTCTGTGCCCATAGAAAGAGTTTAGAAAAAGTTCATGACAAAACTTTTTTAACACAGTTAGTTACAATATATTTCAGCCAGGAACTTCTGGTTCAGTGTCTGCTTCAGATCAAGCGGACTCTGTATTTGAATCTGAATCTCTTACCTACTACATGCATGCAAACTTTAATCATTCTTCTTTTTAGAAAGGATAGTGTCCTTTCACTCTGTAGAAGCTGATAACAAGATCAGAAAAGAATGACTTCAACGTTTATGTTTTAAACAAGAAAGGCACTTGGGTTTTTCTGCTAAAATCAGAAAATATGAAATGCCACAAAGTTCAAAAATTATTTCAGAGCAAAGGGAAAGTATCTGCATTCTGTAAATCATATAGGAAAATTATTAAAAGTCATTAGAGGTCTGTTCCTATTGAAATCATCAGGAAAACCTCTACTAACATAATGAGAGATTTTTCAAGAATACTGACTGCCTGATGAATTCCTATAGATTTTCTAGATTTATCTACATTTGCAAGCAAAAAATAGGGACACCTATTAGCCTGAGCTGTGATTAAAGCCACAGAAGAAAACAAATTCTGCTAGTATTCTTCATGGAATTTCACTGATTCGCTGTTTAAAAATTATTTACTTTGTTTCCCCCTATTTGGATGAAAATCATCACCAAGCTTAGATAATCCTTGAGAAGGAAGAAAATAAGGCTACCTCAGACTTCTCAAATGACCTGCAGAAGCCTTTGCTGTGATCCCACAATGTCTTTGTTAGCGTGAATAGGTGGGAGCCATTACTTATCACTCGATTAATATTTCTTGTTCTTGCTGCTGTGCTAGACATATAACCCTAGATGTTCCATGAATAAAATAATTGTAGTGTCCCTAACAGTGTCGATTTTTATTTGTCACTTCTCTTCCTGAATCTGCTAGGGCTCATCCCAAGTGCTTTAACACTGGTCTGTCCATTTTTTTCTCTAAGTGGTTTCTGTCCTATAGGAGACCCAGGAAGAGAGGACACAGCTCTTCAAAGAATTGTTAATTTCAGGGCCATGCAGATGAAGGGACATCATCCCTGAACAGATCTGCAGTCAAAAGACTATTTGCTGGTTACATTTTAATAGTGGCTGAAGCCTAAGAATTGTTACGTACTTGATTCCATTAGTTAGTGTCTCATCTGTTTTAAGATTTAGTTTGCTGTACAGAATGCAGGGCAAGACAAATGGTAAATGTGCAAACTACCCTCAAAGGTCCTGAGACTGAGGTGTGGTTCTTGATTCTGTTCTTCTTTGGTTTATTTGATACTTTTCCTTTCATAACATGTAGACTGAAAATAAATGCAATTCAAGACCAGTTACAACACCCTGAAGAACACCGGCACTAAGTCATAAATTAAAGATTGCACCAAATAAAACATTCTCGTTAGAATAGCTTTATGTTGTGCTATTAACTAACATAACTGTGTTCATGAGAAATTTTTCTCAGATTTCTGCGTCTGACGGTGTGAATTCTACAGAGGACTGTAGTATCATATCATATAGACAGTCACAGTATGATACTGTACATTTTAGTCGGCATATTATTTTCTCTCTTTCAAAGAATTTAAAACAATCATAAACAAGGTAAGACAGCAATAGCTACAAAATCACATTACTGAATAACAAAAAATTAAAAATAAAAATTAAAAAATTAAAAAAATTAGAAAGTTCTAAGTGGGACAGAACTCAAAAATTCAAAATATATGAGACATTAATAGTCAGCAGATTAGATTCTTAAGGATGAACATGAGAAGGAAAGAAACTTCTGACACCACAATGAAAGCAGAAAGCTATTGAATGGAATTTGCTTTAACAGAGTTTCAGAAGAAATTTTAATATGGCGATTTACATAAGGAGAACTTGTTACTAATGGTGTAAAGATCTCCTAAGTGGAAAAAAATAAAGTGCCTATATGATAAGCCTATAAGATAAGCTTTACTGTTGTTGTATTTGAGGAGGGGTGGGAAGTGTTAGAAAAAGCTTTCCACTTACAGAACTGTTTATTCTCAACTTAGGTTCACTAATTTAAATGTCACAGTTGAAGGTTTATCTCTAGCTGTGTGAAAAATGCAGGCACATACCTCAGGCAGGCATTTCATTTAATCTGCAACTTGCTTCTATGTAATGATTAACCTGGGTAAAACTTTAAATAGTTATTGATCATTCCATTACCTAAGCAGCTGATAGAGCAGAGGTTAAGTTTATGGAAAAGTAACAGAGTTTTGGCTGATTTTATCCTTTAGATTCTGTGCTCTGAATACTTGCACCCAAATCTACAAAGCATATGTAGAAACATGTTTAAGAGTGTAGTGTCCCTGAAGTCAAGGATGATGTTTTCTTACTTAAAATCAAACATATTTAAGAGTTGTGATAGATGGTCATATCTAATGCAGCACAATCAAGCTTCAATGAAATTAATGTCAATCTCTATATTAATTTACTGTTCCTACACTAAGAGGAGTTTTACAAGACAATATTTAGAGAAATAATTTTTTTTCTTTTAATTATTCTTGTCAGGTTGTGTCCTTTCAGCTTTTCAATTTTGAGCAGACATGTTTTAGTAAGGCAGATGATGGCTGAAGAACAAAAAGTATATAGACGACATAAACCAAAAAATTATATTAGAAAAACGTAAAGACTTCTCTGCATCCTAAAGCTGTGAGGTTTGCTGGTGTAGTGTGAGGATATTCTCATTGATGCAATGGCATTTATTATTAATTAATAATTAATTAATACCATTAACTATGGTACTAGGAACTCCTAGTCTCCTTTATGTGTAGTGAATAAGACTAGATTTTATTTACTTGCAAAATTTTCCATTGTCTTTTGCACCTGAGCAGGGTGAAAGAGAGCCATAGTATGTGAGATGTATCTCAGCCTACCTTCAGATATCACAAAAAGATTGTTCGTAAAGCAGACATCTAAGAAAGTCTGCAAAATACCGGTTCTTTTCCACTTGTTAGACTAGGAGAGTTAATGACTTGCTCAGATTTAATCATCTGTATCATCACATGCATGTAAAGCTATGCAGGATGAGTTCTATTCAGAACATCCCATAAGCTTTCTACAGTGATTATTTGTTTAATTACAGATAACAGCGACAGCAATAAAGCAGTCCTCAGTGCTCTTGCTAGCATACTTGTGCCTATATAACTGAATTCTACTAGCTCAAATAATCAAATGGTCACTCCATTGCTGAAGAAGAGAACTAGAGCATCTTAAGCTTTAATGTGTGATACGTTTTTCTCTGAAAGGGTTGCGAACATGCTCTCTGTGTTCAAGGCAAGTCATGAGATGACAATATAGTTAAAATGAAAATAGGCTATATTTTAATAACTCCTTTTTATAATCGATGTATTCAACACACTTTCTAAGCTAATATTCTTAATGTTGGTATACTGTAATAATTTTTTACATAGGAATAGAAACAGCTGTCGCTGTTAAGGTCCTCTATCTCTCTGAAATTCCTATCCAGTAAAACCTGCTTCACTAAGTAAAGATAAAACAGTGGGATACTGGGGTCACTTTCTAATCTTAGTAATGACCTTCTACGCTACAGAAATAACATCTACAGCATAGGAAACAGCAGTATGGATAGGCAGATTTCAATGTAATGCCTCTTCTTACAAAGTTAACTTGGGAACTTCTTCAAAAAAAGTTGTATATACCAAGACTAATGTATAACTTCAGCTTATTGGCCCATTGCCATTAACTCTCTAAATATTACATAGGTGTAAGAATGGGAGAATTAGCTTAAAGAGATCCAATCCATGTTCTACCCAAGAACTACTACAGTTTAACAATACAAAAAATATACACATATCATTGCCTTTACCTTCCATTGTTTAATCTCTCTGCATGCTTTACATCAAACAAGAACAGCACTGTAAGTACAGAATTGGTAAGAGTGATTGCTGCCTGTGATCCAGCCCAAAAAGGATTAGCAATTCTAGATTTAAAACTAAATTAAAAGGTTTTCTAACAAGATTTTTATTTAAATCAATACTGATAATTCAGGTATGTTCAAATCAGCATTCAGATTTTCTGCTGTATTGGGAAGGTTTGTGTGGAAGAAGAGAAGAGACTTCTGACACCACAGCAGTGTTCTAGAACATGAAATTTGTAGTATTCCAACCTGCAGAATATCTGACATTATGTTTGCTCTACACGGACCTCGAATTATAATTTACCCATTACTGAAGTCATTGTAATCAATGGACATTTTATCTGTATTGTAATTTAGATTAATCCATTTCTCATTGCTTAATTGACTTACAAGTTCTGAAAAATACGGCAAAGAAATTCGAATTGCACTTTGTTAAGTGCAATGTGAGTCATGCCAGCATGTAGATATAGCAATGTTACTGTTAAAATTGCCAATCTTCTACTTTTAGAGAGGAGACTTATGTAATAACACACTTCAAATACATTTCCCTTTTTATTTCTAACTTGATATGATAAAGACTGTCTAAATATACTTTTCTTACTAAGGATGAATTACGAAAAAAAAGAAAAAAAGAAAGCTGTTATCTCTTGTTGCTGGGTTTTTGTTGGGTTTTATTTTTCTCTCAGTTTAAGACACTTATAAATCTTACCATGATGACACTAAACATAAGAAAAAAATTAAGCAAATTAAGGCAAATTCAAGCCTGTGTTTACTTTCTCCTACCTACAGCCTGTTGGTTGCATGTACCAGTTACAACTTGTCTTTTAGACAGTAAACTCTTTGGAGCAGGAACTGTGTTGTACTCTGCTTTATGGGGCCTAGTACAATGCAGCACCAACTTGGTTTAATCTCCAGGTGTTCCTCTTATAGAATTGCTTACAGTAATGTTCAGGTGTAAGCAAAAGTCAACTAAGGTAATTTTTATTTTACACATAGCATTGAGAAAGACATGCAATTATCCAGTTTGTGACAACTCAGCACTATATTTAGGCGGTACTTTTTTCTCTTTTTGAGAAAGGCATTGATACACAAATTGTTAGGGAGTTTTGAAAGGGTTGAGCAAAATACGTGTGCCAGGTTGTCTGACTACTGATCAAGTATATTTCATGAAGCTGTTTCAGGTATAGGATTACAAGAACATGCTGCAATGCTATCATCACCTTGGCAGCCCCAGCTCCAATATCTGCCCTTGTAAGCACCAGCTGAGCACTAGATCTCTCAAGTGATCTAAGCTTCATTGCATACACACTTCTTAGGTTCTAAAAATCTTCTCCTTTCTGATACAGAAAACAGATTTAGATTTGCCCCCTCTTTATGACCCTGCATACTAACAAAAGAGGTTTTTTTCTTCCATTGGGATGCTTTGAAATGGTCTTTTTCCTCAGTTCTCATCACTATATCAAACCTTTATCAGTGAAGCATGTTCCACACTTAAGTAGGACAACTTATATTCTTGAAGTACTGAAATGTTTTGAAGACTGAAGAGACTGATTGTGAACTTAAATTTTTTACCTCCTCCTCCTTTTTGGACTACAGAAGTTGATCTAGTACGGGACATACATTCTTTCAGCTATTAGATCTCAAAAGGTCCCAAGTCTTCATGTATGGACCCTTTCCAGATAGATGTTTCACCCAAGGTATCACTAGACCCAAAAGCACTAACATGGTACGTGTCACACATTTACAATAAATTTACAAAAGATGGGCCATATTTTGTGCATGGTTTTAAAGACGTTATTAACATTTTCAACCCTGTGGATTCAATCAAGAATTAATTTCACATGCACAAGTGATGTTACTAACTGTATGCTGATCAACTCATAGATCAGATTTCTGAAGAATACTTATTTGCCACAGCCTGTCCTAATGGAAATTATAACAATGATCAGGAGTGCTCACAAATTTTGGATGCATACATAAATTACTTTGGAATTAAGACATATAGCAAGATTTGCATTTCTCTGTCTGGTCACACCCACAGAAGAAGCAATTTATTCTTTAAAGCCATTACAGAATACTCAAATCAAGGCAAAACAGTGGTACCACCCTTCACTTTAGCTGTTTATTTTTGGAAAAGAAAGACAGGACTGCTTGTTTAACTTAGAACAAAGTCTAGGACAGGCATGATGCTTGGCTTAAGCAAAACAGCAAAAGTATATGGCTCAATCAGTTGAATATATATGCAAAGGTAATGATGTGTGAAGCAACAAATAATCTTGATTATTTGACTACTAGGTGCAAAGAAGCCATGTTGAACACCTTAAGCACCCTTTTCTGGCATTCTCAAAGTAATGTCAAACTGCTTCCTGTCCATGGTAAGTCTCTGAAAGGTAGAGAAAATGGGAAAAGGGTAGCCTCTATTTACATATGCCAACATTGTACTTCCAGCTGTGAATA
The DNA here is from genome assembly GCA_013398225.1 of Steatornis caripensis. Taxonomy (NCBI): domain Eukaryota; kingdom Metazoa; phylum Chordata; class Aves; order Caprimulgiformes; family Steatornithidae; genus Steatornis; species Steatornis caripensis. The sequence continues at coordinate 148,710 of VZSC01001604.1, read as the reverse complement.
CAACTATTTTCTATCATCAGTCTGTATGGATACTTGTGACAACTCAACAGAAGGAATGGGAAATCTGGACATGTTCTCTCTCTGTCTCATTCTTTCACACAACACCTACCAAATCACCTGATCAGAGTGATGAATTGGATGGAGTGTACTCCTGTCAGATTTGCAGATGGCGTCAAATTGAGGGGAACTGCCAGTACACTCGAGGGCATGGCTGCCATCCAGAGGGGCCTAGCCCTGCTGAAGGAATGGGCTCAGAGTAGTAGCCTTATGAAATTCAAGGACAAATGCAAATTCCTCCACCCTTTTTGCAAGGAAGAGCCCCTTACAATGATACAGATTGAGACATGGAACAGGTCTGCAGAACAGCCTTTGGAGGTCCTGGCAGACATCAAGTCGAACATGAGACAGCAGAGTGCCCTGGCAGCAAAAAAGGTCAACGATATCCCAGACTTTTGTGGTGTGGCCTATCAATTAGGGAAGTGATTATCTCCCTATACTCAACACTCACTTGGCTGTTTCTTGAGTACTAAGTATCTGCCCAGTTTGGGCCTTCCAGTAGGGAAGACACCAATAAACTGGACTGAGTTCAGCACAGGGCCACCATTTTGGTTGGCGGCTGCAGCACTGGTCTTGTTAGGAGAGGCTGAAGGAGCTAGACTTGTTTATCCTGGAGCAGAAATGGCTTCAGGGGGAGAAAACCGCAGCCCTCCAGCACCTGCACGGAGGACATCAAGAAGATGGAGTCAGGCCCCACAGAGCAGAGCATGACATGACAAGAGACAACAGGCATTAGCTGAAACAACAGAGGTACGAAGAAGAAATTGTGTCATTGTGAGGACATGCCCAAGGAGGATATAAAATCTCCCTGCTTATTGATTTTCAAGGCCAAATTGACTAAAGCCCTGATTAATCTTTCTGGCCTTAAAGCTCACTCTCCTATGAGCAAAAGGTTGAACTAGAGACAGACCTCCTGAGGCCCCTTCCAAACTGTACTGTCCTGTGAACAGCTTAACCAATGGGGCTTACATGACTGATAACTATTCTCACCAAGGAAAGACTTCATGGACTTTGGGAGACAACCAGAGTGTATTATTTTTCTGTTGGTGGTGGGGCTTTTTCCCCCAAGTCATACACTTGGGTTTAATTTCTATGGAAATCAGAAGTGGTCAAGATAAAGGGAAATACTGTGTTCCAGAGTTTTGGCCCCAGCATGGAGATGAGAGGTATCCATGGCAAGCCCTCAAATCCAGGAGTTGGAAAGTGCTCCCAAGTCAAAAATTTTACACATTGAAACAGGAAGTAGAAAGGTGTTACAAACAAGTTTGTAAACTTGGCTGACAACCTTAGTGCAGTGCAGAACAGCAGCTGTGTTTCAAACAATTTTAATGATTAGTAGAGAGATGTGCTGGATGCACATACAGGATTTAGCAAGATAAATCCTGTTGCCATCGCAAATTGCACATCTATGTACAGAGTAAATATATTTTTTAAATTTTGAGACATAACTGAACTTCTATTCACTGAATGTATATTACTTGATCCTTAGGTATACTGTCACTGAATTTTGAGTAATTGCTTATCACTATAATTTTGGCTTTGAAGAAAAAATTTAATTCCCTATTTTTCTCCTCGTGGAGCAGAGTGGCGACTGGTGTACACCAGGCAAGAGACTGCTTTGTCGACAAAATGCATTACAGTATAAGCATTTTTCTTATTGTAATGCTTAATTTAGGTGGTTTTTACAGTTAAATCTAATCCAGTAACCTATGCTATACTATTTGTGTGCAACATAGGCACACAGACTTAAAGCGAGTGCATTTATCATGTAAGTTTGATTACATGGGAAATCTAGTATCTATCACTTCTGCACTGTGAATCGACTGGCATACAGAATTGGCAGGACAGATTTACGTAAGTGAAGATGTTAAATTGTTTATTAATGACGACTGTGTATCTAACTGAAACATACAAAGCAAATCTCTGGAAAGCTGAAAGGAAGGACTACTGTTTTTTGCAAATGCAGCAGCGCTGAATTACAAAGAGAAACTGACTTGCAAATATAAAACAGGTAATCAGAAGGGTGTATCCTAGAATGCCATCAGCATTGGGTTGTGTATCATACATGGAATAATTAAATGATGCTTTTAAGTAAATGAAGCAATACGTAATAGGTTAGCAGAGACAATGTAATGACTGACTTAACAATATTGATGTAGACGTGAAGGTAAATCAGAATGCATTTAGAGGTGGCATGCCACGTGATGGTATTATTAACAGTCATTTACAAGTTTTATTTCCAGAAGGTACACTTGAGCTTAAACAAAAATTTTAGTCTGATGCAGAAATTTCTGGGTAAATGTATCATCTGTGTTACACAAATGGTCAGATTATTAGATTAGAGTGGTCCCTTCTGGCCTCAAAATCAAAACCTTAGAAATGCATTGTAATTAACATAATGACTTGCTTGATGTGTATATCATTGTACAAAGCCAGGCTACGTGTGAGGATGCAGATAGTTGATGACCATAGTGGTGTGTTACCTTCACAAATTGCTGGGTCTGGAGATCACTGTGTTGTGGCCTAATAACAAATGATACTTTGTGAGCTGTGAGACAAGTGTTTCTAATCTGCTCAGGTGCTTATCATTTGAACCTGCAGATGTGGTGGGAACCCACAATATCTAATGAAGTCAGTAGGAGGTGCAGATACTTAGCAGGTATGAAAATCATGCTCATAAAAATTGGTAGATAACTATTTCCAGAGACAAAGTTCAATGACAATCCCATAATTAAATTAAGAATCCCATCTAGAGTACTTCTGTTTTATGGTATATATATAAAAAAAAAAAGGAACAATAAGCAATAAGGCTGTTTTATTTAGTGCTGCTGATTATCTTCTATGAAGAATTTGTGATTTTGGAGGCATTTATGGCTAAGCAAGTTACTAACATACTGTAGACAGCATCAGAATTTAGCCATTATTTTGTTCTAATTTGTTCTTATAATGGCCTCATGCAGTGGGCTAAAAAACAAGATTGTATTTCATTGCAGGTTGTCCACAAGTAAGGCGAACAGATCAACTTTTTCTTATGCTCAGATAGGAATGCTCTGTCAGATATTCATTACTGAAGTAAACTGTGCTGAGAGCTAGTCAGATAAAAGCAGTATAGGTAAACCTAATGTTCCTTTTCTAGGCCTTGTTTTAGAAAACATCTGATGTCTAGTGAAATATTTTAGCCGATAAATCAAGCACATTAGCAGATAAGTTAAGCACTTTGTCTAAATTGGAGCATCCTTTCTTTAAGGAGTTGTTTTCAGTGGACACCACAATCACCATTGTGATTTTATTTTAATATTTTAACTAGGCACTTTTGAAACATGATTTCTTATTTTTTACAGTTTGACCAGTGGTAAAAACTGTTGTTAGCCTCAGAACTAACCTGAAATAAACATGGCTCAACAAGCAATGAACTCATTTACTTATGGCAGCTTACAGTGTTTTCACTGCACTGAAACTTAAATAATCCCTAATGGATTTTACTGCCTGAATGTAATTTCTATTATTTATTGCAGTTAGTAATTGCACTTTCTTCTTCATATGATCATGTTCTTCAAATTGACCTGTGGACTGAAGTTTTCTCAGTTGTATCACAGGGTAATACTCGTCTGATGCTTTCCAGGCAGTTGATGCGGGCGTGGGGGCAGAGGGGAAGACTCAAAGAAAGAAAAGGTTCTGACTGAGCAGAACATGTAAGTAGTTGCTTAAAGTTCATTCCCATTTTAAGTGGCTTATACAGAAGTTATCAGCTTAAGTATATGATTCAAGATAAGCTTTTTCATGTGTGCTAAGCTGAATAAGTGCTTGAAGGACTTGGAACTGCATTTGTCAATACACCACATAGACATAGCTTAATGTATTTTTGCAATATACACTTACTCAATAAATGAGATCAGCTGAATTTTAAGTAACTGATATTCTATCTTACCATGCCAGATATGAAAAGACAAAACTATAAATAAGTCACAGCACAATATTATGTTCCTGAAAGAGACTTGAATTTTATGTGCTTCTTGAGCTCCCCATTTTGGAAAGCAGCTCAGTTTCCCATAACAAAGTACTTAATTCTCCAGGTAAGTGGAGGGCAAGTATCATTGCTAAAGGAAATTATTTTAAGCCCAAAAAAATTACAGTCTGGTAGAAAACTATGAAGTCCCTGGGGCATTAACATTTGGGGAGCTGAAAGACGGTTCTGAAAGGACACAATTCAGTAACACTCTTTAAAATAATTTTTGTTTTTTAATTAATAGCCATAATGCAAACCAAGAGGTAGTTTATCCTTTAGACTCGATTCTCACACTAAAGCAGATTCATGGGGTGTTGCTCTGATGAAGTCAGATGATTTATTCTTCATCTACACAATGGAAGAAGAGAAGAATTAAATCCCTCAGAGTAACACATACCACTGGAACTTTAAATTTAATATTTTCTTTTTACTTTTGAATCCTTAAGTGTATTACCACTTCACTCTCTCTCCTCTTCAGCATACAGTTCATATGAGCATGACAGAAATGTTCTTCCTCCAGGATTCCACCAGAGACTATTTTAGCAGAAGACAGAAGAGTTTTGGAAGCACAGAGAGTATGACTGAGTTGATAAATATTACATTCTTCCAAGTACGATTAAATGGGTACCCCACTGTTTCACAGGTTGCTAATATCATGCTACAGTCTTGATCAGAAAGGCATGAGAAACACACATTGATTTTTCCTGCAGGACTGTAATTACTGCTAGTCTGCTTTTTATATCCTGCAGGATGTTGTGGTAATGATTTCACTGCACAAAGCCCATTCATTTCTAATGACTTCATTTGAAATTTGAGCATTTTTAACTACATTCTTTCTCTTTTCCATGATCTTAAAATAGTATGAAACATAAAGTAAACAGAATATACATCTTAAAACTTAAATGGTACTTCACAAATAAATTCTGAGGTATATGTCAGATCAACCCATTATTGTTCTATTTTCCCAGCCTTGCTAAGTGCGAGCAATCACATAATATTTTCTCACCTCTGCAAACTGAATACGACCTTATATTTATTTTAGACTGGATGACTGGAAGTGATTTTACATGCGGTGCTAATCTTCTGTTACATAATAGCATGTGAAAACCTGCTCCAGACTGTGAACTTGTGTCTGTCTTAACCGGTGCCCCACTGAATTCTGTCACATTTAGTACCTCAAAGACATATTGTCAGCTTTGCTCAGGGAACATAATATCCTGCTCTTTGAGCTGTCCCCTTCATACCTGTAGAACTGCTATTGAATAAGGAATTACTGAACAAGAGTGAAAGTGACAAAAGCTGAATCTATCAGTGACAAATCTTTATGTCCAATGATCATCATTTATTTCACCACTGAGAATTTTAAAAATAATGCAAGGCCTCTTTTATTTTATGGATATTAGTACATCTGGGTTACAAACCAAATAGTAAGTGGTAACATAGACATTACAAAATGCTAATTGTAAGAGCTTTCACTGTATCTGGGTAAATCACTGCACAGGATCCCACTTAACACATCTGTAATAAGAAAAGAAAAGTTACAATTTCATAAGCTAACTAATTCTTCATATCACAGACAATACAATGATTGGATTTATCTCAACTGCTTGGCCTGAAGACTGGAGTTAAGATGACAAAAAGAATAATGTTGACTTTGACGAACAAATTCAAAGTGAGACTACCATTTGTCCTTTCTATGCCAAGAGTAGACTTACCAGTCCTATCCCAACTTACATACACCAGGCAAAAGGGATAAAGTCAGATGAAGGATCCTCAAGTCCTCCTCAGCCAGAAGTATACAGGGCATGATTTTTCACAGGATTTCTGAAGAATGTATAGCTACTCCACAGGTTACTTAGGGCATTCTGGTCAGTCTTCTAGTCCAGTTTATCCTTGGTGGACCCATCTATCTTCCCACAGGATCATGAGTGATTTGCCAGCTAACTTAGGCCTCTAAGCTAAAGGCATAAAGTTATACAACATAAATATTCCCCCATGCCACTTCATCCCCTTACACGGTCCATAAATTCTAGTCTGAACATATAGAAAGTAGAAATCTGATGTACTGTTAGCTACCATGTCATAAAACCTGCACATTTTTATTCATTGCACTCCTGTTCTCTGCTGTTCTAGCTTTGTCTAGTCTATTCTACTCCATTTTAGTCTAATTATGTTTATTATGTATGGCATGCATATCAATATATAATTAATATGTAATTCATTTACTTTATATACTTTTACATATACATACAAATACATTATGTATTTATATTCCTATATATTGCAATATACAAACACATGTATATGTCTGTGTGCGTACATATTACAATACATTCTGCACACACACACCCCCCTCCAATATGCATAGTGAATGTTTAAAGTTGGATCTCAATTCTCTAATTCCACCACTTCTTCCATTGAGAAGAGATGTTACAGCAGAATGAATAGGTAGAAAACCACTGGGACTTCAAAATTAAATTGATCTTATTCTGCTTATTGTCATCTCTTCTAGTAAAGACAACCACATTGACAGAAAAGATTTAACAAAAATCCCATCCCTTAATGTTGGAGGGGTAAGGGAGAGAAGCAGGAACTGGAGAAAATAAATTACGTCATTTGTATGTAATGCACAACTCCTTTTAAACTGAGTATTTTAAGACTGTGTGAAAGTACAAGACAGCATCCAATTGAGAAATGAAGCTAGGAACAGCAAAGTGAAACTAATTTTTAACAATAAACAAACGGAGGGAGGAAGTGAATGAAGCATCAATGAAAATAATGCTAAGGCAAATGGATGCCTCATTAGTGATGATGCTTACAAATGTAATCTCTCAAGATGACATTCTCCAGAGAAAGCTTTCCCCAGTAATAAAGCCAGGCAGTTCTCAGCAGAACTGTTTGGATTAAAACACCCTTCTTTGTTAAGGCCTTAGATCTTCCTGAGCTTTCTGTGTGTGGTAAAGTAGTTGCGGAAAGGACACACGATGGTCAAATTCCTTTTTATTTCCAAGACACAAGGTATTCAAGAGGTCTGTGTGTTTTGTGGCTGAGATACACAAAGGAGAGGTATATAAAAGTGTAACTATGACATTGCTGTTGAATGTTCAAGCAGTGTAAGTGTCCCTTGTGTTCTTGTGAGAAAAACAATGTCAGGCCAAGAAAATGGCGAAAGTTATGCCAGATTATTGATTGGCTGGACAAACAGCTGTTAAATACCTGAGATGAGAGGAAATTATCAAGAAAACTACCTTTTAGCACAGAGTGCAGATGCTTTCCTGACATTTCTGCAGAATGTATTAGCCTGAATGCTAATTGTGAACAACCTGTTTCACTGAAAGTTTTATATGCACTTTGTAAACAAATCTACTCCTGTAAAAAGTGACTCTTGACAACACAAGAGGTGATACATCACGAAATTCATTCTTGACGTCTGTCGGCCATAAGACTGAAGATGGTGAAAAAATGGATTTAGACTATTCCTAACTGTAGACTGCCAATTTGTCACCCAATTAAAAACTCTTACAAATATGTTCAGAAAGAATAAAAACACACAAAAAACCCAACCCAACTCATCATTATAAATGAAGACTATGTCACAGTAACATAGCTTTTGAAACATTTCCATTTTACCCCGTACACATGGCACAGACTGGAAAGCATGTCTTGAATATTCAATTGCCCCAGTGTTTTTTAAATACAAGGATTAAATAGAACGGTCGCAAAAGAAAATAAATTATTTACAAAGAAATTAAACCTCAAAACCTCATAATCTCCAATGAGTGGATACTATCTTCAACCCAGATTTCATTCCTACAGTTGTTATTCTTCCTTAGGAAAACTACCAGAGAATTTCTTAATAGTTTAATTAAGAAATGTACTGAAGAGGCAAATGACACATGGTTTATTTATTCACAGGTTGCTTTAAAAATATTTCTATTTCTAAAGTTCTATGTTGCAAGAAGTTCAAAAGCAGCATGGTTGAGTTTTTAAAAATGACATCCAATGTGTCCAGGCTTCCATTTATGTTTTATAGGTCAATCTCAAAGCTAAGCTATACTAACCACATTCTGCTTCAAGGAAAGGTGGATTTTGTGCAAATGATGTGACCTTCTTCAAATCCAGAGTCACAAACTGTGATCTAACAACAATAATGATCTGTGGAAGGTAGAAAATTGTTGATGTTGGCTTCTTGAAAATTTCATATGCCCTCAGGCTTTGCCTTGAGGCAAGCCCTTGGGTGAGCCACAATCACTAACTATCACTTCCTTCTCTTCCTACCTTCTTGGTCAAAGCCATGTCTCACTGTGGCATTTATCGATTTGTACATCTGATTGACAGGCCACAGATCTATATTTTTAATGAGATTCAAAATTTATTCTGCTTTCAGAGGTGAACTTTGAACTCTTGTTATGAACTTCAATCCTGCAAATACTCAAGCGTATGAATAGTCCTCATGCATAAGTGGTCCCATGGAACTGGGAAGGGACAATTTGGGTGAATGAAGGTAATTACATTCGTAAGTGTAGAACTGAGCTAACATGAGCTACTGCTTCTAAGAGTAAGTATCCCTTGGTACCCCTTTCACATGCAAAAATAGAGTTTCTAACATTCCCTGATGTTGCAAAGATATTAACAAGGCAACTTAGAAAGGTACTTACTCCAGTCACGTACCACATTGAAGCAGAAATTTACTCTGCATTAAAGTGTCAAGTGCTGCTAGGACTACTTGGAAAATATTTACCTGCCATATTACAGGCACAATGAGGCATACCCACCACGCTCTGAGCAGACATGAACTCACATCTTGTGAGTTTCATGCAAATGAAAATCTACGTAGCTGCTGACAGTGCAATGGTACACTTACTAATGAATCCTCCTGAGAGACAGAGCTCAGGACTGGTGCTGTATGAATGCAGCCACACAGCTTTTGAATCACAGCCAGCCTGAGTTCAGCTGCCTTGGAGACCAAGCACAAAGACACGTTATAGATACAGCCCTAAAGGTACTGTGGGGCACCGCTAGGCATTCTGCCAGTGCTCTACACCAGTGGCAAGCGCAACAGACCACTGNGGTGCTGTATGAATGCAGCCACACAGCTTTTGAATCACAGCCAGCCTGAGTTCAGCTGCCTTGGAGACCAAGCACAAAGACACGTTATAGATACAGCCCTAAAGGTACTGTGGGGCACCGCTAGGCATTCTGCCAGGGCTCTACACCAGTGGCAAGCGCAACAGACCACTGTGAATTTCCTTATCCTTCCTGACCTGCTGTGCCTCCTCCCCGCCCATTCCTAGTTCAGGTAGGAATGTAGAGGCAAAGATTCAAGAGATATACCTACAAAGGGAATTCCCCTTAACCAGGAAACTTTCTTTCACTCAGTACCTCTCTATGACAAGTACTTTACACTGAAGGTTAAGCTGAAGTTTGATGCATACTTCAAAGACTTGCTGAACTCAAGCATTTTGTGAAGAAAGATGAACTAAACTGTTCGTATTTTTTTCTGCTTAATAGAGAGGAAATGATTGTTGTCATGCATCAACAAATCAATATAATAAAAATATTGCATGTTGTTCCTGCCTGAAGTGTCAATATGATTAGGCTGGCTAACTTTGCATTACTTAGCTTGCTTTTAAAGACCTGAATCATGGCAGAGGCACTGGTGTTAGGCTCTAATAACATAGAGATTTTTAAGGTTAGAACTAGCTGTTATGATCACCAAGACTTACTTCCTCCACAGCACAGGAGGGATAGGGATATTGGATAGGGAATATCAGATTTAATAATCAGATTTATCAGATTTAATCCAATAAATTTGTTAATATGAAGTAATCAAAATATCAAAATAATTCTCCCAATTATCTAGAGGATTTCTTACTGCTTAATCTATAGAAAGATACTTTTTATTTTACAGGTTAATACCAATGAACACAAAGAACCTGATTGCCTTTAATCCTGAATAGAACAGGGAAGAAGGATTTTAATCAAAACCTCCCATTTCACTGACTTTCCACCTCACTCCTTGAATTTCACACACACAAGGCCCAAATAAGTTTAGCACTGAAATGCAACCTATCTTCCACATCTGTCTTCTGCACTGGCCAGTGGAGATGAGTAAGTACAGAGTAGTCCTCTAACAGATTACGTGCATGCTTCCCTTAGAATTTATGCTGAAACTCAGAAAAATCCCCAATCTAGTTTCATGCATTCACCTTGCATGATATCGTTAGCTCAGCATCTATATAAAGAGTGCGGAAAGGAGGTTAAGGCTTCCAGCCTTGAGCCTTCTGGAAGAGACCTCAGCTGAGATGTCTGCATGGTGTTAGCTCCATGACAATCTGGAAAAAGTCAGTACAAGGTCACAGTAAAGTTCAAAGCCTGACTCTGGTAACCTGCAGGGTGGTATGTGTTTTAGTCTGTGCAAAGGGATGTAGGAGCAGATGACTTTTTTCCTTGATGTGCTGTTGACACAGACTTGCATCAAAATAGTGAAGATGTAAACAAAATTTAGGCTTGAATCTGGAGTTCAACCTTTTCCATACAGCTTTATCTGGAGTTGCTAAGGCTATCTGTACTCCCATAAATCATTTCAGATGCTCTCTTTTCTGAAACATAAAACATTTAGCAGCTGCTGTCACTGTTGATGACCTCCTCAAAATAATTCTAAGCAACAATATTAGGAAAGCACTTAGTTTTCTTCATTTTTTCCCCTCTTAGTTTAACATGTATTTTCAGAAACACAGATGGGCAGTTCTAAAAGGTAGCTTTAATATATAGACATAGCTGTGTGCAGGTGTAATGCAATATTCTCCACAGGTATTTGGAAATTCAGCTTTGACAACACGACAGTGTCCATGCTTGCTCAGTCATAAGCATATATTGCCCAAAACTGCACTGATCAGCACAACTCTTTGTGTTAGCCTTTTTGTCACATGAATGTATTTCTCCATGGACCTTTGCTGTGATCATCAGCTTATTCCAGCAGGACCAGCTGATGCCCAGAAACAGGGACTTTGAGGAACTTTGCTACATTTTAAAGATTATCTATCTCAGCTTGTCACACATTCCCATTTTGATTTTACAGCCATATTTCAGGACATGTTTTTTCACTGCTGTTTGCAAGAAGAAATTTGAGTCTCATTTGATGGTCCTCAGCAGGATCACATTTGTCTGTGACACGTATTAAAAAAAAAGCCTCAGGTAGGTATTTCGCCAACTGCAAATTACTATTCTAGGACACTGCTTTTGCCACATAAGATAAGAACAGAGATTAATCTTATTTTCTGTGAGAAATTATTTCAGAGTAAAATTTCGTTGTTTTCTAATAAACACACTTTTTAAATTTTTTAATCCTAACTTCCCAGCTAAAAGTTTATCAGTCTCTGTGCTTTTTTTTTATTTTCACAGTCAATTTCATGTAACAAGTATTTATCTTCTCTTAACCACTGTGGGCTGGGTCCTTGACAAGATGAGGCATTTCAGCAACAATCTTGACCCCCTTGTGAAACAAGGTTTCTCTCAGTATGACGCAAATCTTAGCCTCTTCATCAGCACTTGTAAAACAGTTGACTCATACACCTGACACTTCCCGTACTTGTTCCTCATAACATCACAAGTTTCATTCTCCCAAATAAAGGTCAAGGTAAAACAAAACAAAACAAAAGCCCTAATGCTGTGGTAAGAAGACAGCCTGCAAAGAACATTGCGTAGCCTGGAGCTGCTCTGAATTCTCTGAATTGCTCATGTACTCCATTTTCATTCAGTTTACTCTAAGAGATTTTTCAGACTGGTTTGTGGAAGCATTTCTAGCACTCAAACTAATTTCAAGAATTCTGCCAAAGATAACCTATAGTTTTTGCTGAAAATATTTCTGCGATCAATGCTTGACCCTCTTGCAAGTGTATAACATGGTCTGAAATGCATTCAGGTCGTCCACATCGTTGCCAAACCTGGAATTATTTAGTGGCCTTCGTCACAAAGAGTAAAAAGATAAAGTCAGAAAGTTGCATCAGTTTCCAAGGGGACCTGAGGGAATCCACCTACATGCAAGGTAATTTCTTCTTTCGTTCCCATTCGTTTTCACTGTTCAGGCTAGCAGAATTCCCTCACGCAACCTCAGGTTGATTTCAGTATTTTATTTTCAGGGTGGAGCACTACCATGATTATTTTCTGTAAACTGCTGCAGAGTGGGGTTGTGAAAGAGAGGGTGAGAGAGCTCAGCTGTGTAATTCTGGCACAATGAGCAGTTTCAAGGGATCAGAATCTTTGTTATGATTTAGGGTGAGTCACTTTGGAAAGTATCCCAATTTACATAGAAATCTTCCCCCTCCACCACCACCCCACTCCATTATTATTCATTATCTATTCACTGCATGCTGCCCGTTGAAATTTGGGGTCTTACCTGTAAGTGACATGGAAGACAGCTCAAGGAGGAAGATACTGCCTGCAATGTCTGTTCCTTGACAACAGAAAATAATAATTTCTCCTTATTTCAAGGATATTTGAAATGGTCTAATTTAACAAACTGATTTCCTAAAGATCTGAATCTCACTTTGAAGTCTAAACTATTCCAGTATAACCACAAAGTACTGCTGCTGTACACAGTGGATACTGTGCAGGGGAGTATGCCTTAATAGATACCTACAAACACTTACCTAGGAAAAGTTGTTGCACAAGTATATTTTTGTAAGTGTTTTCACTTTTTATTTCACTCAGTGAAAAATTACATAAATCACTACTCACAGTTTGGGGCAGCTACATACCACCCCAGTAACTTGCTCTGGATTGTGGAATGCTGTCATGACAAATGAAAATCTGACATGTGAATCAGTTGTCTGCAGTAGAAAGCAAGCAGAGGATGTTAAAGCCTGGGAAGAAATGTACATCTCTAGAAAAAAAAAAAAAAACAAACAACAGCTAAAAACACATGAAGATTTTATAGAACAACTACTAAAAAGTTCAAATTGTTACTGGCTGATATATTGATTGTCGTTTTTGAGAAGACAAACCACTGCACTACCAAGAAAACTACAGGACACCTATGCATATTATTGAGAATAATGGAAACATTCAAATGGCCATTTGATCTAGTAGCTCTTTAAGTGGGAAAAAAAAAAAAAAGGAATTACATTGGGACAGAGTGTGCTGTCCCAATACACACCTGTGAGTAGGTGATCATTAGTTACACCAACTTCAATGCTATTATTTATGGCACCAGTGCAGTCAGGTACTTAAACTGCTGTGTAACTTTAATGCTATGAGCCTTGAGTCTGAATGTCCTCAGCATTGTGAATTACACAATCTTTATTTCAAGTATGTTATTAAATAGTATTTCATATTCTTAACATTTACTGGCCAGTTACAGCCACTTTCCGTCTTAACTCTTTTTGAAAAAAAGTAACACTTCATTTTGAAGAAATTCTTGTGAAAACGGGTTCCTACCCAAAAGCCACTGTAATTAAGATAAATAAATGTCAGTTTTCCCTGTCAGAGAAAATGTTCCACTTCAGGCAGCCCCTTTCTATTTTCACTCGGAATCACATCCTAATCAAGAGTGCCTATAGTTCAGCACTTCAACTGATTGCGTTCTCAGTATTTAAAACCAGCTCTTCCACCTGCCAGCTTGTTTAGCTGAATGATCTGTTCATATTATTGCACTGCTTGTACTTACTCTTTTGTGGGGAGTTTGCTGTTGATCGACACAAACTTCATATTATATCACTGTCACCTTTAGAAGCTATTTAAATAAATGTATGTAGCCATGGGGAGGATTGCATTGTGCACCCAGCCCAGTTATAGAACAATTAAACTCACTCTGGAAGAAAACCAATAATGATTTGATTAACTTAAAGTAGCAGATGTCCAACTGTATTTCAGCTTAGAGTAGAGAAAATAACCGAATTTCATTTAAAAGACCAAAACTACAGTCACGCTGCAACAAGTTGCAGTTAAATAGATAAGCAAGTGTGTTCTAGTTACTGATGTAAGAAATTTTAAAAATAGTTAAAATGGCCTGATTGTTCTATTATTTTATTGTAAATATTGCATTTAAATTGCATTTCCATTTGTACAAGCTACAGTTATTTTAAAGGATTGTTTATATTGTTAACAGTGCATTTTCTGTACTTTGATTGACAAGTGAATAATTTTTGCAAAAATTTTAAAATTCCATTTTGTGGTGAAGTGAATTTCTCCATACGGAATTATACAAAATCACTTTTTCTTTCAGAAAATCCTAAGTTTTGTTGGACTGTGCACCTGGGTCCTGCAGGCTATGGCACTTTCTAACAGTAGTGACTCTAATCTCTCAGGATCCCTAGGAAGATCTTCCTTCCTTACAGAGATTTGAAGCCTGGATCTGTCTTACAGAAAGTAATTCTGGTTACTTTCCACATGATTCTCTTGGCTCTAATGCTCTGTAAATGTATCGCTACAAAGAAGAGGGACTATGAACTTTATTTAGGCAATCTGATATAGGCGTACTACGATGAAAAGAACATGAAAATTAAAAGAAAAAAAAGAAAGAACAATGAGCAATTCAGACTGCTTACTTTACAGGGCTGCCAGTCTTTGTCATCTTAAGCAGTTGCTGAAGAGAAGGTGCCTTGATGTCTATTAAATCTGCCCACTGTAGACAGTCTATTTAATTAGCCACTGCAGTGTTTGTATACCTCCTGCTTTCATTCTGTTCCATGTTCCAGATTTCTTAGAGAGATATTTCTCATTATTTAGCACAGTGAGGGATATCTATGCTCTTTTGCTGCAATTCAATAAGAGGTTATCATACAAAACCAAGCCACAAAGGTAATTGAGCAGAAAGGGGGCATTAAGCCTTTAACTGCAACTTGCACAAGTCACCATGGAAAACAAAATCCTCTGTTCCCAGTAGAAGGCTTTGGAACTTGGTATATTTTCTTATAGTTTCTAATTCTTATAGGAAAAAAATCTGAATTTAAAAACTGTCCTACTGAAACTCAGAGAGAGGGAGATTGAAAAGAAAAGTTGGATACTTCTAAGTCGTTTGCAAAGAGGGAGTTCAGGCTGGAAAGGAAGCAGTCACAATCTTCCTCATCTCTAGAAGGCTCAAAACTACAGAAAAAAAAGAGAGAAAAAAGGTTGCTCACTACAGAAAAAAGAGGAACAAAAAACAAAAGTAAAAATGCATCATTTGTTTAAAAATAATTATAATATACTGTCACTTTTCAATAATTATCTCTCATGGCACATATCATAAACATTGATTTTTTTTGACATGTCGCTACTAGAATTGGGTTTCCTTCTTCCTTACCTGTCTCACATGCACACACATACATAAATACACACATGCACACAAATCTGTAGTGAAATGTAATAACTAGCATTGATTTAAAAGAAAATTAGATGAAGACATTTAATACAAAAATAATAGGTAGATACTAATACAAATACAAATACAATACAAATACAAATACAATACAAATACAAAAACTGCTGAGGTAGATTTATCTGTGGTCAATAATAGGGCACTTACTTACTTAAAAAATAAATACTTGCCGAGTATTTCTGCAATAACTACAATCCATTCCTACTCAGAAAAGAGCAGTAGGTCTTTATCCACATGATGCAGTTCTTTACTGAAATAGTCATGTGCCTGGCTTTAAAACTTTCATAGATCTGCGTAGGAAAGCCTCATGTCCCACTTCATATTCCAGGTTAAGTGGTCACAGTTCTTTAAGGCCTCTTAAGTTGCTGACTGAAATCATACACATTTGCACGTCTGAAAGCTTTTGATAAGCAAATCAGTTCCCAAGCCAGTTATTGTATGTCATCAGTGTCACCAGTGTTGCATGATAAAAGATGCTGTAAATGTTAGGCAAAAGGTTGCCCAAACATACAGAGCTTTAATCCACTGAAATTTTAACCTGATGGAAAGCATGAAAAGGTGGCGTTCATTATAAAGATGAGTGATATTGCACATTGAGGTAATCGATACAAAAAGAGCACGAAGGGTAGAGCTGCAAGAAATCTAAATCACTAAATGACCAAGAGACTTGCAGAGATACCCTGAAGGTGTCTTTCAGGCCCATGTGATTGAATCGTCTAGTATAATATGATAAAATAACACATACGCTGCAGGTATCTGCACTGTCCACACCGAAGAGCCCATGATTTTCGGGTGAATTATAATGTTTACGTGTTCCTGCTATGGGTTTGCACATTCTGTACCCAGTTTCATTTATTCTGACCTGTGAACTGAGAGGAGGAGAACAATTAAAGCATTAATTACCAAATCACTTTCAGCTATCACTTAAAGCTGTTCCAGAGGTCAGGTCTACCAGTGTGACCTGGCAGTGGTCGAGGCTAACAGCATACCAAGCTGTATCAACAGAAGTGTAGCCAATAGATGAAAGAAAGTGATTATACCACTTTACTTGGCACTTGTTAGACCACATCTGGATTCTTGTATCCAGTTTTAGGTCCCTGGGACAACAAGGACGCTGATAAACCGGAGCGAGTTCAGCATAGGCCTGCTGTGATGGCTGGGGCTGGAACACCTGGCCTGTGAGGGGAGGCTGAGGGAGCTGGGCTTGCCTAGCCTGGGGCAAGGTTGGCTGCAGTGGGATTGACCAGCAGCTCCCAGTGCCCATGGGCATCAAGGAGATGAAACTAAACCCTGGACAATGGGACATGGACAAGACACAATTGGCACAGACCACACCGAGAAAGGTTCCAGGTGGATATAAGGAAAGGATTTCCACTGTGAGGTCAGTTAAGCATTGAAACAGATTGTGCAAAAAGGCCAAGGAATCTCCTCCTTCAGTGGAGACAGTAAAGTCCTGAGCAGCCTCATCTACACCCATTGTTGATCCTCTCGGAAGTGAGAGCCCTGAAGGTCCCTTACAACCTGAATGACTCTGTCATTCAGCAGGCCAAATCAGACAGGGAATACAGTGGGTTAAGTAAGAATGATAGTGCATACAGCAAATGAGAGATGGATGGACAGAAATAGGCACATTTAAAATACATTACTGCTATGCACTGTGCTTTTATAGTCTTTTGTTTATCATCATTTTTAATCATTCTGAACAAATGGCCATAGCAAGCACTTCAATGTTAGTGACCTTTAGAATTAAAGGTCAGCTATTCTATTCTTCAAGTGGTTTCACGGGTTGGGTGTAGGAGATTGTTTGTAGCAAGAGCTTAATATTATTCAGAAATATTGATTTGCAAGGATAACTTGGATTTAAAGAAGTTCAAGTGGAGCCATAGGATAATATAGAATGAATTCGCTGTTTTGTTTTAAATGGATTAACAAGGACAGGATTAAAAACAACGGACAAGTAAAATGGAAGAGGTGTAGTCATCTGCTATTTTACCTTTCAAGCCAAAGTTTTGGTGATATTCAGTACAATCCAAGTTTTAAACTAATGTCTAGTGTTACACTCTCTGTCCTTCTTCTGCATGACTATAAAATGCAAATTTTTTATGGGTTTTTTTTTCCCGGCACATTTCTCGCTACCTCATTCCTTCCTGATTAATTAGGCTTCCTAGTTCATAGTCCTCAAGTCATCTGTGTTTATAGAAGACCATCTTTTTAAGCATTATATCGTCTGGTCTTCAAGCTGCTAAATTCCTACCTGCCCCCACAGGAAAAAAAAATATGAGGATTTGTTATTTTGTCCTAGAGACAATAGCCAGTGACTATGAGTAAGACAGGTAGGGTGACTGGAAGGCTACAGTGATGTTGAATCTAGATTAGCTTAAAAATGGCTGAAAAGTCCACCTTGTCTGGAAGAGGTGGTGAAATTCATCAGTTTAACATATAGGTGGGATCCATGCAAATGTGGGGTGAGCATAATGTGATTGCACTGCACTTTTAGAGCAAGTTATTTCACATCTGTTTGTTAGGTTTTTGATCCTAGTTAGATGAAGCCATAATGGTTATTTGGTACCAAATATAAAAACTATTTTAATTACAGTCCAAATCCTCTGACCAGATAGTGAAGCAACTAGCATTGTACTAATTGGCAACTAGGGTATATGTACACATCAAAATAAAGGTGCAGTAAGCATTGCTACTTTAGATGCAATGGCCAAATAAGATAAAAATAAAACTGACAGCACCACAGCATAAATACCCGCACGGGATACAAATTTGAGCATATAACCATGGAACTCCAGTCTATGTTTTCATAATATGCTAAAATTCTGCACCTTCAGCCTGATCAGAAACCTGTGGCAACACCTCTCAGCTGCTATTGTTATCTTATTCCAGCTATATTCAACAAAGCACAGTCAGACTTTGGCTTGGATATAATAGCCATACCCTGTTTCAGTTTCAGTAGAGAAAGAGAGGACTGAGTTTGCATAGTGGAAACTATTCTCACCTGCTGAGACTAGAATAGAGGAAGACTGGCAAGCAGAACTGGAGGAGGGAAGCACTTGCACAATGCTAATAGCAGGGTGGGTGGGAAGCACAAAGGACATTTTTGGCTTTAAATTTTCATTGTAGTATAAGTATACGGTCTATGGTATATGCTACAACTTAGTTACAATGCGACCATCTGGAGGACAAACCAACAGTCTTTGTGAACACTGAATACAAAGAAAAGAGAGGTCATGTCTTTGTCAGGCTTTTTTCTTAGACATAATGAAACGACAGAAGTTACAAAGTATTTAATTATGAAGGAAAACACACTCATGAGTCGTTTTAAAGAGAGTTAAGAATAATTTGGGATGTTACTGAGCAAGAAAGACCACTTCATATGTTTTCATCATAGATGCACAAAATATTCACTTGCAAAAGCTACTTTTGCTACTCTGATTTGAGACCTGTGCAGAAGGAAGAGAATTTTAAAACCTGACAAGTTTTTTTCCTTGCTCACTACAGTGAGTTTTATTGCCAGGTGAACTCTTTTGTCAGGATCTCTCAGTCCCATTTAACAGGCTTCTACATGTTCCAGAACTTGAAAGACGCACCCAGCATATCATCAGTGTTCCCATCATTGGTCACGTTGACACTGGCTTCCTCCCAAATCAAACGTGTATGTATTTTTTTCCTCTTTTTTTTTTTTTAAGTTTCTGTTAGAGACGAGTCAGTAGGGTAAAAAAAAAAAAAAACCAAACGCAAAAAATGAACCCAAAACCAAAAGCAACCCTGTCTAAAAACCAAAATTCACAAAAAACCCAAAACCCACGGTTTAAAATAGTATGTAACATACATATTCCCATCTTAAGTATTCAAAGTGCCCAAAGGAATTAAAATCTAAAAGGAGCAAGTATGAGACTCATTAGAAACAGTGCAATGTATTCTTTAGGATAACAGTTTAAACCAAATAAAGGCATGTAGTTCAGATCACTGGTACTTATTAACTGTATTGGGGTTACTCAGCAATGTCTTCTTATTGGCCCCAATTCAGCAAAGCACTACACATGACTAATTAGGAATACAAGCATGGAAACAGGATTTAAGCTTTAGAATAACCATATGGGTGCTTACAGTATCTTACTAAATAAGGGCTTGGAGTCTTAGCAACTTTATTCATGGAGGGTTTTACACTCAGTTTACTGGAGATGTCATCCAATCAATCTCGTCATTTATTTTTTTTTCTCTTGTGCTCTAGTACTCCACATGGCAGAGTTTCCTTTTCCCCGTATATGGGGGGATTTTGAGCAGAGACGCCAGTCAAGATGTATTTGCTTCATTTCTATGCTTACTTTTGACACATACAGAAACAGACTATTTCTTTGTTTATGTAATTCAGTTATGTCTCACAGAGTTTGGTAGCCCAGCAAAATAAAGTGTTGTGAATGCCTGCACTTTTATGAGTGCCTCAGTACCAGAACTGAGGGCTAGAAATGAGACGAACAGTGTTGTACGGCAATAGACTTCTGAGGAAAAAACACTCTGCATTAAAATGGCATCATATAGTTGTTTATTATTTCTAAACGATTTCCAGATGAAATGTGCAAACAGGGAGATGGTTTTCCTAACTGCCAACTCTGCAAACACAATGTGGGAGAGTCAAGCAAGAGTTACATAACTAATTAAAAACAAATTAATTCAATCAAAACCATTAGACATTCGCTACCTGTGCAACTGCATTATCTTTTCAGTTTTACCTTTATTCTCTCCCTCCTGAGGTTACACACACCTCTTATTTCTTGCTTGAAAATAAACAGTTCTTTTGGGAAAATAAATGTGTCTTCACATGTGCTGACACATTACCTGTCTTGGTCTAGATCGAGCACAATTGTAATGCAAATAAAAACATCAATGGTAAAAGACAAATATAAACAAAGTACATAGGTAACATGCTATTTTTGGAAAATATTCAGGGCAACTAATTTCAATCTTCTCAGTCACTCATTCAGTAGAAAAATACTTTCCTAGCACTTGTGGTCAGTCATAGTTTCTCTCCATGCAAGAGCACAGCTTTTAGGATGACATAAGTTTGTGACTCGAACAGGTGAGTAAAGATACTTTATTCAGCCAAGTAATCAGCTTTTGAAATTGGACACCTTTGAAACTGGGTGAGGTTTTCTAAGGAGCATTGGGAAACTTCATATTGCTTTAGAACTTTGAAGATTAGTTTTATTGCAATGAAAGCCAGAGGGTTTACAAGTGAACATTAAAAACAGACAATGTTTAATATAAAGAATAAATCTTGCAGACGCAGTACATAATTTCTACTTTGGGATTATTATTTAATGACATGATAGAATGAAAGATTTTGCTTTTATTTGTATGATATTCTCTCTCTTATAATGGATGCTCAAGGCAAAATCCTGGCTTGCAATGCAAGGTGTGCCAAGTAGGGAAAAGAACACAGGCACCTCTGACTTTTCCTCATGCACCTGTACAGGTCTGATGGCGCCACGCGTACTGGGTGAGTTGAGAAGCAGAGTGAAAGGGTGGCCCACAGTGCCTAAGTGAAATTAAAGATGCGGTTTACCATCCTGGTTTGCAGAAAAAGCCCCCTCCCTCCCTCTGTGTATGCCTGTGGGAGCCTGCCTAAGGCCATGTCTACACCACACAATAGAGTGCCATGAAGGAAACCTCAAGCTGGGACACCACAACTAAATGCACACCAGGCCACGCCAGGTTTTGTGGGCCTGGAGACACTACAGGTACAATAGTTTATGCTCTACCCAGAGCATTAATTATTGCCAAAAAACCCTTCTCCAAATAAAATGACTAAGACCTATTTCTGCTATCACAAAGAAATGTCCATGCTAAATCTAGAACCAGAAGCAGGGGGCTGGGGAACATGGAGCAAGGACGCCTGATTTGGCTGTGTGCAAACTTGCAAATTCGAAAGAGAAGAGACAACAGCTTACAGCTGAGTAGGTCAGATTCAGCAGTATCTCCTTGTGGCTGTGCCACTTCCAGACCCAAGCTTGCCTTCATGCAGCCAACTCAGATGTGTTTGCATTATATTCCCAAAAAACTTCAGGAAACTTTGGAAAGGATGGAGACACATTTGTGCCTGTGCCACCACCACTGCTATCACATATAAAGTTGCTGAAACCTAAGACAACCCCAAAACTAAATTCCATTCAGACATCTGGTGCTGTTTTAGGCACTTCAGACTCTCTTGCCATGCCTCTGCTTAGGCATTGTAGCATATCTGTGTGAGATTGGATAAAATGAGATGAGATATTTAGGAGACCTGAGACCCTCTAGAGCAGTAACTTACACTGCTCTTACACTGGGGCTTACACTGGTTACCTGCAATGGCCTGTGCTAAGGTGACTGAATCCTTCACTAGCTGTCTAAAATTTGGGTATACAGCCTCTAGTCAAGGGAGAGGGACAGGGATGTCTGTAAAGTGGTTTATCTTACTGAAAGGCAAGTTTCTAAAATAAATAAGAAAATAATTTTTGAGGTACCTATCTCTGTCCTTAGATAAAAAAGGGAGCCCAGATGGCTCCCTGTGTACGAAAATTTTGGGTAACTGAAGTGAGTGAAGATGAATCTCATAATACTAATTTGTAAATCCCTGCTTTTCTTGATAAACCAGAACAGGAGCCTCAGCATTTCACCTTATTTCATTCTTGGTTTCTTTTTTATTCTCTTTTATGAATGTAAAGATATGACAAGATTTTAAAAAAAAATAATTTAGAGATAATTTCAATTATCAATTTAATGGTATCAGTAGTAGTGAACTAGCATTGGTTTCATTAGAAAACTGATCCTTACAAGAGGATTCTCTATTAGAAGAAATAATTATAAGAAAAGGAAAGCAAAATTATTTAAAATGTAAGGAACACCTTGACCATTATTGTAAATACATACCTCAGTGAACATGAAACACGAGTCTGGATTTATTATGAACAAAAAAATAGGTCTCTCTTTGAAGAACAAACACAATTATTTGACAGAAAGAGCAGCCTGTACTCCTGCTTTATTTACTTAATTTTTTCTGCAACACTTTTCTGTGCCATTTGATATACGCAAATGTTAACCCTAATGTGATCACAATTCCTAGAATGACTGCTGTGTCTGAGATATAACACAATTCCTGCTCCACCCCATCAGAAGCGCTCCAATTCAGAAAACTTCCATATCAAGGTCTGAAAAATTGTTTAAAAAATGACTAAGTGAAAGCTAAGGTTTTTCTCTGTAATAAAGTGTACAAAGCCATTCAGGGATATTCTGACAAGGTAGAGAACCAGTAAAGAAGCATGAATAGCAGAACATCCTTACTCACCTCAGCGTCTGTGAGGAATGAGGGAAGATAAGGCTGATATTTGCCAATAGATTTTATCACAGAAAAGTCAGTGACAAGCCTCACTGGGATGTTGGAGCACAGTTGTACTTCTCACTTGGAAAGGAATTCCAGAAAGAGGAAGTAGTTTCCCAGGTATGTAATCCACATTCGCTTCAATTTTAACGTTTGTGGGAAATACAGGGAAGATACAGAAAGGAGCATGAGGCTTTTGAGCTGTTATGAACCGAACTGCTAATATTTACTGAAATATGACTCTAATTGTCATATTCAAGAGAAAAGCATTGAAAATCATTACACTCCCACCTACAAAGCATATGCTTACGGATATTTATATGTTTCATTTTCAATGAATGCTCCTTTTCCATATTTTGTTGAATTGTAACATCTACAACTATCATCTACTTCATAGAACCACTATGTATCACAAATTAAGAACTACCTTCCTTATCTGTTCTTAATTTCTTTGTCACAAAATGTCGTAAGTCTGCTCTTGTCATCAAATTTATTTTTTTAAAAAACAGAGGAAATAACATAAGAGAGTACTCATAGTTCTTCCTCTTCCTTTTCTTTCTTTTCATTGGGAGGAGGGGAAATCATTCATTTCACAGAAAGAAATCACTTTATGTTAACATGGCTATACAAGTGCACAACTGGTATGGACAAAAAGACAATCCAGCCCTGTAAATCAAGCTAAGTAAATTAGTCATTAACCCTATTTGGTTGGAACATTTCTCTTTCAGACTTCAAAGCTTCCTTAGCACTGAAGGCTCTCAAGAAAAATGTCCTTGTCTCTGAGAAGTAAACTGAAAATTATTCTAAAAGTGATGTTTGAGCAACAACAAAATGTCCAAATGTGAAGTTTGAACTTATGGTGTGTTTACCCAGATTTTATTTGACAATTTCTATGCTAGTGAGTAGTAGCAAAATAGGAAAGATAGAAAACTGATGTGGCAGTATTCCCTGGGCACCTCAGAGGGAGACGAGCACTAATCACAAGTATCGTCACTGGCACCAACGATGGATCTCTAAGTAACATAACTCACTAAATAAATCACAACTGAAAATTGGGCCATACTATTCCTTGTGCAAAAAATATTGTTCCCTTTTCTAATTTTCATTTTTATGTGGAAAAATTGTAAACACTTCAATGGACCAAGCAGAGACATGGACTGGAAGATTGTTACTCTCAAGAACAGCTGACTTAACTGCTTTCAGGAAAAATTGAGCATAAAAGGGAGTAAAACTGGTCGGTGATGTTTCCCTGATTATTGATGCGTCACCATACATACACAATGTTTTATACTTTCCACATAGTTTACTAAGTCCACATTGTAATAATACCGTGATGCTCCTTTTCTAGAGAGAAAAAAAGCGAAGTCTGGGAAAATAAATCTTGTGCAAGAGCAACAGACGGAAATACCATCAGGGCCTATGACTTACTTCATGGATCTCCCCTCTGAACATACAAATCCCTTAAAGAAAAAGGAAAAGTGGAATACAACAGAAAATTTTCTGCACTCATGAAACTGAACTGCCGGATGTCAGCTGTCAGTATATCTTTAGGATCTGCAAAGAAAATAATGATGTCACCTAAGGTCAGACTCATGGAATGATATTCAGATATGGCCCATAGAAATCTACTTGCTACTGTTTGTGATGGGTATGAAATGCAATAGTTTAGGAGTTTCTACCCTTTCTTCTATTCTTCTACCCCCACACACTCTGTTTACTCTATCACTGCCCTACTGTATCATGTGTATTATGCAACAGATAGAAAAAAAAGATTAGAAAATAAAGAAACAGGAACACAGAGTGTGTCTACACATGCTATGTTGGCTGACATTACAAAGCATTGTCCAGTATAACTGAAACAGCATAATCTTATTAACTTTTTTGGCTTCTAGAAATTTGAAAATGACCAGTCTGTAAGAGCTCCATAATAACTTCCATGCATGTAATTTATAGCTGTTCCTTGGATATTTTTACCTGTAACAAATATCACAAACTTTCAAAGCCAAACCATTGGTATCTCCCTCCACTACCAATTATTCCAGGAAACCACAAGTAGTTTTGCAACTTCATTTATTGGTACGAAAACTAAACATGATAAACAAATTTGCGAGATTTTGCTGCACTAATTCATGTTAATTCTGCCAATGTTTTTTTTTTATCATCTAATGGAACTGTTCATTTCATCTAAAGTCCCTTGAAGGCCCCAAGCTAGAGTGTAAAATGTCAATGAAAACACTTTCCCTGACTATGGGTAAGAATCTAGTTTTCCATACTGCTTTTGTTGCTATTTCAGAAAGCTCACAGTGGTTCATCCCCTTTTAAACTTTTAACACTCCTCTACTTTTTAACTATCAAAGAAGAAAAACAAAACCACAAAATAAATCAGGTTGCATAAAATTAAGCCATAGGGAGGAACTTTCTTTTAAGCTTATCGAGTAGCGATAGTTTTCCTCAATACTTTAAAAACAATCATTGTCCAAACTTCAACATATGGCCCACCTAACTTATAAAATCTCTCATTTTTCATCTTATTAAAAACTATTACAGAGACTCTCTTTCCAAAAAATGTAATTGCCTAACACTTGTTTTGATAGATCATGTTTAATATAGGAGCATTTTTTTTCATATATAGCCGAAGAAAACTTGGAAATAAATGCCGTATTCAACAAATTATGATATATAGAATATATTTATATCATGGAAGAATATTATAATACATACACAGACCTTTAAGCATTTACCTTTAGGTATATACATAGATGCATATATTGGCCTGAGTCTTTAAAACCAGAGTTGAGCTGGATGCAGGTTGACAATTTCTGTCAGGAAAATTACCATGGCAAAGTTAGTCTCCTGGGACAGGAGAAAGGACAGAAGCTATATGGAGCAGAGGGAATACTTATTTGGAAATCGTGATGTGGAAATGGACTTGAAACACTCAGACGAATACATCTTCTGAAGGGCTGCAGCATTCTGGCTTTATTTAAATGCAGACTTCTTGTAGCATAATGAGGGGACAGACAGAGACGTGCTCTGCTAAGGGCTGTGTTAAGCTCCTGCTGATTTGTCACCAGTCCCCTGCTCACCTCAGATCTGAATGTGGAACAGTTACATGAGTGCTTCCTGCGCTGCTGCAGTCCAACAGGCTGAGCTTGCAAACCTCTCAGCACAAAGCAACGATACTTCCCTGACCAAAGACCGCTGTAGCCAACTCTCCTTAGCACAGGCCACTGATGTATAAGAAACTAAGCATGCCTGGAGGGATTGTTTCTGGGACAGCCTTGTGGTTTCTAGTTGCCTGTGCTTCTCATGCTTTCTGTGCTGGTTATTGTAACCAAGTTATGTTGTTTAATATTTACTCGTTCACCATAATAACCACTTTTCAAAACTGCTTATGCCTCTGGTTTATACAATATTCTGCAACGGTGAGTACCATCATTTAATCAGGGTGAAAAAAAGTTTCCATTTTTGTGTTGTTTTTGAGACTTATTGCTGGTTTTGAGACTTATTAATACTGGTTACAAGGGATTACAATCCAGCTCATGAAACTGTTGGTGAATGGCAGGCCAGTAACCTCTCTGAGAAGGCGAGGACTGAAAGGGTTGCCATCACAAGCACAGCAAGATTTAGGAAGGTCTGTTCATTGGTCTGTTGAATCCATCTTTAGGCACTTAACTAGAGCAGAAAAAAATTGATAGCCTATACATACTGAAAACCTGTACCAGCAAACTCTGACCTTTCTGCTTATACCAATTTCCATTTACTACAATTTCTATTTTGTAAATTACATTCCATTTATACCAACTTTGCAATTCATCACGGTTTGTACCTGAATGAAGCAAACTATACAGTAAAGGATTTTTTTTTATATATATCTGTGCTAACATTATTCAAGAAGAATAGTGTTGCTGCTTAGTGCTGTGATTTTTAATGTGTCTAATTTACTTAGCTATGCTGGCAGAAATTTAGCATATAGACTAGGCTTTATTTTCATTCCTTTCTTCTTTTGTTTTGCTTCATTTAGCTCAAATTTCCCCTTAATTTAACTAAACCAAACTAAAATAAACCTTATGTACTCTGAAAAAAAAAGTATTTCTACTGGTTTAATTAACCCATTTCAAAAACAAACGCTAAATTAAACAAGGATATGTCTTTGTAAAGTACACAGCAGAACACGAAAAAAAATAATTACAGTAGGGATATCTTTGAAAATGTGCCATGAACATGATATAGAAGAACCACTGTAACATTGAGCTTTGAAGAAACATGGAGACTCAGTTTTATTGGAGACTGTTCTCATTGTAAGCTAAGCACATGAAAGAAATCTAAAAATTGTAGCAGTGCAGTGAGTCAGGTCTGGAGAGATGCTGACATTAGATGTCAGGACTGCAGGCCATATAGCCAGAATGCTGCTCACAGAAAGGATCAGGGTAACAGGACATGCCATGGGGAAGGGCTGACGCTGGACAAACAGAATATTCCTCTTCTTGCATATGTATCAATGGTACCTTTTGGAAATAGTTTTTGCTGAGTTTACAAAGATATATCCCGTCAGCCCTTGGCACACATACCTTTAAAGACTTGTCTCCACTACCATTGTTTCCTTCTTCAGTGCTGGACTTGCTGCTGTAATTACTGTAACAACTATCTGTGTCACAGACTGTTTCAGTAAGTTTGCATAGCATTTAGCCAAAATGAGGCTCTTATATTTCATGGGGTCATTAATAGAACACAAGCAAAGAACATAATTAAATATTTATGTGACTCTTCCTAGCCATATTTCATAAATTCTATTTTAAGTTTTAGTCAGATCCTTGAGCCTCAGTTTATAGCTTTAGTAAGATCACTCCAACATCTTTCTAGAGGGTAACAGTCTTTTGACCTCTTTTGAAAGGCAACTGGGGAGAAAACAGTATTTCACCCAGAGAGTTCTGACTATGACTGTAGACCAGAGGAGTGTGTGAAGAACTGCTTGACTATAAATACTAACAGAATAAGAGAAAAATTATATTTAGGTATCATCTTAAGGGTTTTTTCCCACAGTACACATTACTACATCATGGGAAAACAAAGCTCTGCAGTATTGTAGAGCTTTCCAATAATAAGCACCTTGTGCAGACCTCTATGACAGACTGCTCCTTTCACATCTGTTCAGTGAAAACACAGGGCTTTTCAGGAGCATTAAGATTTGAGAAGTTTCTATGAACATCAGGGATTATATTTCTACAGCAAAATTGCCTACCTCTTTAATTAATAAAACTCATTAAACCCAAATATGTCCACATTTAATTTGCAAAATGAAGTACTTCTATGGTTATTTCTTTACTCTCCAAGTTAGCTGAGACCTTTCCATGAGTTAACGACTTACTTACCTACTTTTGCTATTACAGAAACAGAATTGTTTGCCCTTCAACTACCTTGAAGTATAGAAATAGCTATTAGCTTGTGTTAGTCATTAGCAACTCACTGCTTTAGGCCTTTTGTGCTGCACTGAAATAGATATATTGGGAAATTATTATGAGCTTTGAATGCTTCTAATTTATGTCATTCTACAGAAACTGGAGATGACTTGTCATATGTCAGTCATCATGTATATTTGGTAACTCTTGGCTTTCACAACTTAATGAAAAAAGGAAAAAAAAAGACAATTTGTATTCTCAAACATAGGAAATGTGTGCTGTGCGCCCACAATACTAGGTATATATGCAGCATGCAAGATACTTGTACCATAGTTTATTTGCAACCCTCAGAAATGCAGATATAACAGCACATATTCAGTCTTGAGTACAAAACCACCCAACTTCTGTTGGACTCCTTTGACCCAAGTCCTATAAATATCCTGACTGTGTACACACTTGACAAGGACACAATTATATCATTTATATTAATATATGATATCAGTATAAAAGTGTTTTTGACATACGCAGAACACAAGCCACGACAGCAAAAATCTTACAAATAGGATGTCAGTCCACAGCTGTCAACACTAGGGTTTGCAGAGCACATGTGCTTTACTGCTCCCTGTCCTTCCCTGTCCTCGATTCAAGCAGTACTGAGGCACACAGTGTGTCATAGGTCAGTACCTGAATGTTAAACACCTAATTATAGGTACACTGTGGCTTCCTAAACTGTTCTTCAGTGTAGGAGGGTTTTGGCTTTGGTTTTGGTTTGGTTTGCTTGTTTGTTTGTGTTTTCTTTCCCTAAATTTTATTTCATTTGTATTTCAAGAGATCACTAGCCTTCCTA
Organism: Steatornis caripensis; assembly: GCA_013398225.1. Lineage (NCBI taxonomy): Eukaryota > Metazoa > Chordata > Aves > Caprimulgiformes > Steatornithidae > Steatornis > Steatornis caripensis. The sequence goes on along the minus strand of VZSC01001604.1, from coordinate 119,679 downwards.
TCTCAAGGTTAGTTTGGTTAATCTGAGCAACTGACAATCTGCATTTCCTACATTAGGATAGACCCAAAATTCCTTAATAATTCTGGTACCTAGCTCTAATACGGGTATTTCATTCTTGAATATGTGTAACCAAAGAAGTGTACAATTCATTGGTGACTTATATAATTTCTGTCTCAAATATAAATAATTATTTGACTGCAGTTTTCAAAGGAAATTGGAGTTGTTTTTTCAATCTCAGTTCTAAATAGACTGAGGGACAGTTCCTTCTTTGATTATGCTACCGACTCCTGGTTCTGTAGACTATCCTAGTTCTCCTAAACCATCCTAGTTCTCCTAGACTATCACCTCATTTAGTTTCCTCTAACCCTTGCACTCTCCTTTTTTTTTTTTATATTGTAGACCTTCCAGTGACTACTATTTCACCATATACTTCCTTTATAATATACTTTCACTGACTAAAATTCTGTTCAAGACTTGCACTGCCTTTCTTAGCTGTAAACATTTATTACTAGTTTTGTAGTGCATGTGTGTCAATTTGCTCTATTAGAATTTATTTTGCTAGATCTAGTACATGTATCATAAATCCATAACATTCTTTTATTGGATAGCAAAACAATGAGCAACTGTATTAAAATTAATGCATTTTGACATTTATCAGCACTTACAAAAACATTGGTATTGAACCTCAATTATGTTCATTAAAAAGACATAGCAACAACTTCTAGCACTGATTATATGTCATATTTATAGTTATAGTACTTGTGCTTCTCTGCAGCTGTGGTTAATGTGGTAACAATAAGAATGCAGGTGATTCTGTCATCTCATCAGGGGAAACAAGGTGCTATATAGTTGCGTGTACTTATGTATACTGGCGTCCTCACAGGATGAAAAGCATTTGAGTTTCACACAGTACAGTTCTGAAATACCCATTTGCATAACCTCATGATGCCTTTCTGGGCATAGTCTTTCATTTCCTTTGTCTTCAGTTAGGCAATCACTCTTATCCCCTTTCTCATTGCCAGCAGCCTCATCAGGCTGGAAAATCTACAAAAACTTGTTCCTGTTTGCCTGTCCCTAACGACCACATTTGGCAAAGATGTGTTTGTGAAGAACACTTGAAGTCTTTTATTTATTCCTTTATTTATATACTTCCAGTGCTTTTAAGAAAATAAAAGATGGATCTGAACTGTCTAAGTCCTTTGTAACAGAGCGTGCAGCCTGCTAAGTTTGCTTCAAATCTTAAGTTAGCTTAAGTTAACCAAAAGTTAGTTTTGGAGTGTCTAGTCTAGAGAATAGCACTAGACAACTGGACATGAAGAGGGAGAACTGGCCTGTTGGGCCTCCTATAGGATAAAAGTAATAAACATTGTTAAACTGATTGGAAGCAATGGTAGTTATAGACGATATACATCGTCTATATATAATAACGTATATCGTATATAACGATATACGATAAACCTGCTCAGCTTACTGACAAAACTAAAAAGGGTAGGAGACGGAAGTGTTTAACTACCCTTAAACTTTTATGCTACCCTTCACTGTAGGTTGCTATGAGAAAATATACTTCCCAAGGGGAAGAAAAATAGTCAGCCCTTCCTGAAAAGGTGTCAGAAAAGTACAAAGAACATCTTCTACAAATTTTTATCAATAATGTTGCCAAGGACAGACAAGATGCTTGCTCTACTAGGAAAGGAAAATGAAATAAAAGAAAAAAAAATGCCTACCAAGAAAGATTTGTTACCAAATCTCGATTTTGAAGGTTGAAGAAAAGTGCACCAACCTGAGCAAATACCTATTTTAGTTCTGTCTAAGCTTAGCAGTGCATGTTTTATTTTAGACTGTGTTGATCACCACGATAAGTAGAGAAGAATTTTGTATAATTTTCATAGCAAGTGAAAATAAATGTTTGCAGAGGGAGGAAGTATTTTTACTAATATCATTCCAGTCAATACAACTAAAGAAATTAGAGAAGCTTCTAGACTCTAGGGTCCTTTTATGATTTCTGAAAGTTTTCTGAGCCAAAAGCTTATATCTTTTAGAAGCAATATCTATGGGTGTAATAAAAGACATTATCTTTTCAGAAAAGGTGTACTTGGTGGTAACTTCAAAACAACATGGCTACAATCCTTTGCTATAACTTGTCTATGAAGGTACTCTTGAAAATCTAGTAGCTTCAGCAGTGTCATTGTTCACTGTAAGGTAATATTTCAAATGTCCTATTTTTATGCTTAAACATTGGATTTAATATTTCTCCATAAATACCATGAATTGACCTTTTTTACTATACTACTGTTTTAAGTTAGTAGAAAAAAATCAGTCTTATTGCCAAGAAAAGATGGAAACCAACTTATCCTAAAGTTTTGTTGTCATAAGAGATTTTAAAAATATATCACCTTAATTAGAAATGGAAGTTTGGACAGAATACCCAAATGAAGTTGGAGAAGTAAAAAAAGGGGATATTTTGGATTCTCCCTGGGAAAAAAAAAAACAACAAACCCATAAACCCCTCCAAACAAAAACCAAACTACAGTGCTGCGTTAATACAACTTCCTTTTTTTGACCTCCATTGCATGACTTTTCCAGGTTTTTAGTCAGGCCTACTTTAGTAGCAGGTGTTTCCTGCTTGTCTATGTACTTACACATTTGCATCTACCTCCTCAACTAGCTTCTGATTTATATTTTGCACTCTAAAACTAACCATATATCCATTTTGGAAAAAGAACAGGATTTACCTGGATATACGGCTTAGATACATAAATGTATGTGGTAGTCTGGTATGTTTTTATTTTCTCTTGACTTCTGCAACTAATTTTCAGCATCTCTTCAAACAATTTATAACACAGTTCCTTCCTCCCTACAATGTTGTGGTAAGTGACCACAGTCCTACCATCAGTACTGCCTAAGAAGATCTAGGGATTCTTTCCTTCCCTTGCACAACAACTCTGTGCATTAGGAAACTAAATCTTTCTGCTCATCAAGGTTATGGACTTCCAACTGTGAGCAAACAGAAATTATATGTTTGTCCAAATGTTACTATCTATGACTTAAAGAAATGTACAAAGCAATGCTTGCTGTTGTACTGTTTTGTATTTTACTAGAGGGTATGAGGCATTTGTGTACAGCTTCTGACAGCCAGCAGTCATGAAAGACATATTTAAACCCGAAAAGCGGCAGGGCTTGCCTACTACTTGACAATGGGAAAGGAAAAAATTTGAAAGGTTTTGATAGACTAAAACATCTTTGACTGTTCAGTTTTGGAAAAGTGCAACTGCTACTGCTCTATATAAACACAGTGGGGTAAATTTTATGAGTGGAAAGAACTTTCTGAATAAAAGATAATGTTACTGCAAAAAGAAACGGGGTAAATGTGAAAAGAAATCAAAGATTCTGAGGGACCTGAGCCAAAGTTCCTACCTTTCCATCACAGATTTTTGAACAGCTTCCCCATAGAGTTTTTTAATACAGATCTCCTAGAGCCATTAAAATAGAATATGATTCTCTTCTTACAGAATTTATAACATTTAGCGGTTTGAGGCACAGGAAATTATATTCAATGACTCCGAAAGGTATCATCCAGACAGTGCATGGAGTTAATCTCATTATTCTGCAGTATAACAAAATGTAGGATGAACTCAGATTATCTAGACCCTATCTAAAGTTAATGTTAAAAGATCTGAGATTTTAGAGGGACATTCACAGAATCACAGA